>OX122904.1:11195647-11795647 GCA_944738965.1 Nebria brevicollis
ATATATATATATATATATATATATATATATATATATATATATATATATATATATATATATATGTTTATATTTTGTCCGAAGTCCATAATTAGATAATTAATATTTTGGAGTTTGATTTCCCTTTTTGGCTTCTATTTGTTTTTAATTTTGGTCACGACGCGTTTCGATCGCTAGATCATTATCGAATGACAAGGTTATGATAAATTAGTTGTGCTTATATAGTGGTGGTTGGGATTTATTTCTGGGAATTTGTGTAATGGCTTGGAACAGGGAGTCTGATATACTGTTAGTTTGGACGTTGATGATTTTGTTGTTTAATTTTTCTTTATATATTTCTAAATTTTCCATTATGTTTAATCTATTGCTTTTATTATGTTGTTTAATGATTTTCATTGTTTCTTCTATGTTCCCTCCTATATGGTTGTTGTTGAAGAGATGTGTTGCGTAATTGGAGTCGGTTTTGAGATTTTTAAATGAGTTTATGTGTTCCTTATATCGATCATTAAATTTTCTTCCAGTTTGTCCTATGTATTTTTGGTTGCATGTTTTGCAGTCGAGTGTGTAAACTCCGCTTTGGTCGTATAAGTTTTTGTTTTCAATGCTTGATTTTAATTGGTTTTTTAGATTGTTGGATGTTTTATAGGCTATTTTTATGTTTTGGTTTTTAAATAATTTTGTTAAGTAGTGTGTTAGTTTTCCTATGTAAGTGAAGGTTGTCCAAGTTTTGTTTTCGTCTTTATTTTCTGGTTTATGAGGTTGTTTTAGTTTGTTTTTTATGTTGTATTTTATTAACTGTGTTTCGGTTATAACCATTGCTGGTTGCTATTTGGTAAATGGTATTAAGTTCTTGTTTATAGTTTGCTTTGTTTAGCGGTATGGTTTCTAGTCGGTGTATTAAGCTTCTTAAAGCTGCCAATTTGTGTTGTTTAGGGTGTTCGGATTGCGCGTGGATTATATTGTCTGTTGTGGTGGGTTTTCGGTATATATTGTAGGTTAATCTGTTATTAGATTTTATTATGGTTATGTCCAGGTAATTTATTTTGTTATTATTTTCTTCTTCTAGGGTAAATTTTATTTTAGGGTGTATGTTGTTTATATATGTCAAGATGTCGTTTATATTATTATGTTCTGTTATGCATAAGATATCATCAACGTATCTTATCCATTTTTTAATTTTAAATTTGTTTTTTATGCTGTGCATTAATTCATCCTCCATGTTCTGTAGGAAGATTTCGGATAATATGCCTGATAGTGGACTTCCCATGGCTAGGCCGTCGTTTTGTTGGTAGTATTGGTTGTTGAATTTGAAGTAATTTTGGTGTAATATTGTTTTTAGTATATCGATGACTTGTTTTAGGTATGAATCTTCATATCCATTTTTATGAAGTGTAGATTCTATTATATTTAACGTGTCCTTAATTGGAACGTTAGTGTATAGATTAGTTATGTCAAAGGATATAATCTTCGTTTTTGGTGTTATTTTTATTTGTTGTGTTTCTGTTATTAGTTCGTTGTTGTTCTTGATGGTGTATTTATTTTTGAGGTTTAAGTTGGATTTTAATATGTGGGCCATGGTTTTTGGATATTTTGTACGTTGGTGCTGTTTTGAAGTTTATAAGTGGTCGTATTGGAATTTCTGGTTTATGTATTTTAGGTAATGCTTTTAGTATTGGTGCTTGAGGGTTCAAGCACCACTATATAAGCCAACACTATATAAGCACAACTAATTTATCATAACCTTGTCATTCGATAATGATCTAGCGATCGAAACGCGTCGTGACCAAAATTAAAAACAAATAGAAGCCAAACAGGGAAATCAAACTCCAAAATATTAATTATATATATATATATATATATATATATATATATATATATATATATATATATATATATATATATATATATATATATATATATTGCAAAAATAAATTTTATTTATTTTATGAAAAATTGTTTTTCTTATTTCCTCGTCTATATACATTTTTTTATGCGATGCAGGTGGCCTACAAATCAAACTTCAATTTGAATTTTCCGCCAAAAGCACTGTTGATCTTTAGTTCAGAAATCCTACTCATCGCTGTGACGTTATGAAGACAGCCATATGCATTTTATGTTTTTGCCGGGAGTCGCCGGGCCCTGCTGTGCTGGGACAGCCACGCGCAGGTAAAGAACTATAGATGTCAGAACTTCGGTTATTTCCAGCCTGACACCGTAGTTATTTCCAGTAGTAGATCCGTGCCTTGGATTTGTCCGGCCGGGTTTGTAGAACTATTGATGTCAGAGCTTCAGTTATTTCCAGCCTGACACCGTAGTTATTTCCCGTAGTAGATCCGTGCCTTGGTTTTGTCCGGCCGGTGTTGTAACTTGTTGAAGTGAGGGGAATGGATAAGGTATATCACCACTAGGGCGAAATTTCGTAGAACTGTAAATTACAAGTCGTTTGGTCGTCCAACGACGTCTGTACCAAACAATCAGAAATAAAGAAAGTAAACTAATGAACTCTGTGAGTGTATGTTAATCTCCACTATAGCTATCCGGACGACTGGCGCCCGAAGGTGACGCCCACGACGAAAAGGGCTTCGTATTTTTATATTTTAAAAGAATTAACATGAAACTAAATGTAATAGCATTTTAAAATATTATGAATTTTGAAATTTGATTAAAAAATATAAAAGATATAGCGATTTGCATTTTACATTTCAAAAAAGTAAATTTTTAAAGTTTTGTGTTAAGAGGTCGTTTTTATGTATTTCTGTAATGTAATAATAAAATATCTGCAGTGTCATGCACCGAACTTTCTTATCCGCATATGGGTTAAACCATATCGTAGTTACATTATTATTCTAATTTATAATATTTGTTCTAACCTTTAGATCGCTTTTACACTAAATATGTTTCTTAGAATAAATATTAAATGTCAAACTTCAAATTATTTAAGTCTATATTGTTAAACAATTGACAGGCGCAGATGATACGATTTATGTAACAATATATATAATAAGCAGAAATTTATTTTGAAACCAGTACTTTTTTTGGAAAAAAGATTCAAACAAAAGTTGTGCCAAATATAAATATCATTAATTTTTGTTCACAAAAATTTTCTGTAACTGTAACCATTTTTGAGTAATTGCAGAAACTGCAAAAAATGACTAGGGTAAACATGCACTTCCGGTCGGAATATGGTTTTCAAAAATAGGAGGTTTTCGTGCCAGGCACATACAAATCTTAAGTTTAAAATTTCATAATTTTCCCTTCAGCCGTTTGGGCTGTAGAGCGCTCACATACACACACACACACACACACACACACACACAGACGGACGTCATTCCAAAAATAGTTGGAATCGATTCAGGGAAGGTCAAAACGTATATTTCCGTTAAAATCTCGAGTTCGAAATTTTTCATGATTACAATACTTACTTATACTGCGTATAAGAAAGTAAAAAGTTATTGCTGTTATGATCCCCATTTATTATAATTGCAATAAACATTTAATAAGTAGTATAGACAAATTTTATTTGTGTGTGTGTGTGTGTGTGTGTGTGTTTGTGTGTGTGTGTGTGTGTGTGAGCGCTCTACAGCCCAAACGGCTAAAGGGAAAATTATGAAATTTTAAACTTAAGATTTGTACGTGCCTGGCACGAAAACCTCCTATTTTTGAAAACCATATTCCGACCGGAATTGCATGTTTACCCTAGTCATTTTTTGCAGTTTCTGCAATTACTCAAAAATGGTTACAGTTACAGAAAATTTTTGTGAACAAATTTAATGATATTTATATTTAGCACAACTTTTGTTTGAATCTTTTTTCCAAGAAAAGTACTGGTTTCAAAATAAATTTCTGCTTATTATATATATTGTTACATAAATCGTATCATCTGCGCCTGTCAATTGTTTAACAAAATAAATAGACTTAAATAATTTGAAGTTTGACATTTAATATTTATTCTAAGAAACATATTTAGTGTAAAAGCGATCTAAAGGTTAGAGCAAATATTATATATTAGAAAAATAATGTAACTACGATATGGTTTAACCCATATGCGGATAAGAATGTTCGGTGCATGACACTGCAGATATTTTATCATATACGACTGATTTTTCACTATAATCAAATTTATTCCCATAAATAATCATTGTTAAAGACAATTTTAATATTATATGTAATGAATTTAGGATATCGACTGGTATGGTTGTAATGGAGATTATTTTACGGGAATGCAATCATTATTTTAAAACAATTAAGCCCGACCTCCCGCAGAAGAAATTCGTAATACTGAAACGTCATGCGAAAACGTTTTTAATCTAAAGACAGCTTTCCCGTAAAATACTCTTCATTATATGTAATGTATCAAAGATTTATTGCTAAGTTAAATAGTAACATATTATATTTTAATACTGAAAGTAAATACTTAAATTTTTACTTTCTTATACGCAGTATAAGTAAGTATTGTAATCATGAAAAATTTCGAACTCGAGATTTTAACGGAAATATACGTTTAGACCTTCCCTGAATCGATTCCGACTATTTTTGAAATGACGTCCTTCTGTGTGTGTGTGTGACGCTCTACAGCCCAAACGGCTTAAGGTAAAATTATGAAATTTTAAACTTAAGATTTGTATGTGCCTGGCACGACAACCTCTTATTTTTGAAAACCATATTTCGACCGGAAGTGCATGTTTACTCCAGTCATTTTTTGCAGTTTCTGCAATTACTCAAAAACGGTTGCAGTTACAGAAAAATTGATACAGTAAAAATTATAGATATCAGCATTTTGTACAACTTCTATTTGAAACTTTTTTTCTCAAACGGTTCCGGAAATAAGAAACTGGCTTCATATTACATTTAATTTTATATAAATCGTATCATCTGCGCCTGTCAATTGTTTATCAAAAAAAAACCAAACAGACTTAAATAGTTTGAAGTTTGTCATTTTATATTTGTTCAAAGAAATATATTTAGCGCAAAAGTATTCCAAAGGTCAGAACAAATATTATAAATTAGAAAAATTATGAAACTACGATGTGGTTTAACCCATATGCGTATAAGACAGTTCGGTGCATGACACTGCAGATGTTTTATTTTGTCAACAAGCGCAAATTCAAGTGTATTTTATAAATACGAATATATGAATATTTTAGTTAGTTTTACAAGGTTTTTTAGGTAATACAATGTTAACCTTATACACTCTCATATATACGCTAATCGTTCACGAATCTTGATAGGATATCTTTATTTTATTATTATCTTATTTCAATTTACTGTTTAAAATTTTACGTTCTGCCGGTTTATACTTCTTCAAGATTTAATTTTCTACATCTGTTTTGGACAAAAAGATGTTGTGAAAGATTGGTTAAATAATATTTTGTGTTATATTATTACTTCATTTGAGGTCTAAATAGTGTTTACACGTAATATAAATATAGCGTAATCAATACATATGTAACACGCAATTTTTATAACAGATGTATTTGTTCACATTGCCTCCTTGAAAAATTCTAGAAACAAAACTTTATTTTAATTGCCAACACGTTCATTAAATAATAAATAATCTATTTATAATTACTACTACATAAGGCAATTGGAAAGAAAATTTTATTGAAAAATACTTTAGCCAGCGTGGACATTCAAAGGCTGTAGTCTAAAAAATTACTTTAACAAAACTATTGTGATTTTCGTTTACCTGTCAGTTAAAAAAGGGTTATTAAAGAAGTTTTTCATTAATATTACCGTTAAAACTATTTCAGAATAAAAATGAAATTTATTAAGGTAACTACATATTTGTATTGTGATAGCAAAATTATTGTTATTAATTAGATATTGCTGGCGTATGTATAAATTAACATACCTTACGTTATTTGTTAAACATTACGGTGTTGTATAACGTGCTGTAATACTTATTATAGTTGAATCCAGCAGAAATGATGCTGGATAGATTGAAGTGGATGAATTTGATGGGATTGAATCCTCAAAATCAAACTTTATTCCATATTTGCATTGCTCGCCTGTGGATAGTAATTATTTTCATTGAAATTTGCTTCCAAACCATATATTTATTTACGACTAAATACTACAATTTGAATAGTATTATTATTGATATCCTAATGCTGACTGGAAATTGGCAAGTAAGTTGTTTGTTAACTGAAATAAACATTACATGTAGCGACATTTCTCCATTTCACATCGTAAAATAAACTCTCCGAATATGCTAATGATAAGTTATAAATAAAAAAACTACCTATTCCATTAAATGGAGCAGCAGAGAACCCTTTACATTGTTTCACATTCCTTACAATGACACCATCATCTAATATATGTTTTATTTTCAGATCTTTTACAAATTATATACTTGCCATAGCAAAAATAAGATACTTTTAAATTTGGTAGACAAATTTTTGCATAAATTTTGGTCAATAGAGTCGGTGCCACAGGTACAAAGTGCAAAAATAGAACGTACTATTCACGTATCTATTATTTCTGCATATGTTTTGTGTTATTCATTCCTAATAACTCAACAAATTATTAATATCTCATTGTATTTCAAAGCCGATTATAATTTGAGCATGAACATCTGGGTAACAAATAAAAGATTTATAGAAAAGTCACCAAATTATGAAATAATATATATTATGCAAGTAATTGCCATGACCTTTGCTAGTTTTTCATCATTGACAGAAATAGATATGGTGTTTGTAGTAATGGTGGGATCGCTATTATCACAATTTAAATTATTAAAATGTACCCTAATGAAACTGGGAAATTTAGAAAATAGAGAAAGTTTCGAAATTCTTCGAAAATGTGTAAAACATCACAATATGTTACTTGAGTGAGTGTATATATCTAATCAATTGGTCATTGCACAAAGGGCAGTACACACATTTATTTCATTTCCAGATTTTTAAGTGAATTTGAATATTTCTTCTCAAACCTAACGCTTCACATGCTAGGTACTAATGTCATTTTGTCCGTTATGGCTTTATTCTGCTTGTTCGTTGAAGAAAGCTTGTAAGTTTTAAAATTCAATAAAACATTCAATCCTCATTCATACATAATTTAACTAAATGTTTTTCCGTAGGAGCACCATTATAATGTTGTTATTTATATGTTTTGTAATTAATTTACAACTATTAGTATATTGTCTTTGTGGAGAACTAATAGAAAATGAGGTGAAACTAGTGAGAGCTGAAAATGAATTTATACTTTAGTTTAGGTATTAGCAATTTCTTGATATTAAATTCTAGACACAATCTGTTGGCAACGCAGCTTACAATTGTGGCTGGGAAAATAAACCAGATCGTCGAATTCGTTTCGGATTAATGATGATTATTCGACAATCTCAAAATCCCGTCAATATAACTATGGGCGGCTATGTTATTCTATGCTTAGGCAGCTTCACACAGGTTGGTATAGGGTATGAAATCCTAATATTATTGCATATAAAACATTTGTATTATTGACAGATAACTAAAATGATGTATTCAATTTTGACCTTCTTGATCAACTTTAAAGGTCAACAATAAAATACAGTTGTTCACATAATTATTCGCACAAGTAAAAAAATTAATGTTATTTTCTCGGAGATAATTTTAATATTCTTTAAATAATTAATATATTGATAATACAAATATTTACAAGTATTTCTGAAAAAGAATTGTAAAATATCTTTGATAGTTTGGGCAAAAAATAATTCAATACAAGTATACTGTTATTAAATTATGGTCACAATATGCAATTCGCACAAAACTAAAACTTTCGCTGCTGTACTATATTAATTAATTATGTTGTAGTGAATCTTTGTTATCTAGATTCTAGATCTATTGATCTATTAATGTATCATAAAAATAAAAAATTTTAATCATATCTATCAGTTGTATTTGTAAAATGGTTGAAATTAATTTAAGTGAGATAAAGTTAGTTGCCAAACTAGTTGCTCAAGGAAAAACATATCGGGAAACTGGTGATATAGTTGGCAGATCATTTTCTACAGTACATTGTTAACAGGTATACATACGAGGATACACTGTTATATAAGCCTGGACGTGGACGTAATGTCATTCAGCCCAATTCTCTAAGGAAGTTGCTACTACTCAAAATGCAATTCTCTAATTCGAGCGTTGTTAAGAATTAACAACTAGTTGTTAAAATGTAGTTGTTAGCTAACAACTACGTTTGTAGCTAGCACTTTCTAACAACTGAAGACATGATGGAAGCCCTAGTAGATAACGGTTTTTTGCAAAATTTGATTATTGCAGAAATGGATGATTATAACGCGAAATACCATAGATTAAATTAAATTAAAGGTGTTTTGAAAAATAGATTTCGTTGTCTACTCAAACATCGAGTATTGCATTATCTGCCCCCAGTAGCAGGGCGCATTATTTTTGCTTGTGCAGTCTTGCATAATATGTGCATAGAACGAAATGATTATTTTGAACTACAAAATTATGAGGATGATGATATTGAATTAATGGAAAATAATGAACAAATGTATCGAAGTATTTTAATTATTAATTGATGCAATAGAAAATATAACAAACTTAACATTGGATAACACAAACAAACGAACATATTCGCTGTTTTTTTTTTCTAACATACACTACTAATACTTAGAACTACTGAAAAGAAAATAAAGGAGTAAAATATACATTATTATTTTGATTTTGCTAATTGAAAAATTGCTTTAGCCAAATATTTATTTGCGGAAGCAACGGCATTTAAAGAACGAGAGTGAATTCAGTGATGTGCATAATTTCTCTGCATTTTTTTCATAAGCTTTTGATGCAGCATCTATACGATCCAGTGGACGTAGAGCTGAGATAGTTTTTAAAATTGGACAACAAGATAACGTTTTTAACTTAATATACCTCTTGGTTTAAAAGAAGCACTGTTGAAGAATGCTTATTTTTAGTCTCTTTTGGATTTAATTTCTGAATATCTTCGGTTTCTTGCACGCCTTTCTTTTGTTCGGTCAAAACAATTATAATAATCATATTTATTTAAACGTTTTATAGTTAATATTAGCAGAATAAAAATGAAAATGACCTAGTGCTGCTATATTTATTTCCGCATCTGCAGACTCGAAAATCGATAGTGTATGAATTTGTGAATCAATTTCTTTTTGATCCCCTCCGTTTTCACTTCGTAAACCCGGTTCGGGTAGCATTGGGTCTCCATCACAGGATACCTATCCTAATATACCCATTAATTTCTCTTCCACATCATTTAAATTTGCAACTTTACCCTTGCCACCACCTGCACCCCTGTGATCAATTTTGAAATCACGCACCTTTGCTCGTACTTTGGATTTATATTCAATAAATGTCTACAATTGCAAGTATTTATGCCATATGTTAATCATGACTAGTAATATTTTAAAATTACATACTCTTTTCCATTGCTCAACCGTCTTAGAAGCCCCTTTTTCCAAGTTCAACAATTGAGTAATATTTTTCCAGCAGGAATCAACTTCGGTTATTTGTTGTGGGGTCAATTTCCCAAATACCATAACTTTATTTTCTTCTATATAATTTACTAATATGTTCATTTGCTCCGTGGTACACCTCGCACTTCTTTTTTTTTAATTTTTATTTACCTGCGAGTTACCTTCCATTGCACACAGTTTCTCTCTTTTTGACACTTAGATTTCAATGAATGCAGTATAGACGTACGTAACATATGTGTAATGCGCATGCGTACGAACTTATGTAGATAACTTCACAGCTCTTTTTAACAACCGTTGCTAAATATATTTCATTTAACAACGTCGCTAATAAAATAATTACAGAATACAAATTCTACTTAAGTCGTTAAGGAGGTTGTTAAAATAAGTTGTTAAGTCAGGATTGTTAGCTAGCAACTTTGTTAACAACTTATTTAGAAAATTGGGCTGATTATCTCCAAAATATAAGCAATACATGGTTCAACAAATGAAGAAATGAAGAAAAACGGACAAAATGACATTACTACCTACTAATGTCATTTTCTCCGTTATGGCTTTATTCTGCTTGTTCGTTGAAGAAAGCTTGTAAGTTTTAAATTTCAATAAAACATTCAATTCTCATTCAAACATAATTTAACTAAATGTTTGTCCGTAGGAGCACCATTATAATGTTGTTATTTATATGTTTTGCAATTAATTTACAACTATTTATATATTGTCTTCGTGGAAAACTAATAGAAAATGAGGTAAAACTAGTGAGAGCTGAAAAAGAATTTATACTTTAGTATTGATATTAAATTCTAGACACAATCTGTTGGCAACGCAGCTTCTAATTGTAACTGGGAAAATAAACCAGATCGTCGAATTCGTTTCGGATTAATGATGATTATTCGACAATCACAAAATCCCGTCGGTATAACTTTGGGCGGCTATGTTATTGTATGCTTAGGAAGCTTCACACAGGTTGGTATAGGGTATGAAATCCTAATATTATTGCATATTAAAACATTTGTATTATTGACAGATAACTAGAATGATGCATTCAATTTTGACCTTCTTGATCAACTTTAAAGATCAACAATAATATACAGTTGTTCACATAATTATTCGGTAGGTAGGTAGGTAGGATTAAAATTTAAAGGCGTATCAGCCTCTTGGGCTATTCACGCCATAAACTAAAAAATGAAATAAACCAACACTTTAAAATATATGTAAAAACAACATTGTAAGCTTAAAATCTATTAAATGTAAAATATTAACTCCTCTTAGTTAATATTTTACATTTAATAGATTTTAAGCTTACAACACTATTTTTACATACATTTTAAAATGTTAGTTTATTTCATTTTTGTGTTTATAAAAATGAATAAATTGTATATGCTTAAAATTGTAAAAATTAAAGTTATTGTAAAATATTATTGAGTGTAAAAAAAAATACGTGTATAAATAAAATTAATGACAAAACTAGCACTTTTAAATAAAGGCAAATAGACCTGTATTCCTGAGGAACAGCACGACTCTGTCAATGAGTGTCGAATGGTCACCAAGGGCCACCGACAGGTCAAGTGACAGACCCGCCCTGTTTCGCTGCTCGGTAAACTGGGAGCACTCCAACAAAACGTGCGCCACTGTCAAAACAGTGTCACACGTTTCGCACATCGGAGCCTCCTCACGGCGCAGTAGATGACCATGCGTCCACCAGGTGTGCCCTATTCGGAGTCTCGCCACAGCGACCTCCTCCTTTCGGGATGCCCTATGGGAAGAATCCCATGGCCTTACGTTGTGCTTAACATTTTTAAGCTTGTTGGAAACTATATGACTCCACCTTTCCTGCCACTGATCCATGATCCGATGCTTAAAATAACCTTTGAGGTCATCAGCAAGCACCCGATCACAATCAATGGTGGCCTTGGACAGAGCTCGCTTAGCTGCTGCATCAGCTGCTTCATTCCCGCGAATACCAACATGACTCGGTACCCAAATAAAGCGTACGATAGACCCTTTTGACGATAGTGTCATCAAGGTTGCTTGTATCTGCTGCAAGAGAGGATGTTTAGGGTACAAAGAATCAATCGCTTTCAAAGCGCTCATTGAGTCTGACACAATAACAAAAGAATTACGTGCGAGTCTGCAAATAAAGAGAAGTGCTTGGTAGAGTGCATACAGCTCTGCCGTGTATACGGACGAGAGTTTGTGAAGACGAAACTCACATGCACCTCTTGCCGATATATAAGCACATGCAACCCTGTCGTTGCTCTTCGAACCGTCCGTGTAAATGCGAATCCATTGCCGATAGTTGGCAATGATTCGAGCAAACTCACGTTGGAACAGAATGGGTTGAGTAGCGGATCGATCCAGCTTTGAAAGCGCATAGTTGGTATTCGGACGGGAGAATGTCCATGGTGGAAAGGGGCTGAAAGAAGTGTCTGAGGTTGAAGGAAGTTCAAAAGTAACCTCTCTAAAAGTATTGCGAGATCTGATAGAAAAGGAACCCACCGAACGAGCCCTTCTGTCATAAATCTCCGCAAACTGATGACCAAAGACAGTGTCAAAAACCAGGTGATATGGTTTCGACTTCATGGCTGCCGTGTAGTTCATGGTCAAAAGCCTGCGACGATCATACAGTGAAGGCTCGCCAGCTTCGCACAATACACTTGGTATTGGGCTGGTACGAAAAGCACCAGTAGCAAGACGAATACCAGTATGGTGTATCGTATCAATGGTTTTGATAACGGATGGCCTGGCAGACGCGTAAGCGATACAGCCATAGTCCAGCTTGGAGCGTATCAAAGCCCGATACAGGCGCAGCATAGAAATTCTATCGGCACCCCACGATTTGGAAGAAAGAACTCGCAATAGATTTAAAGAAAGCCGACATTTTGCCTTCAAAGCCACAAGATGGGCACGCCAGTTAAGCTTCTTGTCAAATAGAAGACCAAGAAAACGGACAGTTTCCACAAATG
This sequence comes from Nebria brevicollis, assembly GCA_944738965.1. Classification (NCBI taxonomy): domain Eukaryota; kingdom Metazoa; phylum Arthropoda; class Insecta; order Coleoptera; family Carabidae; genus Nebria; species Nebria brevicollis. Next base: position 11,208,050 of record OX122904.1, read on the forward strand.
GAAGATCAGTACCGTTGAGAGAAAGAACAGGATCTAAGTGAAGGTGACGGCGTTGACAAAAGTGAATGCACTCTGTCTTGGCCGCAGAAAATACGAAACCGTGCTCAGTAGCCCAAGTATGAAGACGATTGATTGTTAACTGCAGCTGACGCACTATGGAAGCCATATTGCGAGAACTGCAGAAAATCGCCAAGTCGTCCACGTACAGGGATCCCAGCACAGGTGAACGAATACATTGTGCAACACCGTTGATGGCCACGGCAAACAACGTGACACTCAGAATAGACCCTTGCGGTACTCCGTTTTCTTGAGTAAAAATGTTGGAGAGGTCATTTCCCACACGAACTTGAAACTTCCTTAAGGAAAGAAAGCTTTCAAGAAATATGGGAAGATTACCTCTCAAGCCCCAGGAGTGTAAAGTGCGCATAATACCAAAACGCCATGTGGTATCATAGGCCCGGGCTATATCAAAAAACACAGCTACCATATGTTGCTTGTTGAGAAAAGCATCCCGGATGGTTGATTCAAGTCTTACCAGGTGGTCTGCAGTGGAACGGTAACGGCGGAAGCCGCACTGGATGTTATCCAACAGGTTGTTTGATTCCAGGAACCAAACAAGACGCCTGTTGATCTTGCGTTCCAAGAGCTTGCAGACACAACTGGTAAGCGAGACTGGGCGATAGCTAGATGGCAGTGTTTTATCTTTTCCAGGCTTTGGGATTGGTACAATGATCGCATCACGCCATGGTGTTGGGCAGATACCGGAAAACCAAATGCGATTATACATTTGTAAAAGAAATGTTTTTCCAGCAGGATTCAAATGGCGAAGCATCTGGTAGTGAATAGAATCAGGTCCAGGAGCGCTGTCGTGAGAATCTGAAATCGCACTTTCAAGTTCATCCACGCTGAAAGAAAGATTGTAGATTTCATCGCCCGGCGAAACAAAATTGAGACATTGACGTTCCAAGATTGATTTTCGAGCGAGGAACTCAGCTGGATAGTGATTGGAACTTGAAGTATCCGCGAAAGTGGATGCTATAATATTAGCAACATCGGACCGACAGGTAATGACATTGCCATTGATTTTTAGGCCAGAAACAGTGCCAGATTTTGAGCGGCCAGATATTTTTCTGACCCTCTCCCATACCTTTGAAACTGGAGTGGAGGTTGTAATGGAAGAAATGTATTTCTGCCATGACGCTTTCTTACTCTTCCGAACAATTCTTCTAGCTTTTGCCTTGGCTTGGAAGTAATGGATCATATTCTCGGTGGTTGGAAATCGCCTGAAATGGCGAAAAATACGTCGTTTTTCTCGGATAGCAATCTTGCATTCATCGTTCCACCAGGGAACGGGTATTCTATTAGAATGAATAGGTGTTAGAGGAATACTCTCTTGTGCAGCAGACTTGCTTGTATCCGTGAAATACCGAACATGGTCGTCCACGTCAACGAAATCATTTTCACCAAATACGGCCAACTCCGAGAACAGATTCCAATCTGCTCGCTTTAAAGCCCATTTCGGACAACGAGCATCAGAATCTGAGCTCTGCAGAACTTTCAGAATGATCGGAAAGTGGTCACTTTGATGCAAGTCTGAGTGCACATGCCACTCAAATAATGGAGCTATTGCTGCAGAACAGATCGTTAGATCAATCGCAGTGAATGATCTCCACGCGGCAGAAAAATGTGTCATACTACCATCATTTAAGATGACATGTGTACTTGCAGTGAATAGGTGTTCCAAGCGTCTACCGCGTTGATTAATCGTACCTGATCCCCATTCAGGATTATGAGCGTTGAAATCGCCCATAAGAATGAATGGAGCAGGTAATTGATCAATCAATTCAACGATATCACGCATATCGACATAGTCGTTTGGCGGAAGATAGATAGAACATAAAGTGACCAGAAAAGGAATAGCAACACGGACAGCAACAGCTTGTAATTCAGAATTCAAAGCAATCTCCTCACAATACACATTTTCGCGAACCAGAATCGCTACTCCACCACGAGCTTGGCCATCAGTAGGCACATCAGTACGAAATACTGAAAAGCCTCGTAATGAAGCAGCTCTGGTGTCCTGAAAATGTGTTTCTTGTAAGCATATGCAAGAGGGAGTCTGCTCGGCAATGAGAGCTTTAAATTCCTCAAAATGGCTGTAGAAACCATTACAATTCCATTGTAGTATGGGAGGCATTATTGAGATATGGAAGATATTTCTCGCTCTGACCTAGAAAGTTTTATAGTTGTTACTTCCATTGGAGAAGAAGATCTCGAAGAATGAGATCCCTTCTTTCTCGGAATTTTGTTGATGGCGGAACTTGAAACATTCGATGTTTCTCGAACCTCCATCGTTTGTTTTTTGGAAATAATTTTCGACGAAGTGGAAGGACTTGCCTTTAAATGTGTAATTTTGATCTTCGGCTTGTTGCTAACTTTCGTATTAGATTGACTTATAATTTTTGTTGATGGATTCGAGATTGATTTTAAATTTTGAGTAACACTAGATTTAGGACTGGTAATTTTAACAACAGAAGGCAAAGTTGGAACAGTTGTGGAAATAATAGTTGAAGGAAGGCTATCGGTCTGAACGGCAATAGATTTTTTTATGACTGGTGTTGCAGCAATGGTTGCGAAAGAACGGTTAAATACAGGACTGGCTTGCGTTTTGAATTTCTTCCGGGCATCGAAATATGAAAGTTTGTCTATAATTTTGATTTCAATAATCCTTCTCTCCTCCTGATTGCGTGGACAATCGGAAAAGAAAGAAGGATGATTGCCAGAACAATTAACGCAACGGGCCGGACCTTTACACTCCTCGCCCAAATGCTCCAGCTCACTGCACCGTGGACACACAGCCTGTGCGTCACAACGGGATGCAGTGTGCCCGAACTTTTGGCATTTGAAACAACGCATTGGCCGAGGAAAGTACGGTCTCACCGAACAACTGTGGAACCCAACTTTAATCCTTTCTGGAAGCTTATCCAGCTTGAAAGTCAAAACTACGGATGTGGTATTCTTTACCTCGCCGTTTTTCTTGGTAGTTAGTCGTCGACAAGTAACTACACCTTGACTCGATAGCTCTCGCGTACACTCATCCATCTCAACATATAACAGGTCGTAACACGATATTACGCCCTGACACGTGTTGAGGGATTTGTGCGCTGTCACTACAATTGGCATGCCAAATAAAACGGTCGATTTTAATAATGCCTTCGTTTGAGTTGAATTTGCCGTTTCAACTAGGAGGGTACCATCGCGAAGCCGTTTGGTGGATTTTGGTTCTCCACCAGCCAACTCGTTCAGGGACCTGGCTAAGCCAAAACAAGAGACTTCAGAAATAGATTTTCCTTCTTCAGTCCTTTTGACAATAAGAAATTTGGGCGAAAATTTATTTTCGCCCTTCAGAAAACTTTCTCCCTCGTCCGATAACGGACGAGATCTTTTTGGGGGAGGGGCCCCCGGGGTTTTTATTTTGTTTGCCATAAACAAATAGAACGTTTCATCTCCTGGTCTCCCCACCCACCACAGAGCCACAATTTGGGACGTCACACCACAAACTGGTGTGATCGCCAGGGCTAACCAGGAGATATAGTCCCCCTCACCTGGCAATAAACTTCAGAACGCTGCGAGCCACTCTCTCCAACGTCTGAAGACTTACCTCCAGGGTCGTGGGACTCACCTTACCGGTACACAGAACGTAACGGCAAGCCGATTGATCAGATAGGGTTAGTATCTGACCGCCCGTTTCGAAAGAATCCGAAGCCAAAGTGGTGTGTTGCGTCAGCTCAACCACCAGGATCATCTTCTCCTTCCTGACGGGTCTCCACGCACGGCAAACACGCGGGTGAGCAAATGAATAAGAAAGAGAAGTCCGCAGAAGATTGGCCCACTAATCTTCCGGTATATATACAGGTTGAACTGTGTGTTTTTTACGAGGTACCTTCCTCGCCCATTGGTCGCCTCTTACGACCAGCAGAGGTGCTGCGGGTGAATTCTAACCCCCACCCGCAGGGGGCACATAATTATTCGCACAAGTTAAAAAAATTATTGTTATTTTCTCGGAGATAATTTTAATATTTTTTAAATAATTAATATATTGATAATACAAATATTTACAAGTATTTCTGAAAAAGAATTGTAAAATTTCTTTGATAGTTTGGGCAAAAAAAATAATTCAATACAAGTATACTGTTATTAAATTATGGTAACAATATGCAATTCGCACAAAACTAAAACTTTCGCTGCTGTACTATATTAATTAATTATGTTGTAGTGAATCTTTGTTATCTAGATTCTAGATCTATTGATCTATTAATGTATCATAAAAATAAAAAATTTTAATCATATCTATCAGTTGTATTTGTAAAATGGTTGAAATTAATTTAAGTGAGATAAAGTTAGTTGCCAAACTAGTTGCTCAAGGAAAAACATATCGGGAAACTGGTGATATAGTTGGCAGATCATTTTCTACAGTACATTGTTAACAAGTATACATACGAGGATACACTGTTATATAAGCCTGGACGTGGACGTAATGTCATTAACTCCAAAAAATAAGCAATACATAGTTCAACAAATGAAGAAAAACTCAAAAACACATGTGGTAAACTTTACAGCAGAAGTTCGTAATACAATCAAGAGACCTATGTCAACTAAAACTGTTCGTAAAGTTTTACGAGAAAATGGTTATAATGGCCGAATACCACGCAAGAAGCCTTTCACTTCTTAAACAAATAAATTGAGAAGATAAAAATTTGCGAAATAGTGCGTAAATATGGAACCAGAGTTTTGAAATACAGTTATTTTCAGCGATGTAAGTAGATATGACATTTTCGGTTCTGATGGTAAGCAGTTTGGAAAAAACACAATACAAAGCTCATAAAGGTACATCTTGACGAAACGGTTCGGCATGGTGAAGGAAGTGTAATGGTCAGGAGCTGCATGAGCGCTAATGCAGTCGACAATCGTCCGATATCAACCCGATCTAAAATTTGTGGTGGGCACTTGAACGGAGGATTCGAAAATATTCAGTTAGTCAATGTTGAAAACTAGACTTTTGGAAGAATGGTATAAAATTTATGCACAGGCGAAAAATGAAGCTTCTTCATGTTATGCCAAAACGGTTACAAGCCGTTATAGATGTAAAAGATTTACCAACAAAAGAAACTTTGTTTTATGTTAGTAAATTGTAGATATGTAAATTATATAGAGACACTCCCTGATTGCACCACATTGCAACAGTCTTTGATTAGTAAATGCTTATGTCTCACAATTTTGTTATAAGAGAGCCAGACAACAGATTAAAAGGTAGAATTGTAGATGAGAGGCTGAAGTACACACATTATAATATACCTTTATAAACCTTTGTTAAATAAAATAAATATTTTTTAATAGATTTTACCGAATTAAAATCTTAACTTGTATGATCAACGTGTCGTATTTTGTTCTCCTGGACCTCTATTCTCGAGCTCACTCGAATGGATCCATGCACAAGTTGTTTCGAATGCCAAGTTTCCGATTGATGCGTATTATCTGTATTCTCAAATACTACTTTGAATTTGTTAAATATTTGATTGCTCATGGAACGAAACTGAATACCTATATGCGAGGACAGTTATTACAATCAATATATAAAAATGTTGTTAATATAGATGGGATAGTTAGTGTAACAAATCAGGCTAGTTGCGCACCGACCTAGTTCAGTTTCTGCTGAGCTGGGTATTTCGCGTTTAGCAATTGCAACTAGCTACGTAATAACTAGCAACAATTGCATAAAATGGTCTTTCCGCATTCAGCAAAATGTTGCTAGGTCAGAATTTGTTTACAATATCGGCCAGTTGAATGTAGGTCAGAACTGAGTATAAAATGGCGATGTCGCTTGACATCGGGGTCTAAGTTCAGATTGCGATTAGCGAGTATTAATTTGTCAGTAAGTAATTTAAGCTTTATTCAGTATCTTTTGTAAATCCATTTTTGTTGTAATGTTTGTTATATTTTTATTGTTTGAATTAAATTGTTATTTATTATTTATACCAATTTAATCTCTAACGAGCTGACCCCAGTCTGGACCTTAAAGTGTGTATTAGAAGATCTCACCTAAAAACCAACCACCAGGTGAGTATAAGAAGAAACATCACTACATGCACATAGTTAAGAGGGAGCCAAACGCGTGCACGTTCTCATAAGACGCGCGTTTGTTACATTAGCATATCATGCGAATCCACAATTTACATATGTCATACAAAAATTCTGTAGAAAAATACCTAGCGAGTTAAAAATATCAAAATATGATACTGCGTGTAAACGAAAAACTATAAGCAGAACACTTTCCTTTCTTCCTTTTTCTTTTCTTTTCTTTCCTTTCTTAGTAGATTTTATTTGGTTCAATACTGATGTTGTACATTTTAGCATAAGTAGGTTGATTCCTGTATTCTGGCCGATGGTCGCCAACAAAAACGCTCTCTTGATATTTGGCAGTGGCCGCAGGTAGACGTATTTTAACGCTTTGTCCAAGGCCACCATTGATTATGATCAGCTGTTTGCTGATGATCTCAAGGGTCATTTCGAGCATCTGTTCATATATCAGTGGCAAGAAAGGTGGAGTCATATAGAATTTAACAAGCTTAAAAATGTTAAGCAAAATGTGAAACATGGGTTTTTTCCTATAGGGCATCTCGAACGGAGGAGGTCGCTGTGGCGAGACTCCGGATAGGTCACACCTGGTGGACGCATGGCCATCTGCGCCGTGAGGAGGCTCCGATGTGCGAAACGTGTGACACTGCTTTGACAGTGGCGCACGTTTTGTTGGAGTGCTCCCAGTTTACCGAGCAGCGAAACAGGGCGGGTTTGTCACTTGATCTGTCGGTAGCCCTTGGTGATTATTCGAGACTCATTGACAGAGTCGTCCTGTTCTTCAGGAATACAGGTTTATTTGCCTTTATTTAAAAGTGCTAGTTTTGTCTTTTATTTTATTTATACACGTATTTTTTTTATCACTCTTTAATAATATTTTACAATATCATTTATTTTTACAATTTTAAGCATGTACAGAATAAATGTGTAAAACTTAAATCAATAAATTGTAAAATATTAATAAAGAGGATTAAAAATTTACATATAAATGAATAGAATATTCATTTATATGTTAATTTTTAATCCTCTTTATTAATATTTTACAATTTATTGATTTTAGTTTCACACTATTATTTTTACACACTATATATTTAAAATGTTAGTTTATTTCAATATATAGTTTGTGTCGTGAATAGCCCAAGAGGATGGTACGCCTTTAAATTTTAATCCTACCTACCTACCTACCGAGAATCTGCTAAACTTATATTTTCTTTGAATGGTAGTTTAACAATAAATTGACCGTTGGGAGATCGATTGGAATATTCGCAGTAATGGGTTTCGCAAGGTTCCTGTGACCATACAGGCTCGTTCTGAATTTCACTTTGATTGAAAACCTTTCTTTTTATGTTTCATAGTTCAATTGTTATTAGCAGTTTTTGGGCGATATTTTATATATATATATTTTATATATATATTTTAGTTTCGACAGTTTTTTTTAATGCACGCCATTTCTGCAAAAATCATTAAAGGAAAACAAATCGTTCGTAGTTCTCTATATAGCTATTTGTGTATTGTGACGAGCTATTGCTCTCCACAATATTAGTTGTGTGGCTAGGCTGGCAATACGGCTCATAAGACGCGCGTTTGTTACATTGGCGCAGTCGGTAGGATCAGTATCTTTGTGTGATCTTCAATCACCAATACTGAATTTTCGAAACGGCTTAACTATTTGTAGTGTAGTGATGCCGTTCGCTGGGCGTGATATCTCCACAACGGTGGAAACAGCGCACACCACGACAGCGACGGTAACAACGGCACACGCTTCAGAGACCATTACATCTTTCGCACCACCACCTACGTATAAAGACGTACAACTCCCCGACGCAACGGGGATGCCCTTCTCCTATCATTTACCGCCTTTAACAATTCCTTCCGCACCAGCAAGGACGAAATGGGTACAGGAGACGGATAGTGGCGCGCAACTTCATTCCGGGCCAATCTTTGCGGATCCGTCAGCGATGGCCGCGTTAAAGAACATCGAGCATTATGCCGGCGGGGCGGATTTAGAATCTTTTTTCGACGGGGTCGCGACAACCGCGGAATGTTTTAACTGGTCGGAAATCCAGATAGTGACGGCTATGAAGCTAAGACTCAAGGGCGACGCACAGTCCTGTTTCTACGCGTTACCGTCAGATCGGAGACCGACCACAGTTTGCGCATTTAAAACGTGGCTGATCCAGTTGTTCGGAAGAAAAATTGATACTGCCGGAGCAGAACGCGAATTTTTGAAACTCTATCGTTTAAAAGAGGAAACGCTATGCAAATATGCCTTTCGTTTAGAGGCCGCCGCCGCGAATCTTTTTCGATCAAACGAGAAAGATGAAATTTCACTTACTCGGTCTCGTTTTAGAAAAGAAGCTGCTTTAATTCAGCAATTTCTAGACGGTTTAGACACGCGTCTATCTAACGAAGTTCGGAAACACAAAAACTTCAGCACGGTGGAGGAGGCTCTTCCGATCGCGGAGTATTATGAGGAGGTTTTATCGCGAGAGGTTAAAATATCAAAAGCCGATATGCACAAGACGGCTATACGGGCCGTGACGAATATAAAACTTTCTCGGGATCGGGAAAACGGACCCTCACTACAAAGGGGCCGGTGCAAACGGAAAAAGAGCACCAAACCGCGATTAACAAGCAGAACAATCGGGTATCGAGCGCAGACACCACAGTGTCTTTTAAACGCGAAGACTGTGTCGGGGGCGACCCAACGCCGGACAGTTTAACGGATGCCTTTCCAAAATTAGTTCCTCGGGTCGCGGATTCAAACGACGATGGCAGTAAACGATTAAACGTTTGCATGCTGCAGGTTATTCAGATACCTGAGTTAGGAATCCGGAGGGAGACTGTTTTGGAAAGGGAGGCGAGCCACGTGACGGAGAAAAACGTGGCTAATGGCGAACCACTTGCGGTTCGCACGGATCTGATAGAGGAGAGCGCTTTTCACTCGGATCACAAACGTCTGGCAAGCGAACCACGTAGTGTTCGCACGGATTTAATTGAGCATGGCACTTCTCAGTTGAGTCAAGGGTTGCCAGAAGGCGAGTCGTTCACGGCTCACACGGATCTGATTGAGGAGGGCACTCCTCACCCGGATCACTTTCGTCTGGCAAGCGAACCACGGGCGGTTCGCACGGATTTCATTGAGGAGGGCACTTCTCAACTGGATCAAAGGTTGCCAGAAAACGAGTCATTCAAGGCTCACTCGGATCTGAGGGAGGAGGGCACTCTTCAGTCTGGTCATATTCGACTGGCAAATGAACCATGCAAGGTTCGCACGGATTTTATCAAGGAGATGAATCAAAATTTGCCAGAACGCGAGCCACTCGTGGATCGCACGGATTGGACTGGGAGTGGCACCTCTCAGTTGGATCAACCATTGTTAGAAGACGAACCTATCGAGGTTCGCACGACTGTGACAGAGGGGGGCACCTTTCCGTCAAAGATAAGAAGGAAGAGATCGCGACAGAAAATTGAGAATTTTGTTTGGTCGCGAGAAACTTCAACGATTCCCGCATGTCACATGGTACACTCTTCATTCGAACATGAGCCGATCGCGTTAGAAGAGCACGGTCTCTTAGTAACGCGAAGTGCAGTTGAGAAGGCGAACTGTGTCTGCCGGATACCGCTCGCATCAGTAGAAACTGGATGCGAGGTAAGCAAGCAAGACTCGCGCATCGTCAACCACACCGAAAACTATCCGCTGACTCAGAAATTCAACGTGGGTCAATTACATGCAGATGACCGGCATTTGTTATCATGGTTTTTAGATAAAACTGCAGTTTTATTGAAACCAAAATGTCAGCATATAGCAGTATGACGCACTCAGCGTTGGGTGACAGTCCATTCTTTTTAATGTTCGGCCGGGATATCGAATTACCTTATGTCGAAATTTTTAGACCTTTAAAAACTAAGAATGAGTCAGATGGTAATTACGTAGCAGAACTTTTAGAAAAATTAAAAACCGCCCATCAAAACGCGCGCGAACATTTGAATAAAGCCACGGACCGGGTACACAAGACGTTTAAAAAAAAGTCCGCTCCGATACAGTTTAAAGAGGGCGACCGGGTATATTTATTTAACCCGGCTATTAAAGCAGGGTTATCGGCTAAATTAGCGAAGAAATGGACAGGTCCATATAGAATCACGCAAATAAATGGGGTAAATGCGGAAGTTAAAGAGGTTTTTGGAAGGAGAGAGATGAAGGTTCACGTAAACCGGTTGAAATTCTGCCACCTTTCGGCAGCGGAATTGGAACAGTGGAGGAAGGTGCCACCATCAGACTCCTTAGAACCCGATATAGAAGAGGGTAGAATTGTGCAAATTCTCCCCCCGCACCCTACCACCCCGGACATCCCAATACCCGATCCAGAACCCACACTACCGAGGGAACCACAGACAATTTCCGAGAGTGAAATCGCACTCACCGTTCCAAACGCACCAGAGCCGGCGAGAGACACGGTAGAGGTCGAACCAGCCCCTCCCCCTCGTTACCAGACAAGAAGTCGGGGTCGGCCACCCGAACTACCGTGGATCCGCACACAGCGCGTCTAGAACATAGGCAAATAAATTAAAAAAAAATTTTTGTTACAGATCCTTTCAAAATGTGGGCTCAAGTATTTTTATTCTTAGTACTCGCGCTTCACGTGGACGCAGATATAATAGCCTATGATTGCGCAGATCAGGATACTGAGATAACCAGAATTTCCCTGCTGGATGTCCGGCCATGCGCGGATCCGAGGAATGCCACCGAGAAAATCACAAAACGAATTCAGCTCGTGCAAGAGTGGCATTTTTCGGAAGTGCACGTGTTTGCATGCCTAGTTACCGTCCAACAACTAGTAGAACACTGCGGCATGCATTCACACACCAGCGCTGTGGCCGAAGGTCTAGCGAAATACATACACTATCTCAAGGCCGAGGCGTGTGTGAACGCACACAAGCACAGACGTCTCGACTTGAGCGGAATTGGAGGAGGGATTATAACGGCCCTTACGAGGAATGGCACCACAGAGGTCTCCGCTACCTTGGAGGGTCAATTGGAACCCTCAGGGAAATGTCAGGGTGTAAAATTTACGGTGAATGGCATCACATATGAGGATGTGATCGTATCAGCAGCCATGACTGTAAAACTACAGGACTACACAGCTCTAGCCAATATAGAAGAAAACACGATAAATCTCCGGACAGGTACAGTTTGCTCTTTTACAGAAAACTACTGTTTTGATGACCTGTCCGGAGAGGTTACCTGGGAAGTTATCCGCCACGACCAATGCATGAGCCGAGGCATAGACGTACTCTTCGAAGGGGTCGCTACTGTAATGACACTTTCCGGGGAGGAAAATCGACCAGAGTCCAAATACGTGATCGTGGAAACGCAGGACACCGTTTTTGCTCTCCGCCTCAGCACCCGAGATGTGCTGTGTAAACAGCAAGCCTGGCGGACGGAGCAAAATCGCTTGTTGGTGATTTTTGAGACATCACTGGGATATTTCTACCAGAAATCTAGAAAAATCCAACAAAATACAGATTTCATGGCGCAGGTGCTCACTAAGCTGCTATTTTTAGAAATAGCAGTTAAGCAACAAGCGAGCGAACTGATTTACGATTCAATCCTAAAGCGATGCCGCCTGCGCGAAATGATCACGCGAAACAGATTGGCTCTGGCCCGAGAATCTCCAGATATCATTAGCGACCTGGTCAAAGAAGCCGCTGGCCACGTAGGTAGAGTACTGGGGGAAGTCTTATACATCGCCAAATGCCGTGCAAAGATCGTGGATTTCCGCCGGACGCAGTTCTGTTACCAAGAACTGCCCATCACATACCGCAACGAGTCCCTGTTCATGACACCGATTACTCACATAATCCAAGACAAGGGCACCCAAGTGGATTGTGATGGACGGCTCCCGGTAATGTTCCACCTGGAAGGAAAATGGCTAGAGCTGCTACCAGAGCTCGGGCAAGCCCATCCCTCTCCCATCCGTTTGGCAGCAAACGATGAGACCGAGAACATCCCATTAATGAAGATTTCACCGATCAGCTCACATGGGGTGTACTCGAGAGAGGACATGAAAGCTTTCCAGCATGCCCTGATGTTTCCCGCCGAACGCAAGGCGGTAGCGAACCTAATGACCAGAAGAGTAGCAGAGGTAGAGGTAGACGGACAGGGATACCACATTCCTAACGTATTTAGTAGGGCGGAGTTCACCACGATGGCCCTGAACGCCGCCGAGGAAGTATGGGGTATCCTGTCGAAGCTGGGAAATGTGTTTTCCATTATAATGCTGGTCTACACCTGCCTCTCTTTTTTTAGCTACATGGCCGGAGTCATAGTCAACTTCTTTACTCTAAAGAAGGTGGCTAACGATCGTCCGCGCCCGCGTTTCTTCTGGTGTGCCAGCCTGTGGCAAGCGTTGGCCAGCCGTTATGCCATCCATCAATTACGCCCCCCCACGGAAGCTCCACCGACGGAAAACCCAACAGAGACAAGCAGCCGGATATCCCGGTTGTATCCATCGGTCAGCCAGGACACTCTGTCCCACGTGGTGGAGATGGGCCCCTCCTCGCGCCACCCCCAAACCTCAGTTCAGCGCCAGTAGCCGTCCTGCGTCAAGCGATGTGAAGTGCGAGTAACAGACAATAGATTCTTTTAGGGTAAATTAGTATTTAAAGCAATCGACCTAAATTCAATAGAGGACTGAGTTCATCTTCAATGTAATTCAGTCTTAAGGGGACGGTAATGTAACAAATCAGGCTAGTTGCGCACCGACCTAGTTCAGTTTCTGCTGAGCTGGGTATTTCGCGTTTAGCAAGTGCAACTAGCTACGTAATAACTAGCAACAATTGCATAAAATGGTCTTTCCGCATTCAGCAAAATGTTGCTATGTTAGGATTTGTTTACAATATCGGCCAGTTGAATGTAGGTCAGAACTGAGTATAAAATGGCGATGTCGCTTGACATCGGGGTCTCAGTTCAGATTGCGATTAGCGAGTATTAATTTGTCAGTAAGTAATTTAAGCTTTATTCAGGATCTTTTGTAAATCCATTTTTGTTGTAATATTTGTTATATTTTTATTGTTTGAATTAAATTGTCTAACATGAGAAACATCCCAGAGGAATATGTAAGGATATATGGTTCTTACCGATTAAAATACCCTCAAAAAATATGAAAGAAATAATTAAAACTTTAAACAAATGTATAGACATGTATTTATAAGCAGAACATTAACAAAATATTAAATTTTACACGTCATAATAGAACCTTTTTTTTTTATGAGAAAACTTTTTTATGACAGCTATTTTTACTTCCAAAATAACCACCTTCTTTTTTTTTTTGTTTTTTGTTGTCAACTCTCCTTGGATATTTAACAAAATATATGTTTAGGAGGCTCGTTGCTACAGATCTCCCCCTCTGGATCGTAGCTTTCGCCCCGAAAAAGATCCAGAAACAGCGTCAGGAATGAGACTCCTTAGTCTTGGCGGCTTTCTTCGTTGACGTTTCGGATGTGTTGTCTCAAGTACTGCTTCACACTGAACTGATCTAACGTCCACTTCTCCCCCATCAATACAGCTTCCGAATTTGTTAACGGCCCAAACGGCCGTTGGCGCTTCCCTCTCGGTGGAGTTGCAATGCCTCTTGGTTGAGCTCAACAGTTGGCTGGCACATTCGATTTGGATTCCATCGCTCCTCTCCCTTTGCAAGTGGACGACTCCCAAAAAGTAGCCACTTGTATCGGTGCGGATCAAGAAGGGCAATTCTTCGCCGGCTTGATAACTACGTCACATCCCTCCCTTACTTTACTGAAAAAAAAGCTTTTGTGTTATCCCCCAACATATAATTAAGTACATATATACAACTACAATTAAACCTAAAACTATGATAAACTTAAGTATTCCATTTAACTAAGGGACGTGGCATGACGGAGACACCTTGGTGTTGTCCGTCTTCCGCTTCTTCCGCCGCTTCCTGGCTGTTCGGGGTGCGTTCGGGTCCATGACCGTTACGTATTTTAATCCACCACCCGGACGGATTGGCATCAGTACCCGCTTTCGGCGGGTTGCGGGCTGGGGGCTCGTGGTTAGTAGGTTGGTCGGCTGCAGTATTGGTGGCTGCACAATCGACGGGAGTAGCGGTTTCGCTAGGGGTATCCGGGGCGGTAGCGGGGTCATGCCACGTAGTGGGGGCAGTGGGGACGTGATGGGGGATGCGTCCAGCCGCAAGTAGTCCTCCAGGTTTGGAGGAAGGAACGGTGTCAGCCGAGGTCTGCGGTGGGGCGGGGTGGCTGGCAGTGGCGAAATCAGCGACGGTGTTGGACTCCAATGGCAGAGCAGCACAGCCTTTTTGGTGGGCAACGGTTGCAAGGCCACTCGGCGCATTGGCGCCATTCGCCGCGGTGTCCTCGGTGGTGACCACGGAGGTCCCCAGGGCCTCGGTGGTGTCTTTGGATCGTCCAGAGGGCATTTCCACACCAGCCAGGCGTTTAGTAGCGCCCTCTCGCTCGGTTTGATGGGCGAAAGTAACTCCATCAGGGGTTGTGTCTGAAAATGCAGGTTTCAAGTCTTTAACATGTATGTTGGTTAAGTTTTTGCCATTTCTATTGCGGAGATTATAGGTTTGGTAGGATACGCGTTTGTGGATGGTCCACGGCCCGGAATATTTGGGACTGAGTTTGGCGGCAACACCCTTGCTGGCCGATGAGAGCGGGTGTTCGCGCCGCATTACTTGGTCGCCTTTATGGAACGTGAGGTCCCGGTGCCTCAAGTTATAGTAACGCCCTTGCTTGGTGGCAGCATGGGCTATGTTGATACGTGATCTTTAAGTGTTTTTAGTCGGCTGAGGTGTTCGTCGGATTTTGGCGGTTCGGCAGCAGTATGTTCGGGTGGTGCGCCGTGTAGCTCCGTAGGGAGAAGCGGTTCTCGTACGAAATTTAAGTAGGCGGCGGAGTATCCGGTCGAGCTGTGGCGGCTCGTGTTAATTGCCAACATGAATTCTGGCATTAGCGTGTCCCATTTACGTTGGTTATCCTGACAGAACTGAGCGAGCATCGGCTTCATAACTCTATTTACCCTCTCGACCGGGTTTGCCTGTGGCGTATATGGCGGGGTCCGGAGATGATGGATGTTGTACTCCTGTAATGTCTTGCGTATTGTGTGATTGTCATATTCCTTGCCGTTGTCGGAGATAATGGTTCTCGGGCAACCATATCGGCAGAGGACTAGTTCGCGCAGTGCGAGGACGATCGTGGCGGCATTTGCTTTCCTCAGCGGTCGGCACTCGATCCATTTGGTCAGCCTGTCTTGGAACACGATGACATATTCATACCCTCGGGCGGACCGTGGTAAAGGCCCCATGATGTCAGTGGCCACCGTTTCCCACGGTTGACCTACTTTAGGAGGACCCATCTGGCCTGCCAAGCCTCGTTGGTCTGATTTGAATTGTTGGCAACTCTGGCATTGGCGGACGTAGCTAGTCGCTTCCCGGAACATACCGGGCCAGTAATAACGGAGAGCCAGCCGTGCTAATGTTTTAGCGATTCCCAGATGACCTGCTTCAGGCCGATCATGGTTTTCTTTGAGGACCTGTTTTCTTTGGGCCATGGGAATGCATAGTTTCCATTCCCGGTGCGGTTCAGTATCGGAGAGATCGGCGGGGTCCCAAAATCGTCGGTATAGCTTCCCCTCGAGAACACTGTCGTCCGGGTGCTCTCGTGGCTGATTTCTGACGCTCTTAAGCATCTTCTCGTACCAGGTACAAATTGTGGGTTCGATGGCGTTGATCTCGGGTAACGGTTTGCGGCTTAGCATATCCGCCATGTGATTTTGGCTGCCCTTTCGGTAGACAGTGTCAAAATCATACTGCTGTAGTGCGACGGCCCAGCGTGCCAGTCGTACGGTAGGTTCTTTTAGTGAGTCGAGGTAGCGAAGGGCTTGGTGGTCGGTCACTACTGTAAAACGGTAGCCCTCAAGATACTCTCGTAACTTCTTGATTGCCCATACGATTGCCAAACACTCCTTCTCTATAGTAGAGTAGTTTTTCTCAGCGGCGGAGAGCGTACGGCTAATGTAGGAAATCGCTCGGGGTTCTTTTAGGTTCCCTTGGATTAACGCAGCACCGATGCCTACGTCCGAGGCATCTGTCTGTAGCATAAACGGTTCCTCGAAGTTTGGGCACGTGAGTATTGGAGCTGACGTCATTGCTTCCTTGAGCTGCTGGTAGGCCTCCACCTGTTGCGGCCCCCATTCCCACTTTTGCTTTTTCCGCAGAAGGGAAGTTAAGGGCGTTACCTTGTCGGAGAACCGATAAATGAAGCGGCGGTACCGGGAGGCGGCTCCCAGTAACTGTCGGAGTTCTCGTACGCTTTTTGATGGTGGCATTTTTACTATAGCGTCCACTTTCTCGGGGTCGGTCTGAATGCCTTTGGAAGTCACCACATGCCCTAAGTATCGGATGGTTTTGACGCCGAACTGACATTTTTCTGGATTTATTCGCAGATTCGCTCGTCGCAGTTTCTGGAAGATATCACGCAGGTGCTGGATGTGTTCTTCCCAAGTGACGCTAATGACGACTATGTCGTCTAGGTAGGCGAATGCATGTGGTTCCATTTCTGCTCCAATAACCGTATCCAGGAGCCGCTGAAATGTCGCTGGAGCCGCATGGAGTCCGAACGGCATCACCTTAAACTGGTACAGGCCTCTTCCCGGTACTGTGAAGGCGGTCAACTGTTTGCTTTCTTCGGTCAGTGCTACCTGCCAGTAGCCGTTTTTCAAATCGATGGTTGAAAAGTACTTTGCTGGCCGTAGCTTATCTAGGATGGCGTTGATATAGGGCAATGGGTAAGCGTCTTTTGCGGACACTTTATTCAGCTGGCGGAAGTCTATGCAAAATCTTGGTTTGCCGTCCTTTTTTCGTACGATAACGGCAGGTGAGCTCCATGGGCTTGGCGATTTTTCAATGATGTCGTCCCGCAGCAATTTCTCAATTTCTTCGTTGTTTATTTGTTGCATCTTGAGGTTGCGTGGGAGATAGCGCTGCTTTATTGGTGTGTTGTTTGTTAATTTGATATGGTGCTTTACGGCTGGAGTAACCCCTCTAAGCAGCTCAAATTTGGGGAGTTCCTCAGCCAGAAACCCCTCTAGGCTGGTTTCGTGGCTCCTCGTTGTCTGGAGTGCGCATAGTCTGGAGTTTACTGACGGGAGGTGTAAGAAAATCTTATTTTCCGCAGCGTCGATTTTCATGCCGTAAGCACGCAGTATGTCCATGTCTAGAATTACGGTATTCGTAAGACCAGCTAAACTCTGGAAGACAAGTCGTTTCCAAATACCATCGATGACACAGCCCATCGTCAGGGTACCGCGGGTTTCAACTGTCGTGCCATCCGCCAGCTGTACCTGCTGATGCGAGGCGGGCATGCGGATTGTATGTTGGTCTATCATTGCGGCTGCGGTGTCTTCGTTGATGTATGAAAAGCTGGCCCCGGTATCAATTAGTGGTTTAAACTTCCGTCCTTTTATTTCCATATCGATGAAGAGTCTGGTATCCGATGATTCCTTCTTCTCGATGACTGGTAGGGCGGCGGTAACGGCGGGTATTTTAAGGGGCGGTGGAGTGGAAATGAGTTAGCCTTGCCCCCTGTTGCGGCAACTCACTGCTCGTTTCCCGCTGGTGGTTGCTGACAACGGCAGTCTCGGGTCATGATACCTTGTCTCTTACAGCGCCAGCAGAATAATTTTGGCCTGTTGTGGCAAGTGGATCGGAAGTGGCCGTTTTTCTCCACATCTCCAGCATAGCACCGTCGGATCCGTTTTTGGCTGTGTGGCTGTATTGCTGGTTTTTGGCGTGGTGGGGCCCATGGCATGAAGGCGGCCAAGTGCTGGTTGCGGCTTGAGTTCTTTCTGAAGTCGCTCAAATTCTTCCATCTCGCGGATGAGGCCCCGGATGTCTTTGACGTCCCGTCGGTGTATATATTGCCGATATTCCGGGAAGAAGTTTATGAAGATCCGGTCCAGTTCTAGTTCCGAGGTAAGACGACCGTATCGTCGGAAGAGTGTCCGGATATCGGTGAGATAGTCTCGCCCCTTTTCGCCGGACTTCTGCTTGCGGCTACTTATCTCTTCTTCTAATCGTAGGAGCTGTTCAGTACCGATGTAGAACTCCCTGAACTCTACCAGGAAATCTTGCCAGTTGTCCCAGTTATCTCTATTGTTTTGGACACACTGGAGTGGAGTTCTGCGGAAGAGTTCTGGCAATGCGGTCAGTAACATCTTGCCGGGGATATTGTAGCTCACTTGCAACTCGTCTACCCTTTCTAGGAATGAAACAGGGTCGGATTTTCCGTTGAACTGAGTGTTCCATTTGCGTACTTGCTCGCATATGGGGACCGGTGAGTGGCCTCATGTAGGTAGAATCGGCAATGAAGCGGTTTCATGATCGGCCGTGTTCCCTTCTGTCGGTTCATTTTTTTTTTCGGA
The DNA here is from genome assembly GCA_944738965.1 of Nebria brevicollis. Lineage (NCBI taxonomy): Eukaryota > Metazoa > Arthropoda > Insecta > Coleoptera > Carabidae > Nebria > Nebria brevicollis. The sequence goes on from OX122904.1 coordinate 11,226,651, forward strand.
TGTTTCTGGCTCCGTCAGTAGCCGTATGACGGCTACCATCCTTTTTCGCAGGTCGTCTGCCGTTCCTGTTGCGTCTTGCCCCAATTCAGACAATCTGACGTTATCGAAACGAAAGAACGCGAACCGGTAAATGAAACGGGTGTCAGAAACCGTCAGAACTCACACTTAGCTACGGCCAGGAGAACCACGGCTGCCGCTAAGCACGAGAAAGAAACGCGACGGTATAGAACGCGAAAATACGCGAACCGGTAAACGGAACGGGTGAAAGAAACGGTCGGAACTCACACTTAGCTACGGCCAGGAGAACCACGGCTGCCGCTAAGTACGAGAAAGAAACGCGACGGTATAGAACGCGAAAATACGCGAACCGGTAAACGGAACGGGCGGAAGAAACGGTCGGAACTCACACTTAGCTACGGCCAGGAAAACTACGGCTGCCGCTAAGCACGAGAAAGAAAGAAACGGTGTGGATGACGTACGCTAACGTCTCGTACTCACCACGCAGGTTGGGAACCTCGGTGTCGACCAGGAAGACCACGGTCAAGACAATCTCGGTAGCCGGTATGTTTTTAACGCTCGGATCACTAGGTGTCGACAAGGAAAACCACTGTCAAGACACTTCGCATAGAGGCAAGTGATTCTACGGCTCTACTGGGGCCCGTATATATACTAGAATGCTAATTGAACGAATCTAGGCTTGAATAAAAACCTGCCTAGATTCGCAAATAAATATGAAAATTGAATTGTCCGAAGCCAAGAATAGAACCGGGTACCTTTCGCACCATTCATTTTCAATGTTCTTTATTTGTTTTTGTTTTGTTACAATAATACTTATATACTAATGTGTGGACAACATGGTTGGTTTTGTCAGAGCTCCTACTCACAAGGGGAGTGTATATCTGTGTATGAGTGTTATTGCGTTGTGCGCTTGAACATTGTGTGATTGTATTTGTTATAAATTTTTGTTGTACATTGTGTGTTGGGATTGTGTTTAGTGGGAAAGGAGGTGCCAGAAAACCCATTTAATATATTGAAAACAATATTTTTGTTAAAACTTACAAACTAACTTAACTAATTTAAAATATATACATGTTTTTTGGTGATGGATGAACAGATTTGTGTATGAAAGTATGTTTTGTTTTGTGTTGTGTAGTGTGCGTGTGTGTTAGTGGAGTACAGTGTTGTTGTGCGTGTTAGTGTTATGTGTTCTGCTCATGAAACCCCTCTAGAAATATGGGTAAGTTTTGATAGGGTAGCTTGTGTTTGAGTTTACATGTAGTGTTGTTGTCGCGGGTAAGTGTTATGTTTTTTATAAGTGTGTTTGAATTATATTGTGTGTTTTTGTAAAATTTTTTGTGATGTTTCTTGTATGTAATCCGTAATGTATGGTATGTTAGTGTCTTCGTGTAGTTGTGTTATTCGGGTGTATCTATCAGAGCTGGTGGCCAGCCGAAGGCACTTATTTTGGAGGCGTTGCAAGGGTAGCGTGGTGGTGACCGGTGCGTTACACCAGACTGGGGCTGCGTAGGTGATGATTGGGCGAATGATTGCGGTGTAAATGAGAAGTTTGTTTTTTATGGAAAGTGAGCTGTTTTTGATGAGTAGAGGATAAAGTTTGGACAGGACGGCGTGGGCTTTCATTAATGCATGTTTGATGTGTTGGCCGTGTTTTAGCGTTCTGTGTAGATGTATTCCTAAGTATTTGACTGTGTTCATGGGTGTGATTTTTTGTGAGTGTATTTTTAGTGGTGCGTGAATTGTGTTGTTTGTGAATTTACGTGTGAAGACTATGGTTTCGGTTTTGGCTGTGTTAATGTTAATTTTCCACTTTTGCCAGTATTGTTCTAATATGTTTATGTGTATTTGTGTTTGTTTAGTAGCTATTTGTGCGTTGAAAGAGTGAGTGTAGATAGCGGTGTCGTCTGCGTATTGTGCTATGCGTGTGTTCGGGAAGGTGGGGATGTCACTGATGTAAAGGTTGAAGAGTTTGGGGCCAAGGACGCTGCCTTGTGGGATTCCTGCTTCTATGGGTTTAGGGGTTGAATGTGTGGAGTTAATTTTGGTTGAGAAGGATCGGTTTGAGAGGTATGAGAATATTAGTTTGATTAATGTGGGAGGGAATTGGAAGGATATGAGTTTGGCCATGAGCCCTACTGTCCAGACCGTATCGAAGGCTTTTTCTATGTCCAGTAGAGTCATGACCGTGACTTTATGTTTGTTGAATTGAGTCGCGATATCGGTTGCTATTCTGCACACCTGGTGCACCGTGCAATGTCTGGCTCGAAAGCCAAACTGGTGGTCAGGTGTGAGATGTAGTCCTGTGTCGATATCGTCGACTCGGGAAAGGATGATTTTTTCGGCGAGCTTTGAGAGGGTATTTAAAAGGCTGATGGGGCGGTAGCTCGTGGGTAGGTGGGGATCTTTGCTTGGTTTTAGGATTGGATGGACTGTAGCAGTTTTCCAGGCAGCTGGGAAGTGGTGCAGTTTTATTATGGCGTTAATTATATAATGGAGTTGGATAACGGATTTCCTGGGTAGGTTTTTAAGGATAAGGTTTTCTATTAGGTCTGGGCCAGGAGTTTTTCGGTTGGGTAGGGTTCTGATTAGTTTGGTTAGTTCGGATGGGGTGGTAAGGAGTCTGGCAAGCGTTTTAGCGTCAGTGTGGTGCGGGGTGCTTAGGTATTGTAGTGTGTCTTGTGTGATTTTATTTTGTGTGGGTGTATTTGGGGTGTGTGTTACGTGTATTTGTTCAAAGGTGTTAGCTATCATTTCCGATTTTTGCTCGTCTGTGATGGCTGTGTTATTGTTGTGTGTGAGTGTTGGTATTGTGGTGTACGCTTTTTTAAGTGTTTTAGTTGGCTTCCAGAGGGAGTTATCGTTGGGGTTGAGGGCGGCAAGTTTAAGGGACCAAGTAGTGTTTTTGTGTGTTTTTATTTGATGTTTAATTTGTGTGTTTAATGAAGTTAACTGTGTTTTGTATGTGTGTATGTGTATTCTCTGCCATAGTCTTCTGGTGTGGTTGCGTTGTTGAATTAATTGTGTTATATGTGGTGGAAGAATAAGTTTGTGCGGGTTGATTTTGATTTGTTGCGTGTGTTTTTGTTTTGCAACATTTATAGCGTTTGTAAATCGCTCTATTTGTGTGTCTATGTCTTGTGTTGTGTGTATTTGATTGTTTATGGGGATGATCGTGTCGAGTGTTTTTCGGAAGAGGGCCCAGTTTGTGTGTTTGTATGATGTGATGGTTTTGGAGGTGTGTTCAGTGTTGCGGTTGATTAAGTGAAATATGACAGGATTATGATATGAGTTAAGGTCGGGAAGTGAAATGGGATGAGTGATGTTTTGGACGTTTTTGTTAATGATAATGTCGATTATGGAAGGTGTACTTCCATTTGCAGGGTAGTGTGTGGGTGTGTTAGGGCTGAGTATGATAGCGACGTGTGTGTTTATGTATGTTCTGAGTGTGATGCCGTTAGTGTTGTTTCTGTGACAACCCCAGTCCGTGTGTCTCGCGTTAAAGTCACCGATCACTAGAGTTTTGTTTTTGTGTAGTAGTGTTGAGAGGTCTGCGCGTGTGATGTTGTTTAGTGGCTTGTTGTAGGCAGCGTAGATTATTGTGTTGTCTTCGAGTGTTATGTTGAGAGTTTCCAGGGTGGTTTGAGGGTTTGGTGTTAGTGTGTGTGGTGTATTGTGTTTGACTAGAATTGCAACGCCTCCCGCGGGGGTCGTACCCTGGTGTGGTCGATCAGCTCTGTAGATTGTGTAATTGTGTATCTTAAATTTGTGTGTGTTGTTGAGTTTAGTTTCATTGAGTAAGCAAATATGTATGTTGTGAGTTTGTAGAAAGTGTGTAAGTTCACCTATCTTACCCATAACTCCGTTGGCGTTCCATGAACAGATGTTTAGTGTTGTTTTGTGTTTAAATGTTGTACGTGTGAACATTTTGCGCGAATGATAAAAATATTGTGAAGTGTTCGTTAGTTGATTTTGCTTTTGCTAGTGCTTTGTTGAGGTCTTTTATGGCTGTCAGCATGTTTGAAATGTTTATCGTCGCGTTTAGTTTAGCCATCTCTGCGAACAATTCTGTTATGTCGTCCATGGGTTGTTGTTGTGGTTGATGTTGACGGTGTTGTTGTTGTTGATGTTGTTGATGATGTTGTTGTTGTGGTTGTTGTTGTTGTTGTTGTTGTTGTTTTTGATGTTGTTGTTGTTGTTGTTGATTTTGTGTGTTGTTTGAGGGGCGGTGCGTAATTTGTTTCGGGGTTGGGAGCGTTGGGAAATCTTGTTTGTTGTGAAGGAAGTTTTGGTTTGGGGGTTGTATGTAGATGTTGGAATGTTTCCAGGAGTTTTTGGAAGGGATGGGAGTGTCAACGTATGTTTTAGTAGTCCTAGTAGTCCGAGTTTTGTTTATTTCTAAATTTTTAATTTTTGTAATGTACACCGGACATTCAATATAATTGGCCGGATGAGAGCCAGCGCAGTTTGCGCATGTGGCAGGTGTGTCAGGGGTCTTGACGCAAGTTGGTGTCAGGTGGCCCTGTGCGCACTTCAGGCAACGTGGGGGAAGCCTGCAGTTTGCGGTGGCGTGGCCCCACTGCTGGCAGCGATGGCACTGGATCATCTGCTTCTTGTTAATATGGCGTTCCCACTCTACCTTGACGTGAAAAATGAATTTAGAGTTGGAGTTGAGTGATTTCACTGTGTGATTGTTTGTTGTTGTAATAAGGTAGAGTGGTCGCCTCGTGTTGCGCATTCTAAAGACCTTTTGGATGTCGATGCCTTTGGTGGGCAGCTCCACACGCAGTTCTTCCGTCTCCGGCGCACTGTCGAGGCCCCTGAGCACAAATGCGTGTGTTTTCGTTTCTCTGTTTGCGTATGTGTAGTAGTGGTTGTCTACGTCCGCGTTCAGGTCCGTGATGATGTTTTGTCGTTCTTGTTCGTTGCGTAGGTCTGTATGTAGTTTGTTAATTTTGTTGCATTGTTGGGTATTGAAGGGAAGATTATGGGAGGGGGCGGGCGGGGTTTCGATTTTTTTTGGTTCGGGTTCTTCGTCTGTGTCCGTGTCCTCGTTAGTCTCGTTGTCCGTTAGGGAGTGGAACTTGTTTTGGGTTTTGGTGTAGGATTTGGGTTTGACAGGGGGTTTGGCGGTTCTTTTGGGAATTTTAAAATTCCTATCCTCTGGAGGTGTGTCTTCCCTGGGACGTACACTCGCTTTGGGAGCAAACAATGTGCTTACCCGAATTTTATTTTTGTTTTTCCCACTTGTTGTAGGTACGGGGTCTGCGCCAAGATGGGGTTGGTTGGGGGGATCGTCTTCCTCCATCCCTATGATTGTTTCCCCACTAGAGTCGAGTTCCAAATGTGGGAACGGTTCCTGGTTTGAAAAGTCGAATGTCCCCGGAAGACTCTCCAGGGATGTTGATGGGGATGGGGAGTCGACTATTTCCCTCCTAGGGTTGTTAGAACGTATGGTATTATTGCGCCTTGGCGTAGAGGCCAGTTTTGCGTAAAATTCACTTGGAATTTTGAAAGTAAAAAGAAATTATTGTTTAAAACAATGTAGAACAATAAAGAACTTGTTTAAAACAAATTAAATTTTCAGTTTATAACTGCACACTCCGCTTAGTAAAAACAACTGCTCGGTATGAAGTTAAGACTTCGTAGCCAAGCACTCTAGCCCCGCAGCCACAGTGCTTGTGTAAATGTAAGCCATAACTTCGTCACAGCCTCTTGGTTGAGCTCAACAGTTGGCTGGCACATTCGATTTTGATTCCATCGCTCCTCTCCCTTTGCATGTGGACGACTCCCAAAAAGTAGCCACTTGTATCGGTGCGGATCAAGAAGGGCAATTCTTCGTCGGCCTGACGAAGTATTTCTTTCTTCGCTGCTGGTATCCTATACGGCGGAATGTGATTTTCCGTGTTAATATGATGTTCGACGTATGGTGTTACTTCTCCTAACGGTTCAAACACTTCATTTGACTCAGTGATAAATTGGTTTAGCTGCCTGCGCTCTTCCTCATTCAGCATCGGTCCTTCTTCCTTGCGTATGACACTTATTTGCGTGATGACAATATCATTTTCTCCATCGTCTTCAAATTTTAAATCGTGTACTTCTTCAGGTGTTTGATGAAAATACCAGTTGCGTTTTGGTATGTTTAACACGATGCTAGCCTTCTCTAAGAAATCCACACCAAGAAGTGTACGATTTTTCTGGGCGTCCGGTAGTACGATGAACTGGGTAGTTATTATACGGCCCATGATGACGACGTCGAGTTTAGTGACAAGTATGTCCTTGACACATCCTACGCCGTCAGCGAGAGTTACAGTGGTTCTCACACTCTCGAAGTGCTGTTTCTTCTTAAGCAAGAGCTGGTAAAGAGAATAGCCAGCGACACTTGACTTTGCAGCTGTATCTACAAGCCCACACCCACGTGCTCCGAGCACGTGAAAATATAGGAGAGGGCGAGGACGTGGCGTCAGGAGATTTGGTGCTGCATCGACAGCGTTGAACTCTACGGCGTCCGTCGACGTTGCTTTCTTGTTTCTACAAGTAGTGCAGTTGCTTCTGATCACACCTGGAGCTCCGCAACCATAACAACTTATAGATGGGCGTGACGCAGGTGTGTTCTGAGATAACAAAGAGGGTGCTGTTTTGTCGAGTGTCACTTGTTCTTTAGAACGAGCGAAATTGCGGCACTCATTCTGAGAGTGACCAAAATTGTTGCAAAAAGCACATCGTGGTCGTTCCTTACGGTTACTATTGGTCACAGAAGTATTAGGATTTACAATTTTTTTTGATTGTATACTTTTCTGTCGATCACGTTTCTCAATCAGTGATTCTTCGATTGATCTTGCGCAAGTAAGCAAATCTTCGAAGGTTTTCACTGATTCGCGTGGAATCCGCTTACGTATTCCACGAGACAGCAAACCGAATACCATGTCTAACTGTACGCTTTCAGCTAAGAGTGGTTTTGGTAATTTTGCAAAAATTGTCCGAGCTTGACAAACGAATATGTCTGTACTCGTGTCAGTTTCTTGTTCTTTCGAGAATAGTTCCCTATATAGTTTATATGCCGGCTTCCTACGTTCGAAGTGGTGTGTGGTTTCATACCATTCCACCATGTTGCCGCTAGCCCCGTGAAGAGCATGGGCAAGCCTTTTAATGCTTTTTCTTCTGTTATGCTTAAACAATCCTTATATACACTGATGGCATCTATGAATGCATCGACATCGGCACTAGCACTTCCGTCGAAACGTGATGTGCATTTAGCAAAATTTCCCGTGTAGGTACCCAGAGTTGGTGTGCTCGAGGTAATTGAAGAACTCGCTGTTTGGCGTAACGTTTCAGTGACGTTTGCGATGAATGAATTGAATTGGTCTGCAGACATTACAATATTTTGAGCCATGTTTCTTTGCGAATGTGGGCTTCTGATGGGTTTAGTGGCCGGCCGTGGCTTGTTGCTTCGGCTGGAGGCAGGCTGTCGTTTTGGAGGCGTCGTGGAATTTTGCGCACCATGTCTTCAGTAATTATGCGCGAGCAATTCTATACTCGCGGTTTTGTCGCACGTGGTAGTATGCACACTTGGATTTTCGTTTGTAGTTTAGATGTTTCTTACAATTGAGTGGTGCTATCGGCCCCACGTTGGGCGCCATTTTCTAACATGAGAAACATCCCAGAGGAATATGTAAGGATATATGGTTCTTACCGATTAAAACACCCTCAAAAAATATGAAAGAAATAATTAAAACTTTAAACAAATGTATAGATATGTATTTATAAGCAGAACATTAACAAAATATTAAATTTTACACGTCATAATAGAACCTTTTTTTTTATGAGAAAACTTTTTTATGACAGCTCTTTTTACTTCCAAAATAACCACCTTCTTTATTTTTGTTTTTTGTTGTCAACTCTCCTTGGATATTTAACAAAATATATGTTTAGGAGGCTCGTTGCTACAATTGTTATTTATTATTTATACCAATTTAATCTCTAACGAGCTAACCCCAGTCTGGACCTTAAAGTGTGTATTAGAAGATCTCACCTAAAAACCAACCACCAGGTGAGTATAAGAAGAAACATCACTACATGCACATAGTTAAGAGGGAGCCAAACGCGTGCACGTTCTCATAAGACGCGCGTTTGTTACATTAGCATATCATGCGAATCCACAATTTACATATGTCATACAAAAATTCTGTAGAAAAATACCTAGCGAGTTAAAAATATCAAAATATGATACTGCATGTAAACGAAAAACTATAAGCAGAACACTTTCCTTTCTTCCTTTTTCTTTTCTTTTCTTTCCTTTCTTAGTAGATTTTATTTGGTTCAATACTGATGTTGTACATTTTAGCATAAGTAGGTTGATTCCTGTATTCTGGCCGATGGTCGCCAACAAAAACGCTCTCTTGATATTTGGCAGTGGCCGCAGGTAGACGTATTTTAACGCTTTGTCCAAGGCCACCATTGATTATGATCAGCTGTTTGCTGATGATCTCAAGGGTCATTTCGAGCATCTGTTCATATATCAGTGGCAAGAAAGGTGGAGTCATATAGAATTTAACAAGCTTAAAAATGTTAAGCAAAATGTGAAACATGGGTTTTTTCCTATAGGGCATCTCGAACGGAGGAGGTCGCTGTGGCGAGACTCCGGATAGGTCACACCTGGTGGACGCATGGCCATCTGCGCCGTGAGGAGGCTCCGATGTGCGAAACGTGTGACACTGCTTTGACAGTGGCGCACGTTTTGTTGGAGTGCTCCCAGTTTACCGAGCAGCGAAACAGGGCGGGTTTGTCACTTGATCTGTCGGTAGCCCTTGGTGATTATTCGAGACTCATTGACAGAGTCGTCCTGTTCTTCAGGAATACAGGTTTATTTGCCTTTATTTAAAAGTGCTAGTTTTGTCTTTTATTTTATTTATACACGTATTTTTTTTATCACTCTTTAATAATATTTTACAATATCATTTATTTTTACAATTTTAAGCATGTACAGAATAAATGTGTAAAACTTAAATCAATAAATTGTAAAATATTAATAAAGAGGATTAAAAATTTACATATAAATGAATAGAATATTCATTTATATGTTAATTTTTAATCCTCTTTATTAATATTTTACAATTTATTGATTTTAGTTTCACACTATTATTTTTACACACTATATATTTAAAATGTTAGTTTATTTCAATATATAGTTTGTGTCGTGAATAGCCCAAGAGGATGGTACGCCTTTAAATTTTAATCCTACCTACCTACCTACCGAGAATCTGCTAAACTTATATTTTCTTTGAATGGTAGTTTAACAATAAATTGACCGTTGGGAGATCGATTGGAATATTCGCAGTAATGGGTTTCGCAAGGTTCCTGTGACCATACAGGCTCGTTCTGAATTTCACTTTGATTGAAAACCTTTCTTTTTATGTTTCATAGTTCAATTGTTATTAGCAGTTTTTGGGCGATATTTTATATATATATTTTAGTTTCGACAGTTTTTTTTAATGCACGCCATTTCTGCAAAAATCATTAAAGGAAAACAAATCGTTCGTAGTTCTCTATATAGCTGTTTGTGTATTGTGACGAGCTATTGCTCTCCACAATATTAGTTGTGTGGCTAGGCTGGCAATACGTCTAGCACATCGTAGGTGGTCGTTTGTAGGAACAGGGGAGTATGGAAGAGCTATGACAGTAAAACAATAATTCGCACCTCGGGAAACTTAAATATAATAACAGTAAGTCTGAATTAGGCGCACCAGCCGTTACAATAACAGAATTAGCAATAATAATCGAACGGTTTAATGAACTTAAAACAGGTAATTATAAAAACTTACATGACGTTAAGTGAGCGAAGCCCTAGAGATAACCTGAAGGTGTGTGGGTGATGTCTTTTCTTCATCCAATCTGAGTCTGGTGAATGGTCTGGGGTCGTGCTCTATAAGGAACGTACGACAACTTTATCCCGATGTTGGTAGGAAGTGCCAGTCTAAATGCGATAACAACCCAACGTTGCCGCTGGTTGAACCAAGTCCTAAAAATAGGGAAGAAACAGTGCTACAGAGGTGACTTCGGGTTTTCCGCATTTATAACAAAATGCTTTTCTGGTTAGGGTACATTTTGCGTAACCGTGTCCGTCTTTACGGCAGTTCCAGCAATTTATGGCAAAAGTAACGCGCCTCTCGGGTATAGTTAGCCGAGATTGAACCGGTGAGGGTGCTCGAAAGCGGAGGGGGTTATTTGACCGCTGCGGTAAGTGAGTAGAGTCAGCGTGAAAAAAAGCAAAGGGCTCTGTGTGGCATTTAATTTGACAGCAGTTGATCGATGGAGTGGTAATCTTGCACAGCAACATGTTCTGCGTAAACTGGAGCTAAGTTGTACTTAATCGCATCCAACTGTTTGTCTTCTGACACCTTTTCGGCTAGATGCGAGAATAAGATTTGAATCTCCGTGATGAAGTCACTAGACAGTCTGTCTGCGTTGCAAAATCTGCTGCCAGAGACAGTTTTCAAAGTCAATAGGTTGACAATTGCCCTTCAATCTTTTAGCCAGCATCGTAAGTGGTCGCGGGTAGGAAGGGGGAGAGTATGGAAGATCTGTGACAGTAAAAAAATAATTCGCACTACGAGAAATTTAAATATAATGTAAATAAATCTAAATTAGGAGCACCAGCCGATACAATCACAGGATTAACAATACTAAACAAGTAACTATTAAAAACTAACGTGACGTAATGTGGGTGAAGCCATAGAGATAACCTGACGGTGTGTGTGTATTGACGCCTCTTCATTCAATCTGGTGGACCAGGTGGATGGTCCGGGGTCGTGCTCTATAGGGAACCTACGAACACTTTATCCCGATGTTGGTAAGAAGCGCCAATTGGATTTCGATAACAACCCAACGTTGCCACAGGTTGAACAAACTCCACAACTCCTAAAAATAGGGAAGAAACAGTACTACATATAAAGCTAAAACAGTAAGAAACCGGAAGCGGTTTCCAACACAAAAGAACGATTGGTATTCTTCACTCAATAATTACGCCGCTCATAATGGAAGTGGTGAATATAGCCATATTTGTAAATAATTAAATTGGAACGAAACGAATGACAGTGAAAATACAGTTACGCTTGGAAACAAGACCAGTTTCCTACCTCGCTAGACTCAGAATAACGAACAACGGCTCACCGAATAATTCAAAGCACTAAAGAAATACGAAATATAAATAGATAAATAAAGGAGTATAACTAAATAAAATAAATAGATTAAATAACTAAATTTAGTAAAATAACTAAATAGAATAAAAAAATAAAATAAATAAATGAAGTAAACTAAATAAGTAAAATAAATAAATAAATTAATAAATACTCTAAAACTCTAAATGAACTTTCCCTAATGCCCAGAGGACCAGAAAGGAAATAGCAAACGGAGCCGACCTTAGGTAAAAACCCTTGATGCAAAAATCAAAGAAAGGTACTTATCTGGAAAGGCAGAACCAGGAAAAACTTCAAAATGAACACTCGACCAACACAAGAGAAACAAAAAACCTCCCACGTGGCAAACTAAGGAAAGTTAAGTCGGCTTAGCACTTGAGTAGTGTATAAACAGGGGTTCTAACTCAAAAAAACCTGAACGTACCCCGTTTTTTTGCCCATAAAAGAGTACTTTTGCCCTATTTTTAGTAAAATGTACACAAAGTGTAAATTGACAAACCTGAACGTATTGACAATTTTTTTCCCTAATAAATGGAGAATAAAAACGAATTAGCGAGTATGCTAAATAGTAGTAATTCACAATTTAGAAAATTGTCAGAGTTGGAGAATAAAACGTATAGAATCGAATATTTTGAGGTAATTGAAGGAAAGTATGGTGAGCAAATAATAGTTGGTATAGAGAATTTTAAAGTATCATTACCTGAATGGTATAATAGATTTATACCAAGTATTGAAGAGTTGAACAGTAATCCTCCTAGTTTAAAATATAACGGTAAGAAGAAAATAGCTACTAGAGAAATGCATGATATAGAATTTCTTTAAACGAATAGTTAAAAGAATAAGTAAAAAATAAATATTGAATAAATAAAGTACATAAAACATAAATAAAGTACATAAAACATAAACTAGACATAAATAAAGTACATAAAACATAAACTAGACATAAATAAAGTACATAAAACATAAACTAGACATAAATAAAGTACATAAAACATAAACTAGACATAAATTATGTACATAAAACATAAACATAAAACATGAATCATAAATTAATATATAATTTTTTCTTAAATAAACGTATGATAAGAGCTATGAGAAGTTAGTAAAACCATTTAATTTCTCTAAGAAAAAAACAATAGATGCTTTAAAATTATATAATCAGAGTGAGTTTGATAAAATTGAAGCTTTAGAGAAACAATATAAACCTATAATTAAAGTTTTGAATAAACAAGAAAAAGCCATAAAAGAAACAACAAATGCTATTACTGATGTAAGTATATCAAGAAATGCAATGGTACACTGGCGAAATCCTATAGCATCATCAACTTTAAATGATTCATATGAAGGCGATGAAGAAACAATAGTACCAATGCCAAAACAAAGAGTAGTTCTACCAGGTGAAATGGCTGTTGTTAATTCCATAGAAGATGCATATTTAAATCGACAACAAGATGAGAGAGACACAACTTACGGAATTAGTCATAAAACTGAAAATGGTTATAGAATGGGGCAAAAGATGAATAAAACGAGAGATTTGTTATTTAATGGTTATAAAATAGATTTCGATGAAGATCATATTATATTATACAACAACACTGAACAACAAAATAAGAAATACCCAAAAAATGAGAATATATTGACTTTCTTAACATTGAAACAGCCACCTTACGAAGATTGGAATAAATTTAAAAATGCACATAAGGTCTAGTTCAGAGAAATATAAACAACTAATATCACCTATGTGGCAAGATTATAATAACTTTAGAGGTGCACCTATATATACATCGTCACCAAAGACCAAGCAACAAGCTGAATTTGATAAAAATTAGACCTATACCATCAACGTCATCTGGGAAAGGTTTATTTAAAAAATATAATACAAAAGAAAAAGAATATGTGTATTGGGATGATCCTAAAGAATTACAAGATCGCTTAGAATATCTAAAAGCGGAAAAACTAGCTGGTAACGATAACGTTCAAAATGAAATAATAAATATAGAGGAGGAATTACATGAGAGGTATGGTAGCGGTATTAATTTTTTTACTCTTAAATGGTACTAAATAAATTTGGAGATAGTGATGAATATCTAGAAAATAATAATGTTAAAGGTGTTCCTGGAATAGGGTTTAAGTTATCAGATGATGGTCATTATGATATACAAAACAAGAAATTATGTAATGTGGGAAAGTCTGAAAATGTGAATGATGCATGTAAAAAATATTATGTTGACCAATTAGTATTAGATAGTATGATAAAAATTGAAACTGACATAAAAATTAAAACAAATGATATGGGTAAATTAATTAATGAAAATACGAAGTCTTTGATAAATCAGAGACTTACCACTATATTTAGAGAATTAAATAATCATATTAAAAATCAATTTAAACGGCTGTCAATACCAATTCAATTACGATATAACAAATTTGATGAAGACGGTTTCTATATACGTGAATATAGTATATCTAATGATACTATTTATCGTCTACCATTTAACATAAAAATTGAAAAGTTAACAATATTCCCAGAAGGTGCATGCAGTGGAATACATGTTAATGATAGAGAATTTAAAACATTACCGGATGGCTTCGAGTTGAAAAAACGTGAAAAACTTAGATTTAAACGATTTATAAGTACTGATAATGTTTCATGGGCCAATATAAAGGTGGATTTATAAGTAGCACAGAGCACAGAACATAGCATAGCGTAGCATAGCACAGAACATAACACATTTTTGGGGTTTTATAAGACGCATAGCACAGCACAGCCGCAATGTGAAGAAAAAGAAGAATATATCTTTCTCTCTATAAACTAACCTACAAAATTTATTTTGACTTGTTTTGACAGATCTGTTTTCACGTTTTGTTTGGTTATTTTATTTTATTTCAACCTAGTATAATGAGTGATGACGAAATACTGCTTGTTTGTGCTGCGACATTATGTGCTGCTGCTTTGTACTTGTCGTTCTCTGAAACAAAAAAGCCAAGAAAAAAAAGGCAGTTTAAAACGCGGTTAATTAATCGAGACCGAAAAATATCAGGCTTCTACAATATGTACTTTCGTAAAATGAAGCAAGCCGATGCTAGACAATTTTTTAAATACACTCGTATGAATACAGTGCAGTTTGACTATCTTTTAAACGGCGTAACACCCATGATTAAAAGGTTTAAAACCAAAGATGGTATTTCTTCTGAAGAACGGCTAGCGTTGACGCTGCAGTAAGTATTTTTATTTATCGGCAATTTGCATCCTAATTTTCCATTACTTATTTTTCTAGTTTCCTTTCGCAAGGTTGTGCTATGCAATCGGTTGCATGGAAATACCATATGGGGCTTACAACAGTGCATAAAATAATTAAAGAGACATGCGATGCTATATATACATTCCTCAGCCCTAAATATTTAAAACCACCAAATACTGCTGAGGAGTGGTTAGATATTGCAGATGGTTTTATGGAGCATTGGAACTTCCCTAATTGTATTGGAGCCCTAGATGGAAAACATATAGCCATTCAAGCGCCAGGCAAAACTGGCAGCCAATTCTTTAATTATAAGAAACACTTCAGTATTGTACTTCTTGCAAGTTGTGATGCTAATTACATGTTTCGAATGGTTGATATAGGCGCGTATGGCTCAAGTAGTGATAGGGGAATATTTAGAGAATCCGTATTTGGCCAGTTGTTGGACCAGGATCTTCTTAATGTTCCTCCACCATCACGAATACCCGGCACGACCATAAGTCAACCATACGTCATTGTTGCCGATGAAGCATTCCCTCTCAAGAGTTACATAATGAGACCGTACCCAGGGAGATTGTTATCGGACACCCGGAGAATATTTAATTACCGACTATCCAGAGCTCGTCGGTGCATCGAAAACGCTTTCGGTATAATGACGAATCGCTGGAGATTATTGAGAACTACGATTGTTGCTGATGTGAATAACATTGAGTCTTTTATCAAAGCAATCGTATGTCTTCACAATTTCCTGCGATTCGAACAGATATTATCCGAAGATAATGCGTACTGCCCACAGCATTTCATTGACGGAGAGTCTGATCAGGGCAGCTGGCGTGATGAAGTTTTACCTTTACCATCGGTAGGTCGCTTGGCATCAAATAGGGCATCACAGCAGAATATTATAATCAGAGATACTTTAAGTGAATATTTTATGTCAGATATAGGTTTAGTGCCATGGCAGTATAAATTATTGAATCAATGATTTTGTAATTAATTTTAATTATATTACTTAATTTTAAAAGAAATGTGTAAGGATGGAGTTTAGTGGTAAAACATTGTAAAGATGTGAAATAATGTGAAAATGGGAGGGTTTTCTGCCACCTCATTTGATGAGAATAGGCGTGAGGAAATTAAACACATTTTGATTATTAAAAAATATATTTAAGAAATTATTCCATAATTATATCAAAAATTGCCTTTATCTTATTATTTTTTTCTTCCTCGTCCATACTTGCCAATTTCGCCGCTACAAACTGCCCGAATATAATGCCGGAATTAACCGTTGTAGGTTTTTTTGTTTCAATTAAGGTATTTATTCCTTGGATAGCGTTCTGCAAGGTGCTAATCACTTGTTTTTGTGGAGGTTCATCTGGGCAGCTCCTTGCAGTTCGCTTCCTTGGGTTGGTAGTCGGCGTCTCCATCAACACCGCTTCATCTTTAGATGTTGATGGCCTCGGTGACAACAAATCACCTGACGTAGATGTTGCCATAGACGCATGTTGCCTAAAGTCGTCATCACTACCAGCAACATCTACGTCTAGGGTCTGATACATTTCCGAGCACCCAGCTTGAGCTAGCGTCGGAGTCTCCATCCGGTAGCTCTTGGTGTAGTTTGACATAGTTCTGAAAAACATTATTAGAGTTCTCTATTAGGAAGCATTCAAAATACAATATAATCAAGTATATTTACTTTCTTCCCTTCACCATCGGCTCCAGGAACCTCATATATCTGAGGAGCTCCCACTCGTCCGCCGCTTCTGCTCCGGACACCATCTTCGCTCTTTCGCGTGAAAATCTTTGCCTTAAGCATAACCACCTTGATTTTACATTTTCCACTATAACATTCATTTTTTTCAAGTGAATTTGTGTAATATAATAAATAGCAATATTTAACAAATTTACCTTCTTGGCCCAAATTTTCTGCAATTCCTGCCCATATTTGTGCCTGCTTATACTTATCTTTGAAGTCCGGCCGGGTTTTGTTATATATGCCTTCATTTTTCTCAATTAACGCTATTAATTGTATGTCGTCCATTGTGAAAATGCAAATGCACCCCGTCTTCGATGACATTTATTAGAAGTATTTCTTCGTACTATCCCGAAAACCAACGAAAATACACGAAGCACAGCGCATAACGCACAGAATATGAACATTGGTCAATTCCTGTGCTATGCTAAATTTCTCTATGCGTGCTATGCGTCTTATAAATGAGTATACTGTTTCCCGTATGACGAAAGTGTGTGCTATGCTATGCTATGCTATGTTCTGTGCTCTGTGCTACTTATAAATCCACCTTAAAGGTGGATTTATAAGTAGCACAGAGCATAGAAAATAGCATAGCATAGCATAGCACAGAACATAAAACATTTGGGGGGTTTTATAAGACGCACAGCACAGCACAGCAGCAATGTGAAGAAAAAGAAGAATATATCTTTTTCTCCATAAACTAACCAACAAAATTTGTTTTGACAGATTTGATTTCACGTTTTGTTTGGTTATTTAATTTAATTTCAATCTATTACTATGCGACATTATGAACTGCTGCTTTGTATGCATTATCCTATGAAACAACGCGTCTTCGATGACATTTATGGGCAGAAAAAGAGGCATGTTACGGCGGGCGGGAAATACGATTGCGTGGATCTGAAATTTTTTCTGTGAAAAGTCCCATGTTATTCTTATGGAGAATTCACTTTTTTTTTAAATGCAAATATACCCACTAACTACTTTTTAGTAGCCTAATCATTAGTCTTAGCATAAAGCTAGATAGTTAAAGTGGCAGTTACTATTAAATATTAACGGGGCCCATCCATAATTACAGATTTATTGCTATTTGAAATATTTAGAAATACAAATTTAGCGATTTTTTATACGTCCGGAACTGATAGTTTTGATGTATGCGTTAAGAAACACATGTTTGGATGTAAATTAATATTTAATCTATTATTCAAATCGCCGAAATTGCTATAGAAAAATCAAAATTAATATAAAATCAAAAAATATTAAATAATATCACTCTGACATTAACATGCCCAGAAATTTTGAAGTTGTTTGCTTCTATTTGTTCGTTTCGTGTATTAAATAAAAATTATTTTGCTTATTGAAATGTATTTATTTTGTAAAAAAGGGTATTTCTCCATAAGAATAACATGGGACTTTTCACAGAAAAATATTCAGATCCATGCAATCGTATTTCCCGCCCGCCGTGACAAGCCACTGTTTCTGCTTATTAGAAGTATTCCTTCGTACTATCTCGAAATCCTACGAAAATACACGAAGCACAGCGCATAACGCACAGAATATGAACATTGGTCAATTCCTGTGCTATGCTAAATTTCTCTATGCGTGCTATGCGTCTTATAAATGAGTATACTGTTTCCCGTATGACGAAAGTGTGTGCTATGCTATGCTATGCTATGTTCTGTGCTCTGTGCTACTTATAAATCCACCTTAAGTGTTGAATTAATTATTACGCATCAGTAGATTTCTTATGTAATAAATGAGTGGTATTGTGTTAAATGTAAGACAAAGACAGGTACTAAGAATGTGACTAGAACAACATCTAAAAAAGGTCAGCCATTGTTAAAAGGGGAATGTGTAGTTTGTAATACAAATAAATAATCATTTATAAAAAAAAAATAGGTGATGGTATTAAAGAAGATATCGCGGATGAAATACATAAACCATTAAGGCGTACTTTTCAGAGACGTAAAGTTTTAACAATAGCAATTGATGATTTATGGCAGGCTGATTTAGTTGAAATGATTACAAATCGGGATAAAGGATATAAACATATTTTGACAGTTATTGATGTATTTTCTAAATTTGCATGGGCTATTCCAATTAAAAATAAAACTGTAGAAAGTGTATCTACATCGTTTAAATCGATTATAACTAACCGCAGTCCAACACATCTACAAACTGACCGTGGACTTCAATTTTATAATAAAATCTTTCAGCAATTAATGCATGACAATAAAAATAATCATTATTCAACATACTCTGAAGTAAAAGCATCTGTTGCTGAACGATTTAACAGGACACTTAAAGAAAAAATGTGGAAGCGATTCACTGTAAACGGTAATTACAAATGGTTCGATTTGCTACCTCAATCAGTAGAAGAATATGACAATACTATACATAGCACAATTAAAATGACACCTGTACAAGGTTCAATGAAAGAAAATGAGAAATCTTTAAAAAAAAAATTTGCTCAAACAGTACCTACTAAACCTCCCAAGCTTAAAATAAATGACAAAGTAAGAATATCAAGGTATAAAACTATTTTTGCGAAAGGTTATACACCAAATTGGTCGAATGAAATATTTACCGTTTGTAAAATAATATATTCTGACCCTATTACATATCATATTAAAGACTATAAAAATAAATTAATAGAAGGTTGTTACTATGAACAAGAAATGAGTAAAACAAAGTACCCGAATGTTTTCCTAGTAGAGAAAGTAATAAGACGTAAAGGTAATAAAATGTTTGTTAAATGGTTAGGTTTTGATAACACTCATAATACATGGATAGAAAAAGATGCTGTAATAAATTAACAAATTTATTTTGTTATAAATGGATGGTCCAGATTATTTTATATGTAGAGAATGTTTAGAGTGTGCATTTAGAAGAAATGATAAAATACCTTCTTGTGACAATTGTGGGTTCTATATAATAACTAAATCAAATAAAAAATATTTTACAAAGCCATGTAATAAAATCAAATATTTCGTAAAATTACTACGTGAACATAAAAAGACGGTTAATCCAAATCACAATGTATATGGTTTTAATGCAAATGATCAACAAGTGTTAGTTGAAAAATATACATATTTTCTTTCTTATATGTATAAGTCAGTTCCAGATAGATCTATAAGTCATAAATATTATATTTGTAAATTATTGGACGAACCGCTCACACAACATAGAAATCTTGAATATGACCGTTTATGGAAAGACTTTCTAGATTATTACGCTAATAGAGAAATAAGGGAAGCAATAAATATTGAAGATTATATCGTTAAAGAAGATCTAAGAAAAGTAAAATTAAAGACTTTAACTAACACGGATTTTTTTTATTAATAAATGACAAAAATTTGTAGTGTTTGCAATATTACTAAAAACGTTAATAAATTTCATAAAAATAAAGAGGAATATAATGCAAGATGCAAAACATTTATGAGTAATTATTATTTCACAAATAAAAATAAACTTAGAGAAAAAGTGGAATGTGAATGTGGAAGATTTGTTATAAAATCATATCTTCGTAGTCACAAGTCTAAAAATATACATTTACGAAAATATTAACAAATTTGTTTTGTAATAAATGGAGATCAACACAATTAAAGAATTACGACAGATGTGTAAACAAAATGGCATTAAAGGTTATTATAGAATGAATAAACCTGAATTAATATTTCATTTAAATAGATTCCCGTTTGAAGATGATTTATTTAGTGCACCTAAGCCAATCAGAATTGCAAAAGTAAAATGTGAAGGTTGTAGTACATATTATGATCCAGAAAAACGTGCAGAACATTTTAGAAGTAATAAACATTTATTTAAACAAAATTTTAGAATTGTAGAGGTTGAAACTGCATTTCAAAATAGGTTGGCCACATATCATATAAATAATAATACTAACATAAGAGACCCTTCAATATTTCTTGCCTCTATTAAATATACTTTATTAAATAAAATACATGAAAAGCTGGTTGATAATAATCTTAAGGTAAACTTGAAATTATTTTGTAATTATAAGCAGCTTGACATTGAATCTGAAATTATTGAAGAACAAAATTTTAAAACACGCAATGTAGCCATTTTTGATAGTACAGACCTAAAAGAATACTATGCTGAAGCAGAAGAAAAATTACTTGCTGAAGTGGAGGAATTTGAAAGAAAGGGATCCGGTTAGGTTTTATATAGTGTAAATTCTATAGAGCTGCGAATTAATAACTATGTTCCATTACGTGGATCTTCTTATGTGGCACTACAAAAATGGATACAAGACAAGAAAGCAGTTGTAAATGTGGAAAATAACGACGACAAGTGTTTTATGTGGTCATTATTATCATTCTTACATCCAGTAGATATAAATACTTGTAGATTAACAACCTATAATAAATATATAGATCAAGTTGAAACAATGTTTAATGGTATTCGATTTCCTATGGCACTGAAAGATATTAGGAAATTTGAAAGGCAGAGTAATATCTCTGTAAATGTATATTCTTTTGATGAGCAAGAAATAATATTTCCAGTATATGTAACAAAAGACAAGAAAGATCAACATATAAATTTGTTGTATATAAAGGACGATAAGAATAGTCACTATTGCTGGATAAAAAGTATGTCACGTTTAGTGGGATCTCAATTTTCTAAGCATAATGGTTCAAAGTATCTCTGTGATCGATGTTTATTATTTTTTAATTCGGAGTATAAGTTAAACATTCACAAAATTGATTGTAAAACCAAAGATTCAGTAAAAGTAATTATGCCAAGTGAAACTGAGAAAATCCAGTTTAAAAATTATAGAAATACAATGAAAGTTCCATTTGTTATATATGCAGACTTTGAATGTCTAACAAAAAAAAATCAAACATGTGCACCATCAAATAACAAATCATACACAAATAGATACGAAAAACATGAACCTTCTGGTTTTTGTTATTATATAAAATACATACATAAAGAATATATGTATATAGAG
The DNA here is from genome assembly GCA_944738965.1 of Nebria brevicollis. NCBI lineage: Eukaryota > Metazoa > Arthropoda > Insecta > Coleoptera > Carabidae > Nebria > Nebria brevicollis. Next base: position 11,247,816 of record OX122904.1, read on the forward strand.
GTCCTAATGCCGCAAAAGTATTTATGGTTAGAATTAGACAAGAGGTAGAAGAAATTGAGGAAATGTTACCTCTTACCAATACAGAAATAGAAAAATATAATACTAATAATAATTGTACTTTATGTGGGTGTAGGTATACAGAAGAAAATAAAAAAGTACGCCACCATGATCATTTGACTGGAAAATATATAGCACCTCTTTGTAATACTTGTAATTTAAAATGCCAAACTCCTAAATTTGTGCTTGTATTTTTCCATAACTTGTCCGTGCGTTTCACACTGGAGATAAACTTCATAAATTTCAATTTTAACGAACAAATGTTCACAAAAACTTTTGCTAATCTTTACTTAACTTCAAAATAACGTCAAAATTGTAAAATATAAGAATGTACCCGGACTAATTTTAACAAAACCATGCGGTAAGCTACTATACTATACAACTTTTAATTATATTGTTTTTAAAATGATGAAAAATTTGTTAATTATGTTAATTTTGCTTGTTTTATTATAAATCTCGTAACTTAACTATGTAAAGTACATTTATTTAAATAGAATTTCTGTATATCTTGTGCGATTACATAAAAATAAAATATCTTACAGCTCTGATGAAGGTCAGGATATGACCGAAACGTTAGCGAAAACTTGGTAATCTGATTATCTGCATTTATCCAACTTCCGATGAACCATCCTATTACATGTATTAAATGTATGGAATAAATTTAATATGCAAAATCTAGGAGACCTTCATGACTTGTATGTAAAAACAGATGTATTATTGTTGGCGGATATATTTGAGAATCTCAGATTAATATGCTACAATTTATGCAAATTAGACCCAGCATGGTACTTTACAACACCTGGACTAACATGGAATGCAATGTTAAAATATACAAAACAGGCATTAGACTTAATATCTGACTATGATATGATTTTAATAATTGAAAAAGGTATTAGAGGAGGAATAGCACAGTGTTGTAAGCGGTATGTAAAGACAAATAATAAATACATGGAAGTTTATGACCCCGCAAAATCATCTAATTATTTAATGTATTTAGATGCCAGTAATTTATATGGTTGGGCAATGTCGCAGAAGATGCCATATGTAGGTTTTGAATGGGCCAGTAAAAATATTAATTTAAATCTAGCGGATGATGCAAATGAAGGATATATTGCTGAAGTTGATTTAGAATATCCCATGGAGTTACATGATTTACATAAAGATTTACCACTGGCACCCGAATAAAAAAATCCACCAGGATCTAATCAATGTAAATTACTAACTACATTGGATAACAAAAACAGATATGTTTTACATTATAGAAGCTTGAAACAATATCTATCAAAGGGAATGGTATTAAAACAGGTACACAGATTAATAAGTTTTAGACAATCTTATTGGTTAAAGAATTATATAGACTTGAATACGGAAATGAGAAAGAAAGCAAGTAGTGAATTCGAAAAGGACTTTTATAAATAAATGAATAACAGCATATTTGGAAAGTCTATGGAAAACATTAGAAAATATGTAAACATAATACTATGTCCAAATGCTAAGAAAAGTGAAAAGCTTATAAGCAAACCAAACTTTAAACATAGAAACATCTTTACTGAAAATCTTGTGGCCATACATATGTATAAAACTAAAATAACATTCAACAAACCAATTTACATTGGTTTGTCTATATTAGATATATCAAAAGAGTTAATGTATGATTTCCATTATAATGTTATGAAACAAAAATATAAGCATAATATAGAGTTACTCTATCAAGATACGGATTCCTATATTTATAATACTATCACGGAAGACTTTTATGAAGACATGAAACATATGATAGATCACTTTGATACATCCGCCTATCCTGTTGATAATAAATATAACATACCCATAGTGAACAAAACGGTACTTGGAAAATGAAAAATGAAAATATGGGCTCTACAATGACAGAATTTGTTGGCTTAAAGGCAAAAGTGTATGCGTTTGATGTATTAGGTAAAACAGTTCAAAAGAAGGCAAAAGGTACCAAGAAAAATGTAGTTAAGAATAATATTACTATTGACAATTATAAAAACTGTTTATTTAATAGCGAGAAGATGTCCAGAACAATGAATACTATTAGAAGTGTAAAGCATGACATTTATTCCATCAATCAAAATAAAATTGCTCTGAATCCTGACGATAATAAAAGATATATACTAGAAAATGGGTTTAACACATTACCATGGGGTCACTATTCTATTAATAAAAATTAACGGTAGATATATTAATATTTAAATAATAAATATAAAAAATAATTGTAGATATTTAAATTAAAATATTTAAATAATAGATATATAAAATAATTGTAAATATTTAAATTAAAATATCTAAATACTAAATAGATATAAAAAATAATTGTAGATATTTAAATTAAAATATTTAAATAATAGATATAAAATATAATTGTAGATATTTAAATAGATATATAAAAAATAAATGTAGATATTTAAATTATAATATTTTAATAATAAATATAAAAAATAATTTTAGATATTTAAATTAAAATAAAATTAATGTAGTTAAGATAAAATGTTCTCATTAAAGCGACGGCTATATTTACCATTTGCCATATCTTTCTCCATATTTATGGCTAGAAAATCATATTTCTTTTTCCAACAAAAATTACAAAGATCTCTAAACTTTTCTATACTCATATCCGTGCCAGCGAAATCATTATATGCATGTTTTAAATTAGTACTATCAGTAAAGTGACAAAGTATAATATAGTTTGCATTAACTCTGACCATCTGTTTCGGTATGCGGCTTAATGTTTGACATGTGCATATACAACAAAGACCATAATGTCTACCTCTACTAAAGTAATCTTCAAGTATTTTTATTTTTCGTGTATCAATATCATCAAATATTGCTACTGAATTAGGTTTTACATTTTCTACAGGTGTAACGTCTTCAGCATTTTCAAATTTGTAAAAACCTATACGATGTTTCAAATGACTATTCATTTCATTTGCAAACTCTTCAAGATATTTGTATTTTAGTTGATGTAATGATTTTGAATAAACATATATATTTTGATATATTAAACCGTTATGCGTATCTGTTAACATTTGTAATATAATGTTTGTTTTACCACAATTTCATGGTCCACATATTATACATCTTACAGTGTTGGGGAAATATTTATATCTATTTTGTTGCTCTTCTTCTATAGTTATATTCTCTAAACCTTTTCCTACTTTTTTAATTTTAAACTCCATTTATTAGCGATTAAAAGTCTTTTACTACCGTGTTTGTCAAGCTACTATATTTTATATTTGTATCACTAACTAGCAGACAGTGTACAATAGTATTTTCTGGAAACTTTTTATTAAACTGAAAGTCAATCTTTACATCTGTAATTGATTCCTTTATGGTCTCGTTTTGATATAAACAATCTATAACAAATATTGGATAGTTTTTATTAAACTCATATTTAGAAACAATAGGTGCATTAATATGTTTGTTATTAAGGAAATATGTCTTTTGAAAGTTTTTAAACATTGTGTATACACTACTATAGTCATTGTGGTCAGTATCTAACATTAAGTTTTACTGTGGATAGCCATCGTTGTTTAATAATGCTTTTATATCATGCAGGTCAATAAAATCAAATTTTGAATTATCTACAGTTACATCTGTATCAGGATTTTTAGAAAACGCTATGATAAAATATTTTGGACGTTTTGCTAGGGTTGCTACTCGCCATGTATATTTCATCACATCTTTAGGAATTGTAGGATTACATTCATAAGTCCATGAATTATAATTTATTATTTGCTGTTGGTTTGAAGCTATAAGATTACTAATTTCTATTTGTTTTTCCAATGTGGGAATGACTAGTGGCATACTCCAATATACTTCTGAAATATTAATTTGCAAATTGTCTTTTAATGTCACAGGTGCTAATAATCAATTTGAATCATCGGTTGCTCTAAGTATTTGTAGTTCTTGACTGACACGTAAAATAGCTTTATTATATGTTTCAAATATACCGAAAATATATTTTAGTGGTACAGTAATGGAAAAATATCCCTTTTCATCTAAAACATTCTCATCAAACATGTCTTGTTTATTAAAAGTAGTTAAACCTTTAATTGTTGTTGTATAACCTGGAGCAATAACTACTTCTACTTCTTTACTGGATATTAAATATTTTATTTGTGAATAGAGATGCATTATACCATTTTGAACAAATTGAATCAATTTATAATTGGCAGATGTCAGTGGGATACCTTTGCCTATAATCTGACCGGCTATTACAAGATTACGGTTTGCAGTTTCATAAATAACATCCTGATTGTGTACTTTAATCTCTGTAAATGTATTTGGTGTATTAATTCTACCTACTATCATAGGTAAATATTTTATATATTGGTAACGCTGGATAGGTGGTTTATGTACTCGCTCATTAATAGAATAATCAAATATTGCTGTATCCATTTATATAGAGAAAAATATAACGTTTTTCTTATATGTAAAGTTATTAACAAAGGTTCAGTTCTAAAATTAAATTATCATCTTGATCTATTAGTTTTAATTCCAATTTATCTATTTTATTTAATATTAGTGGAAAATATGCCAAGTTAATAGGTTGCTCAATTATATCATAACCAGGTCTGGTCTTACTTTTAGAAAAAATTCATATACTGTACTAGTTTCTGTCGAGCCGATATACCATCCTTTTGTAATATTTGAACATACTTTGATAGTCTTAACAGGAAATATATCCAAAGTGTTATCAGACATGGCTCTAGTACCCTTTTATTAAAACCCAGCAATGGCCCTATTGAGTTATATGTTGTAAAGTCGATGGTATAAATACTTTTAGTCATATTTTTCATAGTATTGTCATTTGGTTTTAATGTGAATCCTATACCGATAATTTCTTCTAGTATGTCTTTCAAGTCTTTATATCTATATGTACCATCATCAATTTTAATTGTTTTACTAACACCTTCTTTAATATAAGTAAAAGTATTATTTTTTTATTTTTCTGATACATTTGGAATAGTAAATGATGTTTTTAAACTTTTCAGACACCATTCATATCTACCATCTGATAAATGTAGTGGGGGGAAATAATTACTAATTAAAATAGATTGATTCAAATTTTTATAATTATCTAATGTGAGTGTACCCATTTATTATAAAAGAAATTATATATAAATTCTATACATAACTTTCCACAATTTGTTTCACTATATGACTGTTGTCTGTCATAATTATAATATATTTCAGCCTTATTAAAATACTTTACTAATTTTATTTCAGGGTTTACGTTTCCATAACTATCAAAATAGTAAACTTTATTATTAATTTTTATATAAGCTACCCAGTGAGTACCTGGTCCCAAATTAGAATCTAAATTAACTATACCTGATTCATTCTTGCTAATTAGTTTAGGCAAAGTGTCATCCATAAATACACCTCTAAAATATGGAAGTCTTAACTCTTTAGCATATTTCAATATTTCTATATTTGACAATGGTCTCTCTGGTATCAATTTTTTTTTATTTTTCCTCCACGTTTCTGTTTATTATATGCAGGATCGTCTATATACATTACCAAAAACCTTCTCGCCTACCTTTTTACCTGCTTGCAACATTGCACCTGTTCCTAGAGCGGCTAATGCACCTTTAATTAATATCATTACAGCTGGAATTGCGAATGGAAAAAAGCCGCCATATTTTACAGCAATATCAGATAATGCACCGCCTAATTTTATACATGATCCTTTTATTATTGGTGCTGCTGGCAAAAGTATTACACCACCTTTCTTGTCTGTTAAACTATTTAATAATTGCGTTGTTGGTAAATCAATACTGCCTTTTACATTTGCTAATTGATTTACAATATCCTGTACATTGTTTGAATTAGAATTTTGTAATGCCGCCATTAACATTGTGACAGGAATAGGTATTTTTGATGGAGGACTTATTTTTTTATCTGAGATGCAGATAATTTTATAGTACCTCCTACTTCTTCCTGTTTAGCTTTTTGAATTTTATTTAATTGACTTTTACTCAATATTTCTGCCATTTCAACTACTTTATTAGTATAAAAATTAAGACCCATTCCCATTTTACGTTTCACTTTCATTATACTTGTAACTGATCGAGCAGCTATTTTTGCTTTAAAACTTGCATTTTTATCTAATACTCTATTCCATGCTTTATTTTCTAATATATAATCAGCTTTATTTCTGTTTTATACATCTGTATATTTAGAATAAGCTATGTCATGTTCTCGGCAATCTTCATCTAATCCGTTAACTCCTTTATCACCTGGACCTGGACCACAGTAATTATAACCTGGTATATGTACTTCAAGCGGTAATTTATTTATTAAACTATTTACAAATCCAGATCCTTCTTTTTTCCTCATTTATAAAGAAACATTTTCCCGTTCTAAATGGAAGATTATCTTGAAAAACGTAAATATGTTTACCGCAAATCTTATAAACATTATAGTAAAATTAATCTTTTTTTTTTCTTTTTACCAGTTCAACAAGTAAATGTTATTCATGGTACTGTTAGTTTTTATATTCTTGGCGATTTTGGAGTCGATACGGTTGCATCTCTCCTGTGGCTGATTCTGTTTATGTGTTTAATTCTTGTATTCAAACATCGGCAGTTGTTGGTGCTGCATGAGGTAGCAGTAGGTCTTGCGGTAGTCTTTTTCTCAGTCTCGTATACTCTGTTCGTTGACCCAAATTGTAAAATTCGGCGCTTGGGCATACATTTATGTTTGTAAGAAATTTTTTGGCTGATTTTGCTATATGTTCCCTTATGTTGTTTAGGCCGATTTCGTTGTGCAGTTGTGTATTGCGTACAAACCATGGTGCGTTGAATGCAATTCTGATAATTTTGTTTTGATAAGCTTGCACTTTGTTGAGAAGTGTGTTGTTAGCTGTCCCCCAAATAGGACACGCATACATTATTAGCGGTCTTAATATTGTTGTGTAAATTAGTTTGGTGCAATTTGGGCGAAGTGATGATTTTCGATTTACGATTGGATATAGCATTCCAAGTCTTTGATTGGCTTCTTGTATTTTCTTTGTAATGTGTGTTCTCCAGGTAAGCCTGCGGTCAAAGTGAATTCCGAGATATTTTACTGTTTTGTCATTTTCGTTCCATGGGATGCTGGTGTGGTTAATGACGATGTTTTCTGGGTTGCTCGTATACCTTCTCAGGGTGAATATTTTTGTTTCGCATTTATTGGGATTTAGAGTTATTCTCCATTTGTGTAACCAAGATGTTGTTGTGTTTATTGCTGCTTGTAATTGGTTTCGTGCTACTATACAATCTTTATTTTGTGTTATGATAACGGTATCATCTGCGTATATGGCTATTGCTGAGTGTTGTGGTAGTGGTATATCATGCACGTATAGATTGAATAAAATTGGCCCAAGAATCGATCCTTGAGGGACGCCTGCTTCAATTTTTCTTAAAGTAGATTTGGTGGAATTGAGTTTTACTTGAAATGTTCGGTTATTTAGAAAGGATTTTAATATATGGTAAATGTATGATGGTAGGTTTAACAGTTTTAGCTTTTGAAGTAGTCCTTCGTGCCACACCTTATCAACAGCTTGCGCGACATCAAGGAATGCAGCCGTTGTGTATTGTTTATCCTCGAAGCTTTTTGTGATAATTTCAGTTAGACGTTGTAGTTGGTGATTTGTCGAATGAAGTGGGCGAAAACCAAACTGGAAAGGCGGAATTATATTATTTTGGGAAATTTGTTTTTCAAGGCGGATTTTTATTATTTTTTCAAAGAGTTTTGATAGAGTTGTAAGCAGGCTGATCGGTCTATAGCTTGAAGTTAACGTTTTGTCTTTTCCTGGTTTATTAAAAACAATAGTTTCCAGGTGGTAGGGAAATATCCTATTGCGAGGCAGCGGTTATAAATTGAGCTGAGATAGGCGAGTGCTTTTATTGGTAAATTTTTTAGGACGATATTTGGAATTAGATCATGACCTGGTGTTTTGCGGTTTGGGAGATTGTTGATCCGTAATTTGATCTCTGTGGGTGAGGTTGTCTTTATATTTCCCACGTCTGTGTCATTGCTGTCAATATTTGGTATATCTTACGACTGCGCCATCGGCTTCTGCTGCTGGAGCGAATTTGAATGTATTTTCGTAGAATTCTGCAAGCACGTTACATTTTTCACTGTCGCTGCTGTAAGTAATATTATTTGATACCAGAGGCGGAATAGTTGTTGGTTTATTTAATATTCTTTTAGTTGCCTGCCACAAATTTTTATCGCCGAGATGTATATCTGATAGATATCTTTGGTAAGATGCAATTCTATAATTGTCAAGCTCCCAGTTAACTTGGTGGGTCAGTCGGTTAAGTTCTCTTTTATAGTCTCTGCGTCGTGTTTGTTGCCATAATCGACGCATTCTATGTTTTTGCTTTATTATATCAAGTATATAGTTTGGTGTTTTATTGTGGAATATTTTTGATTTTTGTTTTATTGTCTGTGCTTTAATTACTGATTGTTGAATTACTTTCGTGTAGTCATCTATTGCTCTATCGATGTCTGCGGTATTCCGTAGTTTGCAGGTTGGTTTTAGGTTGCTTGAGATTTCTTCTTGGAAAAATTTCCAGTTGATTTGACCATTGATTAATCGTGGATTTTGGTTGGCTGCGACCGGGTTATTAGAGAATGTTATAATAACAGAATCATGATCAGAATCTAACTCATGTATAATAGTATGGGCGATTGGTAAAGAAGGAGCATTTTTTATTAGGGAAATATCTAGTATATCTGGTTGATGATCGTCTCGGTATGGAAAGTGAGTATACTCGAGGGGTGAGGATATGATGATATTATGGTCTGATATTATTTGCTGTAGTCGGTTGCTGTTTGGATTGTTAACACGGCAGCCCCAGTTTTTATGTTTGCTGTTTATATCGCCGATGATTAGAGTAGGTATGTTGCCTGCAATGATATTTGTGATGTCGCTTTCTATGATTCTTCGGTTTGGTTGCATGTATGCCGATACAATCTTCAAATGGGTGTTGTTTTCTAAATAGAGTTCTATGCATACTGCTTCTAAGTGTGTTAATTGTGGGAGTTGTAATTCATGGTGTTTTAGATTTTGTTTAACAAAGATTGCGACACCCCCTGATGCTATCGGACTGTGTGCCGAAAGCTTGGCATCTAGTACATTGTGGAATTTCATTTCGTTTTCTTCGAGGTTCTACAGACACAACTGCCCGAGATATATGACGTAAATTGAATATTTCCATATGATCATCATCTTTTTTAATATCCACTATACACAAGGGTATGGGCTTCTTGTCCTTATTCAGCATTCTAACTACTTTGATAACAGAAAAGCTCTCACCTAGTTCTTGTTTTATTTCTTCTTCCGATAGTTACGTGGGGACACTTCGAATGACGACAGATAGCGCTAGATTGTTTGGTGTGCTAAAGGTGTGAAATTGTAGTTTGTGGGCATCGTAGTATGCAGTCAGGGTGCGGAAGTCAGTAATTGTAGTGGTGTTAATTTTGATTGTTTTTTCTCCTAATTGTTTAGTGGTAAATTCATTTTTTAAATTTATCTTAAGATCATGCAGTATTGCTTGGTAGTTATTACAGTCGTGTAAGTAAATTGGGGGCACTTTTACTTTGTTTTCTTGACTTGATGTGGTTGTAGGGTTGTCATCTTCAATTGTCAAGGGTTGATATCTGTTTTGGGTCGGTACATCATATTTGTACCGTTTCTGTGTGGTGAGTTCGGGTGATGATGATCGGCTCCGCCGGGTTTGTTTTCCCGAATGCTCTCCTGTATTGGAGTTGCTATCCATTTCTTCTTCTTCCTCACTGAGGTCCTGGTTATTATTATTTTTGAGCAAATTTGCTTTAAGCACATCTTGCAAGGGTTCTCTCATGGTGAGAGAACCAAAATTTTAGATTTTTTTTATTTGACACTAGTGTTTTGTTTTGTTTTACTAATTATTAATAAACGTAGTAAAACTCGCATGAACTACTATCGTACGGTGATTGTTGGTAACTTATACGTCTGTACACTATGAATGCTCACGAGAGACTCAAAATTAATCTAGGTATGCATTTGGGCGAAGTTTTATTTACAGGCAGTAGTTTATCAGCGATAGCAATGCCCTTATTATCAATTATCGCTGTCGGGTCACCTTTACTTATGTGTGTCACTGAACTCTTAAATATAAAAGAAAAAATGATTGAATTCAAGAAATGCTATGATTTTTATAATAATTTACTATTAACATTTAAATCTGGTGAAATATTAGAGGCTCAAATATTTATTAAGGAACGCGAGTTTATTAAGAACATTAATTACTTTTGCGTTGAGAAATATTTAAAAGAAAAAAAGTTGAACGGTTATGATGCAATGTGAAGTGTTCTAGATTATTCTGTATTAGTAACAGTCTTTAAGATGCCTTTGCAGCGTGAACATATACAAAAATCGTTGAATAAAATTTCATAAAAGAAGTGGCAGAAAATTACTAGTATAATAGAAATAAAGTGCTTAATGACAACTTCAAGTATGTATTATTAATTAATAATTTATATATTTAATATATTTAAATATGTATATATGTTATATATGTATTTATTATATATATATTTATAAATTTATATATTTATATAGTTAAATATTTAATATATTTGATATATTTTATATATTTATTGTCTAATTTTATATAAATTTCCAGTACTCAACGAGATACCGCCATGTCAATAGAATGACGTAATAACCGAAGAAGTCTCCCTACCACATTAGTTATATGACGTAATACCACCGCGGTGATACTTATTTAAATTTATATTATGTTGAATAATTTTATTTTACATTTATATTTTCTGTAAAACATTTCTTGTATATATATTCAACTAGTACTATATGTATGAACTTTTATATTTCTTGTATGTATTCAACTATGTGTATGTTTATTAAATTTTATATTTTATGTAAGACATTTATTACTATATTCAACTATTATGTGCATTTATAATAAAACTTTTTTGTGGTCATATTTATTTTCTTTAAATAAATTCTATATCATTTTATTACCTATTTTTACGATATATTTTAAACTATGACGATTGCTCCCCATCCTTCCAAATTAAATTATTATCATCATTTGTTTGTTATATTTAATTTTATTTACCTAATTTATATATTTATTTTGTTTAAACAAATTCAATATTTATTTTTTTTATATTTTTAACTATTCGTTTAAACAAATTCTATATCATGCATCTCTCTAGTACCTATTTTCTTTTTTACCGTTATATTTTAAACTAGGAGGATTACTGTTCAACTCTTCAATACTTGGTATAAATCTATTATACCGTTCAGGTAATGATACTTTAAAATTTTCTGTACCAACTATTATTTGCTCACCATACTTTCCTTCAATTACCTCAAATTATTCGATTTTATACGTTTTATTCTCCAACTCTGACAATTTTCTAAATTGTAAATTACTACTATTTAGCATACTCGCTAATTCGTTTTTATTCTCCATTTATTAGGGAAAAAAATTGTCAATACGTTCAGGTTTGTCAATTTACACTTTGTGTACATTTTACTAAAAATAGGGCAAAAGTACTCTTTCTTTTATGGGCATTTTCACGGTTTTTCTAGCAAAAAACTGTAAAAATAGGGCAAAAGTACTCTTTTATGGGCATTTTCACGGTTTTTCTAGCAAAAAAAAGGGGTACGTTCAGGTTTTTTTGAGTTAGAACCCCTGTTTATACACTACTCACTTGTGCTTTCGCCGGAGGCCTTAAACGTACGCCAGCGACCTCGGGCCCGACAACGGCCTCGAGCCAGCAATGTCTCATGCACTTAGCGCGATACACAAATCACCATCTAGATGGACGAAGGCGTATGTATTTGCAATAATGGGAGCCTTGCCAGACTTTCGTCACAACCATTTCAGTGGTTTATGATCGGTGATTAAGGTAAATTTTTGTCCGTACAGATAGCAGCTCATACCCCAAATTATAGCTAGACACTCTCTTTCTGATGTGTCGTAGTTTGTTTCTGCTTTGTTCAATTGCCTGCTTGCAAATGCAATTGATCTTTAGTATCCGTTCTGCTTCTAGCTGATAATTGCACTAGCTTTTAATCCACTTGCGTCTGTTGACAAGATGAATTCTTTATTAAAGTCTGGAAGCGATAATAGCGATTCTGTGCATATAGCTTCTAGTAACGTTTCAAACGCTTTCTGGCAATGTTTGGTAGACGTAAATTCTTCATCCTCCTTTGTTAATTGAGATAATGGGACTCCGGTTTTAGCAAATCTTGTTATTAATCTCCGGTAGAAGCCTACTAATCCTAAAAATGCCCTTATTTCTTCCACAGATTTCGGTGTGGAATAGTTTCTGATTGTAGGTAGGTAGGTAGGATTAAAATTTAAAGGCGTATCAGCCTCTTGGGCTATTCACGCCATAAACTAAATAATGAAATAAACTAACATTTTAAAATATATATAAAAATAATATTGTAAGCTTAAAATCTATTAAATGTAAAATATTAATTAAGAGGATTTAAAAATGTTTATAAAAATGAATAAAATGTACATGCTTAAAATTGTAAAAATTAAAGTTATTGTAAAATATTATTGAATGTAAAAAAATACGTGTATAAATAAAATTAATGACAAAACTAGCACTTTTAAATAAAGGCAAATAGACCTGTATTCCTGAGGAACAGCACGACTCTGTCAATGAGTGTCGAATGGTCACCAAGGGCCACCGACAGGTCAAGTGACAGACCCGCCCTGTTTCGCTACTCGGTAAACTGGGAGCACTCCAACAAAACGTGCGCCACTGTCAAAGCAGTGTCACACGTTTCGCACATCGGAGCCTCCTCACGGCGCAAAAGATGACCATGCGTCCACCAGGTGTGCCCTATTCGGAGTCTCGCCACAGCGACCTCCTCCTTTCGGGATGCCCTATGGGAAGAATCCCATGGCCTTACGTTGTGCTTAACATTTTTAAGCTTGTTGGAAACTATATGACTCCACCTTTCCTGCCACTGATTCATGATCAGATGCTTAAAATAACCTTTGAGGTCATCAGCAAGCACCCGATCACAATCAATGGTGGCCTTGGACAAAGCTCGCTTAGCTGCTGCATCAGCTGCTTCATTCCCGCGAATACCAACATGACTCGGTACCCAAATAAAGCGCACGATAGACCCTTTTGACGATAGTGTCATCAAGGATGCTTGTATCTGCTGCAAGAGAGCATGTTTAGGGTACAATGAATCAATCGCTTTTATAGCGCTCATTGAGTCTGACACAATAACAAAAGAATTACGTGCGAGTGAGCAAATATAGAGAAGTGCTTGGTAGAGTGCATACACCTCTGCCGTGTATACGGACGAGAGTTTGTGAAGACGAAACTCACATGCACCTCTTGCCGATATATAAGCACATGCAACCCTGTCGTTGCTCTTCGAACCGTCGGTGTTAATGCGAATCCATTGCCGATAGTTGGAAATGATTCGAGCAAACTCACGTTGGAACAGATTGGGAGGAGTAGAGGATCGATCTAGCTTTGAAAGCGCATAGTTGGTATTCGGACGGGAGAATTTCCAAGGAGGAAAGGGGCTAAAAGAAGTGTCTGGGGTTGAAGGAAGTTCAAAATTAACTTCTCCAAAAGTATTGCGAGATCTGATAGTGAAGGAACCCACCGAACGAGCCCTTCTGTCATAAATCTCCGCAAACTGTTGACCAAAGACAGTGTCAAAAACCAGGTGATATGGTTTCGACTTCATGGCTGCCGTGTAGTTTACGGTTAAAAGCCTGCCACGATCATACAGAGAAGGCTCGCCAGCTTCGCACAATACACTTGGTATTGGGCTGGTACGAAAAGCACCAGTAGCTAGACGAATACCAGTATGGTGTATCGTATCAATGGTTTTGATAACGGATGGCCTGGCAGAAGCGTAAGCGATACAGCCATAGTCCAGCTTGGAGCGTATCAAAGCCCGATACAGGCGCAGCATAGAAATTCTATCGGCACCCCACGATTTGGAAGAAAGAACTCGTAATAGATTTAAAGAAAGCCGACATTTTGCCTTCAAAGCCACAAGATGGGCACGCCAGTTACGCTTCTTGTCAAATAGAAGACCAAGAAAACGGACAGTTTCCACAAATGGAAGATCAGTACCGTTGAGAGAGAGAACAGGATCTAAGTGAAGGTGACGGCGTTGACAAAAGTGAATGCACTCTGTCTTGGCCGCAGAAAATACGAAACCTTGCTCAGTAGCCCAGTTATTTTATTTTGTTAACTGCAGCTGACGCTCTATGGAAGCCATATTGCGAGAACTGCAGAAAATCGCCAAGTCGTCCACGTACAGGGATCCCAGCACAGGTGAACGAATACACTGAGCAACACCGTTGATGGCCACGGCAAACAACGTGACACTCAGAATAGACTCTTGCGGTACTTCGTTTTCTTGAGTAAAAATGTTGGAGAGGTCATTTCCCACACGAACTTGAAACTTCCTTAAGGAAAGAAAGCTTTCAAGAAATATGGGAAGATCACCTCTCAAGCCCCAGGAGTGTAAAGGGCAATATCAAAAAACACAGCTACCATATGTTGCTTGTTGAGAAAAGCATCCCGAATGGTTGATTCAAGTCTTACCAGGTGGTCTGCAGTGGAACGGTAACGGCGGAAGCCGCACGGGATGTTATCTAACAGGTTGTTTGATTCCAGGAACCAAACAAGACGCCTGTTGATCATGCGTTCCATGAGCTTGCAGACACAACTGGTAAGCGAAACTGGGCGATAGCTAGATGGCAGTGTTTTGTCTTTTCCAGACTTTGGGATTGGTACAATAATCGCATCACGCCATGGTGTTGGGCAAATAGCGGAGAACCAAATGCGATTATACATTTTTAAAAGAAATGTTTTTCCAGCAGGACTCAAATGGCGAAACATCTGGTAGTGAATAGAATCAAGTCCAGGAGCGCTGTCGTGAGAATCTGAAATCGCACTTTCAAGTTCATCCACGCTGAAAGAAAGATTGTAGATTTCATCGCCCGGCGAAACAAAATTGAGACATTGACGTTCCAAGATTGATTTTCGAGCGAGGAACTCAGCTGGATAGTGATTGGAACTTGAAGTATCCGCGAAAGTGGATGCTATAATATTAGCAACATCAGACCGACAGGTAATGACATTGCCATTGATTTTTAGGCCAGAAACAGTGCTAGATTTTGAGCGGCCAGATATTTTTCTGACCTTTTCCCATACCTTTGAAACTGGAGTGGAGGTTGTAATGGAAGAAATGTATTTCTGCCATGACGCTTTCTTACTCTTCCGAACAATTCTTCTAGCTTTTGCCTTGGCTTGGAAGTAATGGATCATATTCTCGGTGGTTGGAAATCGCCTGAAATGGCGAAAAATACGTCGTTTTTCTCGGATAGCAATCTTGCACTCATCGTTCCACCAGGGAACGGGTATTCTATTAGAATGAATAGGTGTTAGAGGAATACTCTCTTGTGCAGCAGACTTGATTGCATCCGTGAAATACCGAACATGGTCGTCCACGTCAACGAAATCATTTTCACCAAATACGGCCAACTCCGAGAACAGATTCCAATCTGCTCGCTTTAAAGCCCATTTCGGACAACGAGCATCAGAATCTGAGCTCTGCAGAACTTTCAGAATGATCGGAAAGTGGTCACTTTGATGCAAGTCTGAGTGCACATGCCACTCAAACAATGGAGCTATTGCTGCAGAACAGATCGTTAGATCAATCGCAGTGAAAGATCTCCACGCGGCAGAAAAATGTGTCATACTACCATCATTTAAGATGACATGTGTACTTGCGGTGAATAGGTGTTCCAAGCGTCTACCGCGTTGATTAATCGTACCTGATCCCCATTCAGGATTATGAGCGTTGAAATCGCCCATAAGAATGAATGGAGCAGGCAATTGACAATCAATTCAACGATATCACGCATATCGACATTGTCGTTTGGAGGAAGATAGATAGAACATAAAGTGACCAGAAAAGGAATAGCAACACGGACAGCTACAGCTTGTAATTCAGAATTCAAAGCAACCTCCTCACAATACACATTTTCGCGAACCAGAATCGCTACTCCACCACGAGCTTGGCCATCAGTAGGCACATCAGTAAACGAAATACTGAGAAGCCTCGTAATGAAACAGCTCTGGTGTCTTGAAAATGTGTTTCTTGTAAGCATATGCAAGAGGGAGTCTGCTCGGCATTGAGAGCTTTAAATTCCTCATAATGGCTGTAGAAACCATTACAATTCCATTGTAGTATGGGAGGCATTATTGAGATATGGAAGATATTTATCGCTCTGACCTAGAAAGTTTTATAGTTGTTACTTCCATTGGAGAAGAAGATCTCGAAGAATGAGATCCCTTCTTTTTCGGAATTTTGGTGATGGCGGAACTTGAAACATTCGATGTTTCTCGAACCTCCATTGTTTGTTTTTTGGAAATAATTTTCGGCGAAGTGGAAGGACTTGCCTTTAAATGTATAATTTTGATTTTCGGTTTGTTGCTAACTTTCGTCTTAGATTGACTTATAATTTTTGTTGATGGATTCGAGATTGATTTTAAATTTTGAGTAACACTAGATTTAGGACTGGTAATTTTAACAACAAAGTTGGAACAGTTGTGGAAATAATAGTTGAAGGAAGGCTATCGGTCTGAACGGCAATAGATTTTTTTATGACTGGTGTTGCAGCAATGGTTGCGAAAGAACGGTTAAACACAGGATTGGCTTGCGTTTTGAATTTCTTCCGGGCATCGAAATATGAAAGTTTGTCTATAATTTTGATTTCAATAATCCTTCTCTCCTCCTGATTGCGTGGACAATCGGAAAAGAAAGAAGGATGATTGCCAGAACAATTAACGCAACGGGCCGGACCTTTACACTCCTCGCCCAAATGCTCCAGCTCACTGCACCGTGGACACACAGCCTGTGCGTCACAACGGGATGCAGTGTGCCCGAACTTTTGGCATTTGAAACAACGCATTGGCCGAGGAAAGTACGGTCTCACCGAACAACTGTGGAACCCAACTTTAATCCTTTCTGGAAGCTTATCCAGCTTGAAAGTCAAAACTACGGATGTGGTATTCTTTACCTCGCCGTTTTTCTTGGTAGTAAGTCGTCGACAAGTAACTACACCTTGACTCGATAGCTCTCGCGTACACTCATCCATCTCAACATATAACAGGTCGTAACACGATATTACGCCCTGACACGTGTTGAGGGATTTGTGCGCTGTCACTACAATTGGCATGCCAAATAAAACGGTGGATTTTAATAATGCCTTCGTTTGAGTTGAATTTGCCGTTTCAACTAGGAGGGTACCATCGCGAAGCCGTTTGGTGGATTTTGGTTCTCCACCAGCCAACTCGTTCAGGGACCTGGCTAAGCCAAAAAAGAGACTTCAGAAATAGATTTTCCTTCTTCAGTCCTTTTAACAATAAGAAATTTGGGCGAAAATTTATTTTCGTCCTTCAGAAAACTTTCTCCCTCGTCCGATAACGGACGAGATCTTTTTGGGGGAGGGGCCCCCGGGGTTTTTATTTTGTTTGCCATAAACAAATAGAACGTTTCATCTCCTGGTCTCCCCACCCACCACAGAGCCACAATTTGGGACGTCACACCACAAACTGGTGTGATCGCCAGGGCTAACCAGGAGATATAGTCCCCCTCATCTGGCAATAAGCTTCAGAACGCTGCGAGCCACTCTCTCCAACGTCTGAAGACTTACCTCCAGGGTCGTGAGACTCACCTTGCCGGTACACAGAACGTAACGGCAAGCCGATTGGTCAGATAGGGTTAGGATCTGACCACCCGTTTCGCAAGAATCCGAAGCCAAAGAGGTGTGTTGCGAGTAAGCTCAACCACCAGGATCATCTTCTCCTTCCTTACGGGTCTCCACGCACGGCAAACACGCGGGTGAGCAAAAGAAAAGGAAATAAAGGTCCGCAGAAGATTGGCCCACTAATCTTCCGGTATATATACAGGTTGAACTGTGTGTTTTTTACGAGGTACCTTCCTCGCCCATTGGTCGCCTCTTACGACCAGCAGAGGTGCTGCGGGTGAATTCTAACCCCCACCCGCAGGGGGAGTTTATGATTGTAGAATTTTTTTCTGGTTCCAGTTTAATTCCGTGTTGACTTATCACATGTCCTAGGTACTTCGTTTCACTTTTTAGGAATTTACATTTATTCGGTTGTAATTTTAGATTTGCGTTTCCCAGACGGTCGAAATTCTTAGTCATTCTAGCAATGTGATCTGCTGTGCCTTCTCTGTTAAATATAATCTCATTATCGAGGAATACTAAACATCTTTCTCTGGTTAATCCTGCCAGCACACTATTCATTAATCTTTGGAATTTGCTTGGTGCGTTTGATAGTCAAAACGCCATTTTCGTAAGCTGGTAGTGTTGACCTCCGGTGGTAAATGCCGTTCTTTCCTTGTCGTCTTCTTCTAATTTTACTTGCCAGTAACCTGACGCTAAGTCAAGAGTCGTAAATAAATTTGCTTTTCCCAGTAGGTCGAGTGTTTCCTGCATGTTTGCTCCTGTTACTCGCTCTTTGTTACTTCATTCAGGCCCCTGAAGTCTATGCAAACCCTTATCTTTTTCGATTATTTTTGGTACTACTAAATAAATAATACTGGTGAGAACCATGGGCAATCTGATGGCGCGATTATCTCCTCCTCCAAAATTTTTGTTAACTACTTTTGCAATAGTTCTTTTTGACAAAATGGGACCCTATATGCAGTTTTCGCGGTTGGTGGTACTTCTACCGTTATTATTTTGTGTTTTACTTTATGCATGCAAGCCCGTTTTGCTCCTTTTAGTAGAAATATGTCCTTGTACTCCTCTAATATGCTTATCATTTGTTTCTTAGTATTTTTATCTAGCTGTTCCAAATCGAAACGGTCTTCCAGTTTGTGTGGTTCGTTTTTCTGCATGCTATCCCATTGTATTCCCATGTTTCTATCTTCTTCATCTTTCATCGGTTTAGCCCAAATACAATTATATATATTGTGTATTTTATCAAATTGGTTCCTTGTATCCCCTGGCACTTCTCGTCTTTCCGTATATCTATTTTTCAGGCGTGCAATCTTCATTATACATTCTTTGACACGTCGCAGCTCCATTATTTTAACTTGTATTTAATCATGTTTCCTTGAAACTATAACCTGACTGTATTCGTTGATTATTTCGATTAAATTAGCTAAACATTCTATTTCCTTAGTCTCCATTTCTCTTAACCTGTTGTCTACGAATTTTGTTGGATTTTGCTTATTTTCTGTCTTGCTGTCGAATATTTCTGGCCTTCCAATTACGGTTCTTTTCGGAATTGTCAGTGGTGTTTGTTATGTTTATTAATTGAATCGGTATCATCTTCTCGCTCTTGGTTAATACCCTGGCTGTCATAAGGCCGCAAATGTTTGTTTCTTCTGATTCGATTAATAAATCTTTACCTGGTTTGCAAAGTTTTTGGGTAGCGTGGCATTTATTCACTTCTTGGCGGAATTTTTATTTCATCTTTAACCCTGAACTTATTTTCTGCTGATACTGTTATTTCCTTATAAATTTCTTGACCTGCTTCAACGTTGTTTCTATATTCTCTCTACGTTGGTATTTCTGTTTTGATCTTGCTGATATTACGTTTCGCATCCGTGTTTATGTTCGCAATGCTGTGCTCAGCAAAAAATTTTATGAACGTATTTCCAAGCGTGATGCAATTTGTTTGGTAAATTATTTTTGCTTTATATTGTTTCAAAAACTATCGACCCAGTAGTCTGCTTCCAATACCAGCTAGTTTGGCCAGATTACGCAGTAAGATGATAAATCACTATTGTTTCTTTTAAAATGTACCCTAGATGTTCCATTGTACGTTAACAATAATATACTTATTGCAAATAGTTCAAAATTAACTTCTCCAAAATCTGATCTGATCTGATATAAGAGGATACCACTGAACGAGCCTTTCTGACATAAACCTCCGCAAACTGTCGACCAAATACAGTGTCATAAACCAGGTGATATGGTTTCGACTTCATGGTTGCCACGTAGTTCATAGTTAGAAGTATGCGACTATCATACAGAGAAGGTTCGCATGGTATTGGACTGGAGCGAAAAACACCTCAATAGTAACGATAAGTTAAAAACTGTTGTTTGGTTTCTCCACCCATACTGTACAAACGTTACAATATTATATTTTAATTCAGAAAATAAACACTTTGCCCCGTTGCACGGGCAAGCTCCTAAAGTTCTGTATTAGGAGCTACCAGAGCTGGGAAGTACTTTAAGTAAAAGTATTTAAATTACTATTTAAAGTACTTTTTATACTTAAAGTATTTGATACTGGTACTTAAAGTATATTTTTTAGTAAATATACTTGAAGTACAAAAATGTACTTCAAGTACTAAAAATGTACTTCAAGTACAAAATAATGGACTTTAAGTATTTTTTGTTATTTGAAGTACATTTTATTTGCGGGCATAGTGCTGTCCATAACGTGTTGAAACAAGTCCGTATTAACGGCGATATAGTATCGTACGTTGTACGAAATAAATTGGGAAAGAAAATAAATTGTGTTTGTTTGTGTGTTTTGTAATCTGTAACTCAACTTTACATCTTACACGCTACATAAAATTAATGTAAGTACATATAAAAATTAATCAGTGTGTTTTTCTTCAAATTGCTTGTTGCCTTTCAAATAATAAAATAAAAGTAATTCCGTCTTCACTCGATGTAGATGTTAATTTAAAATTATTGTAGTTTTATAGAATATTTTATTCTAAACTTGCATGTCCTGGATTTCACATGAAACATCAATGACAAAAATAAAAATTAATTTATATAAATATGTTTAAAATCTGATAGTATAAAATGTTCTCGAATGACAACAAACAATACTGGGACGCTAGTAATTTTTAAAATATTGTAATTTTATTTAATTTCTTTACGAGCTAGAATTTATTTTTGTTTCGGTTATTGTATTTGTTTATGTTGTTAAAATTATAAATAAATGTACAGTTTTGTTTAAATATAAAAATTGTTCAACCCATTATTTACCTAACAAACACTTTTTCATACACTTATTTACAAATTCAAGCAAGCCAAGTAAGTAGAATAGACTCGTTATTAATATATAATTTCATTCTGTATGTAATTATTAGTAATACATGAAATTTAGGGCAAAGTTTATTAAATTCTGTTTTAAAAGTCAGATAAGTAAATTGTTTTGTGATAGACATAGTAAAATATGTCTAATGTACTTAATACTTATAACTTTAAGTACATTTAGAAAGTAATTTAAGTACTACTTAAATTAGTATTTAAAATACATTTGTAGTAAGTACTTAATACTTGGTACTTAAATACTTTTTTATCGTACTTGTCCCAGCTCTGGGAGCTACTAGCTTATATCGTTGACCCGTAGCACCGACAAGCTACTAAGCTTGTGTTAGCGTGCTATGCTTTTTTAGTAGACCAGAAATTTTTTGCTAATACAGGCTTAGTAGCTTGTCGATGCTACGGGTCAACGATATTAGCTAGTAGCACCTAATACAGAACTTTAATAGCTTGTTCGTGCTACGGGCTTTTATTTTAATTTTATCGAGAAGCGCTAATTAAACGGTTTAGACATGTGATAAAAATTAAAAATGATTTTGAAAATATAAATATTTATGTAAGTTTTAATCGTTTTTTTATTGGTAATAAAATACCTTATTTACCCTTATCTTATCTTGAGAGGATATCTTTATTTTATTTTTATCTTATGTCAATTTACTATTTAAAATTTTACTTTCTGTCGGCTTATACTTCTTCAGGATTTAATTTTCTGCATCAGTTTTTGACAAAAAGATGTTGTGAATGATTGTTTTAAAGATTAGTTAAATAATATACTGTGTTATATGATTAGTTTATTTGAAATCTACATAGTGTTTATACGTAATATAAATATAGCGTAATCAATACATATGTATGTAACACGCAATTTTTTTTTTTATAAATAGTTTATTACCAGATCAACAGTTAATTTGTTATACATGGTATTGAGGATAAATTAACATGTCATTGATGGGGATTTTATTTTACCCCTATCAGTTTATATTATATTAGCTACAATGTGTTATTACATGATGAGGGTGGTGATTGTGTTATTTCTTAGTCTGCGAGTTCTTCACTGCTAGAGCTTAGAAGTAGATCCTGCGGTAGTCGCCTTTTTAACCGTGTTTTCTTAGATTTTTTGCCTAATTTATAGTGGTCTGCGCTTGGGCATAGAGGCATTTTTGCGAGAAAGTTTCTAGCTTGTTTTTTGATATGATCTTTTATTGTAATAATTTGTAGTTCTCGATGTAGTTGCGTGTTTCGCACATACCATGGTGCGTTTACGGCTATTCTGAGTATTTTATTTTGGAATTTTTGAATTTGGTTAATATGAGTTTTTGATGCAGTTCCCCAGATTGGACACGCATGCATAATCATGGGTCGAATTATTGAAGTGTAGATTAGTTTGGTGCATTCCGGTCTTAAGGATGATTTCCTGTTTATTAACGGGTATAACATTCCGAGTCTTTTGTTGCCTTCCTTTATTATCTGTGCGATGTGGTTTTTCCAGGTGAGTCATCGATCTAGGTATAGACCTAGATATTTTATGGCTGAGTTTCGCGGGTTCCATTCAATATTTTCGTTCTCGATTGTAATGTTTTGTGCTTCGATATTTCTTTGCAATGTGAATATCTTTGATTCACATTTGGTCGCGTTTAGTGATATTTTCCATTTTTTTAACCAAGGCGTTAATAAATTTAGTGCATCTTGTACTCGATCTCTGGCTATGTTGATGTTACAATGTTGCGCTATGATGGCGGTATCGTCGGCATACATGGCCAGTGATGAGTTTTGTGCGAAAGGAATGTCGTGCATGTAAATGCTAAATAAAGTTGGGCCTAGGATTGAGCTCTGGGGTACACCTGTTTGAATAAATTTTGTTGTTGATAAACAGTTGTTGATATTTACTTGGAAGCTTCTATTTTGTAGGAATGATTGCAGGATATGAAATACGCATGGCGGGAGATTCAGTTGCTTAAGTTTGAATACTAGTCCCGTGTGCCAGACTTTATCAAAAGCTTGTTATACATCCAGAAATGCAGCGATTGTTGATTGTTTCCTTTCAAAGCCTTTAACAATTATTTCATTTAGTCTTAGGAGCTGAAGCTTTGTAGAGTGGGCTCTTCGAAATCCAACCTGGAAGGGTGGGATAGTCCTATTACTTTCTAGAATTATGTCTAAGCGGATTTTGATCACTTTTCGAGGATTTTGGATTGGTCTGTAACTGGAGGGCATATTTTTACTTTTACCAGGTTTGTGGAAAACTATTATTTTGGCGTGTTTCCATTTGGTGGGAAAGTATCCTTTGTGTTGAAGTTTAATTATTTTTAGATATAGTATCCTTTGGCTGATATAATTTGTTTTGTTCTTTTGTTTTGAGGTTGATATAACAATAATAATAAATAGTTATATTATCAATTAATTTTTTTTTTGGTACATGTCTGTCAATAAAATAATTCTTTTGTAAACTAAATACAATAAAATACTAATAGTCTAGAGTTTCTTTTATTCTCATCAATATCATCGAAACATCAAAGTCCAACAGGTTATGGGTCCAGGATCGCTGAAGTGTTTGATGTTCCGAGTATTGTGATGGAGAAATTTATTCAAAAAGAATTATCGTCTGCCCACCTTTTAAGAAAGTAATAAAAAAATATAAGCACTACGCAATTCTGCAAGTAATGGATTCGATTAAATCGCAATTAGAAATGTTGTCAGAAGACGCAGAAGGAAACGTAAACCATGTTTCTTGGCGATTTAAATTGGATCTAACCTTAAAATCGAAAAATCTGTATACAGTCGCGACAGGCACATCAGTTAAGCCTAATGGTGAAGAAAATGATGTTAATGTTAAAGAATGGATGAAAAGGGACTTAGAAGCGCAAATATATATCGGTTTGAATGTAAGTAGCAATATAGCCAAGAAAATCGCAAATTGTATGTCGGCAAAACAAATGTTAGATAAGTTGAATGTTTTATATGGTACTAAATCCGAACTCTCTGTGGAGAATTTGCAAAGATTTTTTTTTAGCTATAGATATGATAGCAATAAAACTGTAGTTGAAAACTGTATGATTATACAGCAATATGCTGAAGATTTAGCAACTGTAGGTGAACAAGTCAAGGATAGCTGGGTGATGACAAGGATTCTGGGAATGCTGCCATCTAAATTGTATCACTTTCGAACAGCATGGGATAACATTAGCGGAGTGGAGAAAAATCTGAACAAGTTAATTGAACGCTTGAGATTGGAAGAGGATCGTTTAAATGAAAATGAGCCATCAATTGAATCTACGTCGAGAAATGCCCTTTTTTCAAAAATAGAGAAGAAGGTAGGGAAGCCAAATTCAAATGTTTCAGGAAATTCGACAGTCGATTGTTTCAAATGCGGCATGAAGGGTCATGTGAAGAAATATTGCAGAAATAAGCCGTGTGCGAAATATCTGAATTACTGCAAGAACAATTACTCATGCAATATCTGCAACCAGAAGGGGCATTTCGCTAGGGAATGTCCAAAGGGAAATTCGGAAAAGTACTCTTATCCAAAATTCAGCAACGATGATTCCAGAAACCGTCGAGCATTTATTACCACCAGCCTGTCAACTACCGAATTGAATAACATTAATCTGAAAGTAGATAGCAAGGATTCCTGGTACCAAGATTGTGGAGCAACACAACATATGACTTTTCGAAAAGAATGGTTGACAAACTTTGTTGAATTGAACGGATATACTACCGTTATCATTGGTGATGCAACAAAATTGCAAGGAACTGGAGTGGGTGATGTAAAATTGGAGGCTTTTGACGGAACTGACTGGCACAAGGCCGTACTCAAAAATGTTTTATACGTGCCAAAACTTACCTTTAATCTTTTCTCAGTTTCACAGATGCTAGACAAAGGTTACATTCAAACAGCTGATAAAAATCGATCAATTTTTAAAACCTGTTACCAAAAGGAGAATATTGCCATAGCTCAACGTAATGGAAAACTCTACAAAATGATGTTTCGCCAAGAAAAGTCAGACACTTGTCTGTTGACCTTGTCTATCAGGACATGGCATGAAAGATTGGCACACCAAAACGTCAAGTACGTCAAGGATATTCTGAAAAAGAACACTATCTCTTACATAGATGACTGGGAAAACTACGTCTGCAAAGGATGCACTTATGGCAAGCAACATCGAATATCTCATCCAATGAACCCGAAGGTTGCGGAAAATTCTTTGGACTTAATTCACGTTGACTTAGGCGAAATGAATGTTTCATCTTTAGGAGGAGCAAAATATTTTTTACTTTTTAAAGATGATTTTTCACATTTCAGAACAGTTTATTTTTTAAAATCAAAGGACGAAGCCGCTAACAAGTTGGAAAATTTTGTCAAGATGGTGGAAAATCAATTTGGAAGAAAAATAAAATGTTTAAGGTCAGACAATGGCACTGAAATAAAAAATGCCAAAACTAAGAAATTTTTGGAGGAACTTGGAATTTTTCACAGCAAGTCAAGTGCCTACTCGCCTCAGCAAAATGGACGTATCGAACGAGAGATGAGAACAGTAGTAGAATCTGCTCGATCTGCCATTCATATGCTCGATTTAAAGGAAAACTTATGGGCTGAAGCCATAAATTACGCAGTGTTTACACAAAACCAAACTGGAACAAGTTCGTTAAAAAACAAAAGCCCGGCAGAACTTTGGTTTGGACGTCAGATAGATATCAACAAACTGCGAAGTTTTGGTTGCGAATTTTACGTCTTGCTTCCAGACCACAAACGATCGAAAACATCCAAAAAGGGAAGGAAAGGAATATTCGTCGGTTATGATTTGGACTCTCCGTGCTATAGGATTTATTTACCGGACCAACGTGACGTTGTCAGCGCAGATAGCGTGATTTTTGATGAAAAAGTCGGAATCGAGAAAAGCTACACCAGAATTGAAGAAAATGATGAACCGGAGGAGCCTGAAACACTTCGAGAATTGGAAACAGAAAACAATGCCGAACGCCAATCATCGGAGAGTAAGTGCAATGATAAGTCTAATATTTTAGATGACCCAACTGAAGATCAGCCACGATGTCGACGTTTACGCGATCGCCGAAACCTCAGAATGCCGAACAGATATGCTGATTATCTATTGGATCGCCCTCGAAGAGAAGACAACAAGAATATCGTCATGATTGCGGATGTAGAAGACATTTCCATAGCGGACGCTCTGAAAGACAGAAATTGGTCATTGGCGATGATGAAAGAATATGAATCGCTGATCAAGATGCGAACATGGGATCTAGTGCAACTGCCAGAATACGCAAAGCCCCTAACATGTCGCTGGGTATTGCGTGAAAAGCCAGATGGTCGGCTGAAGGCTAGGTTAGTTATCAGAGGCTTTGAACAGAGAGAAGGAATCGACTACACTGAGACATTTAGCCCAGTGGCTCGATACGACTCTATTCGTTTGATTCTCAGTATTGCAGCCTCGAAGAAAATGAAAGTAACGACCTTTGACGTGTGTACAGCTTTCCTCTACGGGGATTTAAAAGAAGAAATATATATGTATCAGCCGGAAGGTTTTGATGATAAAACGAACCACGTCTGCAAATTGAATAAGAGCCTTTATGGCTTAAAACAGGCTCCTAAAAACTGGAATAAAAAAATATCGACATTTTTAAACTCATTGAAATTTGTTAGTACGGATGATGATCCATGTATATATTACAATCAAGATAGGAGCATTCTAATTGTACTATTTGTTGATGACGGACTTGTAGCAGCCACGCAGGAGGATGATCTATATAAAACCTTAATTAAGATAAATCAGGAATTCGAAATTACCTTCAAAAAGACGCTCCAAGAAAAATTGTCATATCTTGGAATGCAGATCGTAATACAGTCGAATAGTATCTTTGTAAATCAGTCAAGGTATACAGAGAAAATTTTAGAACGTTTCAATTTTGAAAAATGTAATCCGGCATCAACTCCAATGGAGCGAGGTATGGTTACTGGTCAAAGCGATTATGTAAACGACGAGCCTCTGCCAAAATCCGTTCCATATCGCGAAGCAATAGGAAGCCTGCTGTACCTGTGCACAATATCTCGTCCGGATATCAGCTTTGCGGTGAATTACCTAAGCAGATTCAACAACAGGCCGATGGTTAGCCACTGGAAAATGATCAAACGCATTTTCCAGTATTTGAAGGGAACATACACTTCCGGAATATTTTTCGAAGGGAATGATCCATTGACAGCGTACACTGACTCAGATTACGGAGGTGACTCTATCTCAGGACACTCAACCAGTGGAGTACTAATTATAAGTGGAGGACCGATAATCTGGAGCACTCAAAAACAAAAACATTGAAGATGGAAAACTTGGACCTGCCCACTACCTTGTATATAGACAACCAGTCAGCTATTCACATGTTGAGAAACACCAGCGAAGGTCGAGTGACAAAAGGTAAGAAACATATCGACATATCAAGGAAGTTCATAAAGGAACACATTGGAAAGACAATACAACTGCAACAGGTGAAGAGTTCGGATCAATTCGCAGATATATTAACAAAACCCCTTAACCGGAAGATTTTTCAATACCTGAAAGGAAAAATAATAAAGGAGGAGTGTTGAAGTTTAATTATTTTTAGATATAGTATCCTTTGGCTGATATAATTTGTTTTGTTCTTTTGTTTTGAGGTTGATATAACAATAATAATAAATAGTTATATTATCAATTAATTTTTTTTTGGTACATGTCTGTCAATAAAATAATTCTTTTGTAAACTAAATACAATAAAATACTAATAGTCTAGAGTTTCTTTTATTCTCATCAATATCATCGAAACATCAAAGTCCAACACTTTGGCTAGGCAGGAATTTAAAATGGAGGCCAAGAAGCTTAGCGCTTTTCGTGGTAGGTTTTTTAGAATGATGTTTGATATCTGATCAAGACCTGGGGCTTTTCTGTTCTTAAGTTTGTTGATGAGTTCTATGAGTTCCGTTGGAGAGGTAGGTTTTATTTGCGATGGGATTAGAATTGGGTCGTCATCTGGGTTCATTGTGATTTCTTCATCATCATCATCAACATCTTGATTTGAATTGGAATGATCTGTGAATACTGTTTCGTAATAAGTGGCAAATGCGTTGCTTTTTTCTTCGTCTTTAGTAAATGTAAAATTGTCTATTGTGATTGGTGGGATTATATTTGGGGTTCTTAGAATGCGCTTAGTTGCTTTCCACATTTGTGGATCGCCTGCGTCTATATCTTGTAGGTATTTTTGGTATTCTCTTAATCGGTTGTTTTCGAGTTGGTTTCGTACTTCATGCGTTAGTTTATTTAGTTCTCTTTTATAGTTTTTGTCATGTGTTCTTTGCCATAGTCGCCTTGCTCTATTTTTTTGTTTTATAAGATTAAGGATGGGCTGTGGTGTAGTAGAGATAAAGTGTTTTACTTGGGGGACTTTAGTGGTTGCTGTTCTTGCCGAGTTTATTATTGTTAGTGTTAAATGGGAAATTGCATTGTCAATGTCGTCTATGTTATGAAGTTTTACTGATGGATTTAATTTGCTGTTTATTTCATTTTTATATATTTCCCAATTTATTTGACCATACGGTAAACTGTGTGGCGGAGTCATTAGTTTGGGCTTGTTTGCGAATGATATGGTTACGGGTAGGTGGTCAGAATCAAGCTCCCAGATGACGTTGTGAGTAAGGGGGCGTGGGATTTATTTGTATAGGATGATATCAAGAATATCTGGTCTGTGATCTTTACGATAGGGATAGTGAGTTGGTTCGGAGGGTGCAGAGATTTGTATAAGGTGTATTGTATAATGATGTTTTGAAGTCTTAATCCATTTAGATTGTTTGCTGTGCAGCCCCATTGGGTATTTTTACTGTTTATATCTCCAATTAGTAAGGTTGGCATGTTGTTAAAAACTGATGTGATATCTGCTTCTTGTATCCTTTTGCTTGGTTGCTGGTAGGCTGACACAATTTTTATTGTCTCATTATTTTGTAGAGTAACTTCTACAGCGACAGCTTCTAGAGTGTGTAGTTGGGGCAGCACATGCTCGTTGTGTTTTAGTTTGTTTTTAATTAATATTGCTGCACTTCCCGATGCCCAGTGTGTATCTCTGTCGCATCTGTATATTTTATATTGAGGGATTTTAAGAGTTTCGCCTGGTATGAGATGCGTTTCTGATATGCATGCGATGTCTAGATCATATCTCTGTAAGAAATCAATTAATGTTGCTCTTTGCGCTTTAATACCATCGGCGTTCCAGTTCAAAATTTTGAGGTTGTTTAGTTTGGATATACTTGTATTTGCCATTTGATTCAAATAAATAACGAGATTAAGGTCGTGAGGAATGCTATTATTTTTTGAATATGTGGTTTAATTAGATCAAGTAGGAAATTTAATATGGTGGGAATTAATTCGGAATTATTGGAAGAATTTTCTGGAATTGATGATGGTTGCGGATTTGGGAGATTATTTTTGAGTTTTGAGGAGTAGGAATTTAGATGTGATGGTTGTGTTTGGCTATTTGTTATTGGTGTATTAGCTTGTTTGTTTCCTGGGATGTCATTTGTTTGGGGATTATTCGTGGCAGGCTGAAGTGGTCTATTATTAAATTTTCGGCTTAGTACCTTTTCTTTTATATCCTTGTAAAACTTGCATCCCCTGTAATTAGCGGGGTGGTTTTCACCGCAATTTACACAGGAAACTGGATCGTTTTTTTGTTTTGAGCATTTGCTGAAATGATGGTTGCCGGCAAACTTATGACACTTTGAGTCTAATCTGCAAAAGGTTTTTGTATGCCCATATAATTGGCAGTTGGTACATTGTGGGATGTCTTTACTCTTACGTCTTATTTCTACTGTTACTATTGCATGAAACAGTTTGTCTAGATTGAATATATTTGAGGATGTTTCGCATTTTTTTAGTTCAACTACACAAACTGGTATTGGATTTTTAAGTTTATTAATTAATCTGGTGACTTTTAGCACAGGGTAAGATAAGTTTATAAGCTCCTCCTTAATTTATATCTCTGATAGTGATATTGGCAGATTTTTAATAACTATTGATGTGTTGACCATCATTAGCTTTAAAGGTGTTAAACTTTAGTTTTTGTGAATCATAATAGCTGGTTAGGGTCCTAAAGTCGTTAATGGACGTAGTATTTATTTTCAATCCATTTAAGCCGTTTTGTTTTGTGGTGAACTCATCTTTGAGTAGTGTTTTTAGGTCTTGCACAATTTCTTGATAATTATTCACTTCGTTTAGAAATATGGGGGTTATTTTAATAGCTGGTTGGTATCGATTTTCATCTATAGTTGTGTCGTTTGCATTATTGCTTAGGACTGAGTAGCGGTTTTGGATTAATATTGGAATGTCAGTGACATATTTTTTATAAATAGGGCGGTTTAATTGTGAGCCGGAGTGACGCTTTTTAGGATTTCCGGGACGAAATTGGTCGTTCTCATCTTCATCTGTTGAACTTAGAGATTCCATTTCCTTTTCTTCCTTTACAGTTATGGAATCGACAATGTTGGTGTTAATGTTAGCTCTTGTTGCCATTGTGTGAGGGCAACCTGGCCAGGGCTTAGCCCCATTTAATATTTTGTATGTTTAATATAAACAATTGTGTTCGACAATATTGAATTGTGAGTTCACGAGTGGTTAATTTGTTCTGTAACGTCTTGTTTTTATAGCACTTATCACACAGTGTAACACGTCTGTTCACTTTGATAGCACGGACAAGACTGTCGCAATTTTTATAACAGATGTATTTCGTTTACCTGCAAGTTAAAAAAATTTATTTTATTATTCTTACATTTATATTACCATTAAAACTATTTCAGAATAAAAATGAAATTTATTAAGGTAACTACATATTTGTATTGTTATAGAAAAATTATTTTTATTAATAAGATATTTCTGGCGTATGTATAAATTAACATACTTTACGTTATATGTTAAACATTACGGTGTTGTATAACGTGCCGCAAAATCAAACTTTATTCTATATTTGCATTGCTCGCCTGTGGATAGTAATTATTTGCACTTGTAATACTATAAGTAGTCAAAGTTATGTCGATCATTTTTGACGCTGTATTCCGAATGTCTCTTGGATATTCGAAAGCATAAGAAACATAAGTAAAATACACCATCAAAAATAATCTACTTAACTTTGACTACGAATCGTATTCGAGGGACTATTCAATGAACCAAATCTACATTTGAATTTAATATATTTAAAAATAGCACTACTAATGTTTTCATAACAATAGCAACCAGAAAAACAGTTACTGTGTAACGAAGTATGTTTTTCCGTTGTTAAAAACCCTCGTTATTTATATGTTAAGATGTATGTTATATTATAAGTAAGTCGTAGCGGCGCGGCAGCGTAGTCGACTACGGCTCTGTGGGTCGGTGGTTCGAGCCCGGCCGATGCATTTTTGTTTTTTTGAATTGTTAAAGTCAGGTCATCGACCAAAAATACTAGTCTCTGCCGATATTTTCTGTCCGTTATCTAGTCAAAACCAAAAATCGGTTTGGATAGTATTTTTATCTTTGTTTTACTCATGTATTTACCTATACTCCGATTGATATAAAAAGGGCCTACATCTCTTATCAAAACACAGTCGATCACCGATAGCTCTGGCTAAAGGACCGCACCATATTATCAACACCGTATCTCCGTTCAGATCTCGATACCGATGCCGAAACACACCTGGTGAGACAAACTAACTACCGTTCTTATTTGCATTGCTGGGTTTAACTGTTCTTAAGGTATCTCGCCGGCGTGTCCGCCAAGAGATTACCTAGTAGTTTCTTACTGTAGTACCTGCAGGTGTGTCCACCGAGGGTAAAACTCTGTCTATCTGTTCTCCAGGT
The DNA here is from genome assembly GCA_944738965.1 of Nebria brevicollis. NCBI lineage: Eukaryota > Metazoa > Arthropoda > Insecta > Coleoptera > Carabidae > Nebria > Nebria brevicollis. The sequence continues at coordinate 11,279,875 of OX122904.1, forward strand.
ATCTCGCCGGCGTGTCCGCCAAGAGATTACCTAGTCGTTTCTATTATAGTACCTGCAGGTGTGTCCACCGAGGGTAAAACTCTGTCTATCTGTTCTCCAGGTATCCTGCCGGCGTGTCCGCCAAGGGATCACCTAGTAGTTTCTTATTATAGTACCTGCAGGTGTGTCCACCGAGGGTAAAACTCTGTCTATCTGTTCTCCAGGTATCCTGCCGGCGTGTCCGCCAAGGGATTACCTAGTAGTTTCTTATTATAGTACCTGCAGGTGTGTCCACCGAGGGTAACCACTGTGTAACTGTTCTCCAGGTGTCCTGCCGGCGTGTCCGCCAAGGGATTACCAAGTAGTTTCTTATTATAGTACCTGCAGGTGTGTCCACCGAGGGTAAACACTATTTAACTGTTCTCCAGGTGTCTTTCCGGCGTTTCCTCCAAAGGATTACCGCGTAGTTTCTTGTTATAATACCACAGGTGTTGCCACCGAAGGTAGAACTTATGTTACCTCCCTTTAGGTGTCTCACCAACGTTTTAGCATCCGCAACACCGTCTCCGATAGGGTATATTAAGTTGTACCTTGTGTTTTTACCGAAAATAAATACCGTTTAAAAACTGAAGTTATTCGCTGATTACACGGAACCTGGACATAACCTCCACCGAGCTATCCCGGACCCGCACGCACCGTCTCCGCCCCTTCCCTTACTCCTCCCCCAAATACCGTATCAAAGTTTCCCCCCTCCTTCTGATTGGCGCCCGAGCAAAAATTCCCGCAGCGTGCGGAAAGCCAGTAACGCGTAAGAAACGACGTTACAAATTGGCGCCCGAGCAGGGACTAATATTTTCAAGCAAGCAACATGTCTGACTCCGAAGTATCTGACACCGAACCCGAGATCGATCCACCAAAGGATACTGCTACCTCCTGGATCTACAATCTACGTAAAACCGCGCTCATCCAAGAACTTGCGAACCGTGACTTGAACACCACCGGCCGAGCGAACGAGCTTCGGCAACGGATGGCACAGCACCTACGTGCCACACCACTACTATTGGCAACCAGCACCGAGAACCGGGCTGGTCCATCGAATATAGACCCAGCCACCAGTTATGCACCTGGAGCATACGGAATGGCACCTCCAACTGAGGCAGCTCTTGGCCGACCTCGCAACATCTGCGAGATGGTCCGCAAATGGAACACGTTCTTCGACGGCAAAACCGATGGCGTCACCTTCCTCGAAAGACTGGCAGAGCTAAAAGACAGCTACGGGGTGGACGCAAACCAACTGGTCGCCGCTCTACCCGAATTATTGCGGGGATCAGCACTTCTTTGGTTCCGGAACAACCGGGACCTCTGGACCAATTGGGGAGACTTCCTAATTGACTTCCGGGCCTACTATTTACCCGCGGACTATATACTACGTCTCGAGGAAACAATAGGCAACCGAAAACAGAAAACCCACGAAACCGGGCGCGAATACCTGATCGACATACAGACGCAGATTCGCCGACATGGGGGCATGTCTGAAGAACAGACGCTATTTCGCGTATACAACAACTTACTACCCGAATACCGGCAATATATCAAACGGCGCGATTTCAACACAATGCGCGAGTTGATTTTGGAAATCGACAACTTCGAGCGTCTCCAGCGAGACATGAAGAGCAACCGAGCTCCACGAATTGCCACGGTGGAACCCGTTGCCCCAGTCACACCCGCCGTACGTGCCACCGAGGGAAGCCCACCAACTTGTTGGAGATGTGGAGAGACAGGACACTTCCGGACCGGATGCCGAAATCCACAGAGGAAGTTTTGCTCAAAATGTGGTCGCCGCGACGTGCTAACCCGGGACTGCTGCGGGATTACCACGGCGGGAAACGCCAACCGGACTGTCCCCCATCAGGGAAGGGTCAGTTCGGCAGAGTAATCCCTGATGTCGTTAACACGCATCCCCTACCCTCCGTCAAATGTCAAGAGACAGGAGACAACCGCCTGTACATCGAAGTCCGTATCAAAGACCAGCCCATAGTAGCGCTGTTAGACACCGGGGCCACCTACTCCTACATTAATTCAGAAATCGCGGACCAATACCGCGAGATAGCCAACCCGCTGGAAAAAACTCCACTAGCTCAGGCACAAATGGCTGATGGTAGCATTGTACCGATCACCGGAGCGATCACAATAGGATGCGTTATCGCCGGCATATGGAGACGAGTCAGGCTTCTGAGCCTACCATCACTGACCACGAACATGATCCTGGGGATGGACATCATGAAGTCTTTCAAAATGACAATCCACCCGTGGAAACAGCAAATCACGTTCGACCGGCCGGCTGCATCCATCGCGGCGTTACATTCCCCCGCCTCCCAGAAATTGAGCACACCGGTAAAAACTCGCCCAGAGCCCGTACTCGCCAAAATCACAACCGAGGCAGAACGCCCTGACGAAGATAAATTGGCCGACCTCCTCAAACAGGAACTTCCAAAGTTTGAGGAACTGAAAGGGGTTACCCCTTTGCTAGAACACCAGATCCGCCTGAAACACAAGCAACCTATCAAACAGCGATACATGCCACGCAATCCGAAAATGCAGCATGTTATCAACGAAGAAGTGGATAAAATGTTGTCCGAGGGCATAATCGAACCCTCCCGAAGTCCATGGAGTTCACCGACCGTAATCGTGCGAAAGAAAGACGGAAAACCACGATTCTGTATCGACTTCCGTAAGGTAAACGAGGTCACCGAGAAGGACGCGTATCCACTGCCATACATCAACGCAATACTCGACAAACTACGCGCCGCCAAATACTTCTCAACAATCGACCTGAAAAACGGATACTGGCAGGTAGCGCTCACACCCGACAGCCGGCCCCTCACGGCCTTCACAGTGGCGGGCCGCGGCCTCTTCCAATTCCGGGTCATGCCGTTTGGGCTACACGCTGCCCCCGCAACCTTCCAGCGGCTGCTAGACCGGATCATCGGACCCGAGATGGAACCGCATGCGTTCGCTTACCTGGACGACATCGTCGTCGTCAGTAACACCATGCAAGACCATTTGAAGCACCTCCAGGAGGTTTTCCGACGACTGAAAAGCGCGAACCTACGAATAAATCCCCAGAAATGCCAATTTGGCCTTAGATCCATCAAATACCTCGGGCACGTCATCACTAAAGATGGTATACAAACCGACCCGGAGAAAGTCGAGGCCATCACGCAGATTACACCGCCAAGTAATGTCCGCCAGCTACGACAATTTCTCGGCGCGGCTTCATGGTATCGACGGTTTATCATCGACTTCTCGCGACAAGCGGCCCCACTTACCCAGCTGTTGCAAAAACAGAGACCCTGGAACTGGGGCGCCGAACAGCAACGGGCATTCGACCAGTTAAAAAGCTGTCTTACCACAGCACCAGTACTCGCCTGTCCCGATTTCAACCAGCGATTCTATTTACAAACCGACGCATCTGATTACGGAGTAGGAGCTGCTTTGATTCAGGGTACAAATGAGAGCCAGCACGTGATCGCCTACGCTAGCCGATCCCTCTCCCCCGCTGAGAAAAATTACTCCGTCATCGAAAAGGAATGTCTAGCCATTGTATGGGGCATACAAAAGATGCGGATGTATCTGGAGGGGTATCAATTTACGGTGGTCACCGACCACCAAGCGTTACGTTGGCTGAACGCCCTACGAAATCCAACCGGCCGCCTCGCCCGCTGGGCAGTATTGTTGCAACAGTACGATTTCGAAGTGGAGTATCGGAAAGGGGCATTGAACCATTTGGCCGACACCCTCAGCCGAATGCCTCTCCCTACTACCGAACCACTGGCCAGCCTTGCCACCATCACCACCGGCTGCTCTTGGTACGACCATAAGATAGCCGACGTAAAGGAAAAACCCCAAGATCATCCCGAATACCAAGTCATCCAGGACCAGCTGCATCGGAAATTCTGGGACCCGACCGACCTGTCCGACACCGAACCCGAACGGGCCTGGAAACGATGCGTCCCGACTGGAGACCGGCCCCAGGTCCTAACTGAATGTCATGACCGACCAGAGGCCGGGCACATGGGCATCGCCAAAACACTGGCGAGATTGGCCCTACGATACTACTGGCCGGGCATGTTCCGCGACGGCACAAAATATGTACGGCGGTGCCAAAGTTGCCAGACCTACAAGGCTACACAGAACGCCATGGGTGGAACCATGGGGCCGCCGCGCATCACCAAACCCTGGGAGGTGGTGAGTACCGATATTGTGGGGCCACTACCCCGTACCGCAAGTGGCCACGAATATATCATCGCCTTCCAAGACCGCATGACCAAATGGGTCGAGTGCAGGGCACTCCGCAAAGCTACCGCGACTACGATAACCAAAGCCCTACGGGAGCTAGTTATCTGCCGGTACGGATGTCCGAAAATCCTCATCTCGGATAATGGGACGGAATTCAACAACAACTTGGTCAGGCAGACACTAGACAGTTACCGAATCCGCCACCAGTTAACTCCGCCCTACACGCCTCAGGCCAACCCCGTCGAGCGGGTCAACCGTGTACTGAAACCGATGCTCGCGCAATATTGCGGAGACAACCATAAGACATGGGACGCCCACCTGCCAGAATTCACTCTAGCCATTAATTCCTGCCGCCACACCAGCACTGGCTATTCGCCTGCTTACTTGAATTTTAGGAGTGAACTCCTACTGCCAAACACCTACGGGCAAGTCGCCTCCGAAGATGTACAAGAAGAAGGTGTGCCAAAGCACCACCTAGAGAAGATGAGAGCTCTGAAATCAGCCCAGGAACTGGCGCGCATCAACATCGCCCGAGCGGCCACCGGGCAAGCGCATCACTACAATCTGCGCAGACGAGCTGGGCAGTTCCAACCTGGGGAACTCGTCCTCCGAAGGGAACATCCGCTCTCCATCGCCACCCGCGGCATTGCCGCCAAACTAGCACCAAGATACTCCGGTCCCTGGACCGTGAAGAACCGAGTTTCCCCTCAGATCTACGACCTAGAGAACGGAGCAGGGAAAACACTACGGCGCATACATATTAAAGATCTGAAAAAGTACCACGACTAATCTTTGTTTTTCGCAGTACACATCCGGATGGGACGTCAACTCCCACCAGGGGCACCCGGGAGCTGTCCCCCATCACCTCCCCCGAGATGAGGGAAATAAACCGGTGGCTGCCCCAGCCCCTGCCAAAGCCAGCACCCCGGGGACCACCCCGAAGGATGCCACCCTTCAAAGCGCCGCCAGTAGTGGCGTTCAAGCTGGGCCACAGACCACCCGGCGTCCGGGCCTGGAAGCCTGACCGGCCGAGGCCGTTGCCACGCCCAGCAGCACCATCAGCGGCGCCCAAGAAGCGCCCCCCGACGAGACCAGCCCCAACCAAGGCTGTCGCGCCCAAACCCCGGCCAAGCCCAAAGCGGCCCCACCCCGCCCCGGCGACCCCACCACAGCTGAGGAAGCGACCCGCATGGGTCCACCAAGATGTACTCGACTTAACGACGTCTCCAATCGAGTCCCCGGAGGGCCGCGCTACCACTCCTCTATCCCCCCTGCCCAACCGGCCGCAGAAGGCCACCACCCCGGCAGCCCCGAAGGCTTACAACGCCCTCATCCCCAGAAATAAACGGCACCGCCGAAGAGTGCGGATCCTGGTACCCCGCGAGGACGGTAGTGACTGGGGGGTCAAGTGGCTAAGAGACCTTTTTTTTTTTTTTGTTCAATTTTGTTTTTTATTGAGTTTTTTTGTTTTGGCTTTTTTTGTTAAGTTTATTTTTCCTTTATGGGTTTTTTTTATATATATTATATTTTTTTAAGGGGATACATGATACTGTTTTTTTGTTTTGCCGAAGTAAGAGGAGGGTGTAACGAAGTATGTTTTTCCGTTGTTAAAAACCCTCGTTATTTATATGTTAAGATGTATGTTATATTATAAGTAAGTCGTAGCGGCGCGGCAGCGTAGTCGACTACGGCTCTGTGGGTCGGTGGTTCGAGCCCGGCCGATGCATTTTTGTTTTTTTGAATTGTTAAAGTCAGGTCATCGACCAAAAATACTAGTCTCTGCCGATATTTTCTGTCCGTTATCTAGTCAAAACCAAAAATCGGTTTGGATAGTATTTTTATCTTTGTTTTACTCATGTATTTACCTATACTCCGATTGATATAAAAAGGGCCTACATCTCTTATCAAAACACAGTCGATCACCGATAGCTCTGGCTAAAGGACCGCACCATATTATCAACACCGTATCTCCGTTCAGATCTCGATACCGATGCCGAAACACACCTGGTGAGACAAACTAACTACCGTTCTTATTTGCATTGCTGGGTTTAACTGTTCTTAAGGTATCTCGCCGGCGTGTCCGCCAAGAGATTACCTAGTAGTTTCTTACTGTAGTACCTGCAGGTGTGTCCACCGAGGGTAAAACTCTGTCTATCTGTTCTCCAGGTATCTCGCCGGCGTGTCCGCCAAGAGATTACCTAGTCGTTTCTATTATAGTACCTGCAGGTGTGTCCACCGAGGGTAAAACTCTGTCTATCTGTTCTCCAGGTATCCTGCCGGCGTGTCCGCCAAGGGATCACCTAGTAGTTTCTTATTATAGTACCTGCAGGTGTGTCCACCGAGGGTAAAACTCTGTCTATCTGTTCTCCAGGTATCCTGCCGGCGTGTCCGCCAAGGGATTACCTAGTAGTTTCTTATTATAGTACCTGCAGGTGTGTCCACCGAGGGTAACCACTGTGTAACTGTTCTCCAGGTGTCCTGCCGGCGTGTCCGCCAAGGGATTACCAAGTAGTTTCTTATTATAGTACCTGCAGGTGTGTCCACCGAGGGTAAACACTATTTAACTGTTCTCCAGGTGTCTTGCCGGCGTTTCCTCCAAAGGATTACCGCGTAGTTTCTTGTTATAATACCACAGGTGTTGCCACCGAAGGTAGAACTTATGTTACCTCCCTTTAGGTGTCTCACCAACGTTTTAGCATCCGCAACACCGTCTCCGATAGGGTATATTAAGTTGTACCTTGTGTTTTTACCGAAAATAAATACCGTTTAAAAACTGAAGTTATTCGCTGATTACACGGAACCTGGACATAACCTCCACCGAGCTATCCCGGACCCGCACGCACCGTCTCCGCCCCTTCCCTTACTCCTCCCCCAAATACCGTATCAAAGTTTCCCCCCTCCTTCTGATTGGCGCCCGAGCAAAAATTACCGCAGCGTGCGGAAAGCCAGTAACGCGTAAGAAACGACGTTACAAATTGGCGCCCGAGCAGGGACTAATATTTTCAAGCAAGCAACATGTCTGACTCCGAAGTATCTGACACCGAACCCGAGATCGATCCACCAAAGGATACTGCTACCTCCTGGATCTACAATCTACGTAAAACCGCGCTCATCCAAGAACTTGCGAACCGTGACTTGAACACCACCGGCCGAGCGAACGAGCTTCGGCAACGGATGGCACAGCACCTACGTGCCACACCACTACTATTGGCAACCAGCACCGAGAACCGGGCTGGTCCATCGAATATAGACCCAGCCACCAGTTATGCACCTGGAGCATACGGAATGGCACCTCCAACTGAGGCAGCTCTTGGCCGACCTCGCAACATCTGCGAGATGGTCCGCAAATGGAACACGTTCTTCGACGGCAAAACCGATGGCGTCACCTTCCTCGAAAGACTGGCAGAGCTAAAAGACAGCTACGGGGTGGACGCAAACCAACTGGTCGCCGCTCTACCCGAATTATTGCGGGGATCAGCACTTCTTTGGTTCCGGAACAACCGGGACCTCTGGACCAATTGGGGAGACTTCCTAATTGACTTCCGGGCCTACTATTTACCCGCGGACTATAAACTACGTCTCGAGGAAACAAAAGGGAACCGAAAACAGGAAGCCCACGAAACCGGGCGCGAATACCTGATCGACATACAGACGCAGAGTCGCCGACAAGGGGGCATGTCTGAAGAACAGACGCTATTTCGCGTATACAACAACTTACTACCCGAATACCGGCAATATATCAAACGGCGAGATTTCAACACAATGCGCGAGTTAATTTTGGAAATCGACAACTTCGAGCGTCTCCAGCGAGACATGAAGAGCAACCGAGCTCCACGAATTGCCACGGTGGAACCCGTTGCCCCAGTCACACCCGCCGTACGTGCCACCGAGGGAAGCCCACCAACTTGTTGGAGATGTGGAGAGACAGGACACTTCCGGACCGGATGCCGAAATCCACAGAGGAAGTTTTGCTCAAAATGTGGTCGCCGCGACGTGCTAACCCGGGACTGCTGCGGGATTACCACGGCGGGAAACGCCAACCGGACTGTCCCCCATCAGGGAAGGGTCAGTTCGGCAGAGTAATTCCTGATGTCGTTAACACGCATCCCCTACCCTCCGTCAAATGTCAAGAGACAGGAGACAACCGCCTGTACATCGAAGTCCGTATCAAAGACCAGCCCATAGTAGCGCTGTTAGACACCGGGGCCACCTACTCCTACATTAATTCAGAAATCGCGGACCAATACCGCGAGATAGCCAACCCGCTGGAAAAAACTCCACTAGCTCAGGCACAAATGGCTGATGGTAGCATTGTACCGATCACCGGAGCGATCACAATAGGATGCGTTATCGCCGGCATATGGAGACGAGTCAGGCTTCTGAGCCTACCATCACTGACCACGAACATGATCCTGGGGATGGACATCATGAAGTCTTTCAAAATGACAATCCACCCGTGGAAACAGCAAATCACGTTCGACCGGCCGGCTGCATCCATCGCGGCGTTACATTCCCCCGCCTCCCAGAAATTGAGCACACCGGTAAAAACTCGCCCAGAGCCCGTACTCGCCAAAATCACAACCGAGGCAGAACGCCCTGACGAAGATAAATTGGCCGACCTCCTCAAACAGGAACTTCCAAAGTTTGAGGAACTGAAAGGGGTTACCCCTTTGCTAGAACACCAGATCCGCCTGAAACACAAGCAACCTATCAAACAGCGATACATGCCACGCAATCCGAAAATGCAGCATGTTATCAACGAAGAAGTGGATAAAATGTTGTCCGAGGGCATAATCGAACCCTCCCGAAGTCCATGGAGTTCACCGACCGTAATCGTGCGAAAGAAAGACGGAAAACCACGATTCTGTATCGACTTCCGTAAGGTAAACGAGGTCACCGAGAAGGACGCGTATCCACTGCCATACATCAACGCAATACTCGACAAACTACGCGCCGCCAAATACTTCTCAACAATCGACCTGAAAAACGGATACTGGCAGGTAGCGCTCACACCCGACAGCCGGCCCCTCACGGCCTTCACAGTGGCGGGCCGCGGCCTCTTCCAATTCCGGGTCATGCCGTTTGGGCTACACGCTGCCCCCGCAACCTTCCAGCGGCTGCTAGACCGGATCATCGGACCCGAGATGGAACCGCATGCGTTCGCTTACCTGGACGACATCGTCGTCGTCAGTAACACCATGCAAGACCATTTGAAGCACCTCCAGGAGGTTTTCCGACGACTGAAAAGCGCGAACCTACGAATAAATCCCCAGAAATGCCAATTTGGCCTTAGATCCATCAAATACCTCGGGCACGTCATCACTAAAGATGGTATACAAACCGACCCGGAGAAAGTCGAGGCCATCACGCAGATTACACCGCCAAGTAATGTCCGCCAGCTACGACAATTTCTCGGCGCGGCTTCATGGTATCGACGGTTTATCATCGACTTCTCGCGACAAGCGGCCCCACTTACCCAGCTGTTGCAAAAACAGAGACCCTGGAACTGGGGCGCCGAACAGCAACGGGCATTCGACCAGTTAAAAAGCTGTCTTACCACAGCACCAGTACTCGCCTGTCCCGATTTCAACCAGCGATTCTATTTACAAACCGACGCATCTGATTACGGAGTAGGAGCTGCTTTGATTCAGGGTACAAATGAGAGCCAGCACGTGATCGCCTACGCTAGCCGATCCCTCTCCCCCGCTGAGAAAAATTACTCCGTCATCGAAAAGGAATGTCTAGCCATTGTATGGGGCATACAAAAGATGCGGATGTATCTGGAGGGGTATCAATTTACGGTGGTCACCGACCACCAAGCGTTACGTTGGCTGAACGCCCTACGAAATCCAACCGGCCGCCTCGCCCGCTGGGCAGTATTGTTGCAACAATACGATTTCGAAGTGGAGTATCGGAAAGGGGCATTGAACCATTTGGCCGACACCCTCAGCCGAATGCCTCTCCCTACTACCGAACCACTGGCCAGCCTTGCCACCATCACCACCGGCTGCTCTTGGTACGACCATAAGATAGCCGACGTAAAGGAAAAACCCCAAGATCATCCCGAATACCAAGTCATCCAGCACCAGCTGCATCGGAAATTCTGGGACCCGACCGACCTGTCCGACACCGAACCCGAACGGGCCTGGAAACGATGCGTCCCGACTGGAGACCGGCCCCAGGTCCTAACTGAATGTCATGACCGACCAGAGGCCGGGCACATGGGCATCGCCAAAACACTGGCGAGATTGGCCCTACGATACTACTGGCCGGGCATGTTCCGCGACGGCACAAAATATGTACGGCGGAGCCAAAGTTGCCAGACCTACAAGGCTACACAGAACGCCATGGGTAGAACCATGGGGCCGCCGCGCATCACCAAACCCTGGGAGGTGGTGAGTACCGATATTGTGGGGCCACTACCCCGTACCGCAAGTGGCCACGAATATATCATCGCCTTCCAAGACCGCATGACCAAATGGGTCGAGTGCAGGGCACTCCGCAAAGCTACCGCGACTACGATAACCAAAGCCCTACGGGAGCTAGTTATCTGCCGGTACGGATGTCCGAAAATCCTCATCTCGGATAATGGGACGGAATTCAACAACAACTTGGTCAGGCAGACACTAGACAGTTACCGAATCCGCCACCAGTTAACTCCGCCCTACACGCCTCAGGCCAACCCCGTCGAGCGGGTCAACCGTGTACTGAAACCGATGCTCGCGCAATATTGCGGAGACAACCATAAGACATGGGACGCCCACCTGCCAGAATTCACTCTAGCCATTAATTCCTGCCGCCACACCAGCACTGGCTATTCGCCTGCTTACTTGAATTTTAGGAGTGAACTCCTACTGCCAAACACCTACGGGCAAGTCGCCTCCGAAGATGTACAAGAAGAAGGTGTGCCAAAGCACCACCTAGAGAAGATGAGAGCTCTGAAATCTACCCAGGAACTGGCGCGCATCAACATCGCCCGAGCGGCCACCGGGCAAGCGCATCACTACAATCTGCGCAGACGAGCTGGGCAGTTCCAACCTGGGGAACTCGTCCTCCGAAGGGAACATCCGCTCTCCATCGCCACCCGCGGCATTGCCGCCAAACTAGCACCAAGATACTCCGGTCCCTGGACCGTGAAGAACCGAGTTTCCCCTCAGGTCTACGACCTAGAGAACGGAGCAGGGAAAACACTACGGCGCATACATATTAAAGATCTGAAAAAGTACCACGACTAATCTTTGTTTTTCGCAGTACACATCCGGATGGGACGTCAACTCCCACCAGGGGCACCCGGGAGCTGTCCCCCATCACCTCCCCCGAGATGAGGGAAATAAACCGGTGGCTGCCCCAGCCCCTGCCAAAGCCAGCACCCCGGGGACCACCCCGAAGGATGCCACCCTTCAAAGCGCCGCCAGTAGTGGCGTTCAAGCTGGGCCACAGACCACCCGGCGTCCGGGCCTGGAAGCCTGACCGGCCGAGGCCGTTGCCACGCCCAGCAGCACCATCAGCGGCGCCCAAGAAGCGCCCCCCGACGAGACCAGCCCCAACCAAGGCTGTCGCGCCCAAACCCCGGCCAAGCCCAAAGCGGCCCCACCCCGCCCCGGCGACCCCACCACAGCTGAGGAAGCGACCCGCATGGGTCCACCAAGATGTACTCGACTTAACGACGTCTCCAATCGAGTCCCCGGAGGGCCGCGCTACCACTCCTCTATCCCCCCTGCCCAACCGGCCCCAGAAGGCCACCACCCCGGCAGCCCCGAAGGCTTACAACGCCCTCATCCCCAGAAATAAACGGCACCGCCGAAGAGTGCGGATCCTGGTACCCCGCGAGGACGGTAGTGACTGGGGGGTCAAGTGGCTAAGAGACCTTTTTTTTTTTTTTGTTCAATTTTGTTTTTTATTGAGTTTTTTTGTTTTGGCTTTTTTTGTTAAGTTTATTTTTCCTTTATGGGTTTTTTTTATATATATTATATTTTTTTAAGGGGATACATGATACTGTTTTTTTGTTTTGCCGAAGTAAGAGGAGGGTGTAACGAAGTATGTTTTTCCGTTGTTAAAAACCCTCGTTATTTATATGTTAAGATGTATGTTATATTATAAGTAAGTCGTAGCGGCGCGGCAGCGTAGTCGACTACGGCTCTGTGGGTCGGTGGTTCGAGCCCGGCCGATGCATTTTTGTTTTTTTGAATTGTTAAAGTCAGGTCATCGACCAAAAATACTAGTCTCTGCCGATATTTTCTGTCCGTTATCTAGTCAAAACCAAAAATCGGTTTGGATAGTATTTTTATCTTTGTTTTACTCATGTATTTACCTATACTCCGATTGATATAAAAAGGGCCTACATCTCTTATCAAAACACAGTCGATCACCGATAGCTCTGGCTAAAGGACCGCACCATATTATCAACACCGTATCTCCGTTCAGATCTCGATACCGATGCCGAAACACACCTGGTGAGACAAACTAACTACCGTTCTTATTTGCATTGCTGGGTTTAACTGTTCTTAAGGTATCTCGCCGGCGTGTCCGCCAAGAGATTACCTAGTAGTTTCTTACTGTAGTACCTGCAGGTGTGTCCACCGAGGGTAAAACTCTGTCTATCTGTTCTCCAGGTATCTCGCCGGCGTGTCCGCCAAGAGATTACCTAGTCGTTTCTATTATAGTACCTGCAGGTGTGTCCACCGAGGGTAAAACTCTGTCTATCTGTTCTCCAGGTATCCTGCCGGCGTGTCCGCCAAGGGATCACCTAGTAGTTTCTTATTATAGTACCTGCAGGTGTGTCCACCGAGGGTAAAACTCTGTCTATCTGTTCTCCAGGTATCCTGCCGGCGTGTCCGCCAAGGGATTACCTAGTAGTTTCTTATTATAGTACCTGCAGGTGTGTCCACCGAGGGTAACCACTGTGTAACTGTTCTCCAGGTGTCCTGCCGGCGTGTCCGCCAAGGGATTACCAAGTAGTTTCTTATTATAGTACCTGCAGGTGTGTCCACCGAGGGTAAACACTATTTAACTGTTCTCCAGGTGTCTTGCCGGCGTTTCCTCCAAAGGATTACCGCGTAGTTTCTTGTTATAATACCACAGGTGTTGCCACCGAAGGTAGAACTTATGTTACCTCCCTTTAGGTGTCTCACCAACGTTTTAGCATCCGCAACACCGTCTCCGATAGGGTATATTAAGTTGTACCTTGTGTTTTTACCGAAAATAAATACCGTTTAAAAACTGAAGTTATTCGCTGATTACACGGAACCTGGACATAACCTCCACCGAGCTATCCCGGACCCGCACGCACCGTCTCCGCCCCTTCCCTTACTCCTCCCCCAAATACCGTATCAAAGTTTCCCCCCTCCTTCTGATTGGCGCCCGAGCAAAAATTACCGCAGCGTGCGGAAAGCCAGTAACGCGTAAGAAACGACGTTACAAATTGGCGCAATTGGTTACACTGTTACCTGCAGATTTTCAGTGTCAAAAATGTTTTTTGCACGTATTCTTTCATTTCATTTGATTAAAATAAAATAGTACTGTATAGTTGACACACAACGTTACTAGTACAAAATATACATTAAAATTTATTTTGATTGGCTGTGAAATTCAGAATCCTGCATTCTTATTGGTCTACTTTTGACAGATGACACGTAAGTGGAATAGTTATTGAAATTAGCTTCCAAACGATATATTTATGTATGACTAAATACTAGAATTCGAGTGGTTTTATTATTGATATTTTAATGCTGACTGGAAATTGGCAAGTAAGTTGTTTGTTAACTGAAATATGCATTACATGCAGTGATATTTTTCAATTTCATATCATAACATTAACTTTCCGAATTTGCTAATGATAAGTTATAAATAAATAAACTACCTACCCCATCAAATGAAGTGGCAGAAAACCCTCTATATTAATTCGCATTGTTACAATCACATCATTTAATATATGATTATTTTCAGATATTCTACAAACCATATAGTTGCAATAGCAAAAATAAAACACTTCTAAATTTAGTAGATAAATTTTTGCATAAATTCTGGACAATAGAATCGGTGCCACAGGTACAAAGTGCAAAAACAGAACGTACTTATCAATTATATCTGCATATGTTTTGAGCTATTCATTAATAATTACTCTACAATATTTTATTATCAAATCGTATTTCACAGACGATTTTAATTTGAGCATGAACATCTGGGTAACGAATAAAAGATTTATAGAACAGTCATCAAATAATGAAATAATACTTAATATTCTGTTGTTACTTCTTCAACTTTGACAAAAATAGGTATAGTTTTTTATGTGATGGTGGGATCGATATTATCACAATTTAAAATATTAAAATGTATCCTAACGTAACTTGAAATTTTAGATAATAGAGAGAGTTTCGACATACATCGGAAATGTGCAGAACATCACAATATGTTACTTGAGTCAGTGTATATATCTAATCAATCGGTCATTGCACAAAGAGCAGTACACACATTTATTTCATTTCCAGATTTTTAAGATAATTTGAATACTTCTTCTTAAACCTAACGCTTTACATGCTAAGTATTTATGTAATTGTGTCCGTAATGGCTTTATTCTGCATGTTCGTTGAAGAAAACGTGTAAGATTTAAAGCTCAAAAGCATTCAATCCTTATTCAAATATAATTTAATTAGATGTTTATCTGTAGGGGAGCCTTTATAATGTTAATTCTTTATATGGTCTGCAGTTAATTTACAACTATTTATATATTGTCTCTCTCCGGAGAACTAATAGAAAATAAGGTAAAACTAATGAGACCTGCAGAAGAATTTTTGTTTAGATAATAGCAGTTTCTTGTTTAATTTCTATACACAATCGGTTGGTAACGCAGCTTATAATTATAGCTGGGAAAATAAATCAGATCGTAGAACTTGTTTAGGATTAATGATGATTATTCGACTATGACAAAATCCCGTCAATATAACTATGGGCGGCTATGTTATTCTATGCTTAGGAAGCTTCACACAGGTTAGAATTGGGCATGATATCCTAATATTATTAGACATTAAAACATTTGTACGATTGACAGATAACTAAAATGATGTATTCAATTATCACCTTCTTGATCAACTTTAAAGATCAACAATAATATACAGTGGTTCACAAAATTATTCGCACTAGATGAAAATTAATGTAAACCAGTCTTTTTCTCGGAGTAGCGATTGTATAATTATTTTTAAATAATTAATATATTCATAATACCAATATATATAAGAATTTCTGCAAAAAAAAAATATAAAATATCTTTGGTAGTTTGGGCAAATGATAAATCAATACGAGGCTACTGTTATTAAAATGTAGCCACAAAATTAAGATTTTTGCTGCTGTATCATATTAATATTATATTGTAGTGCATTTTTACTTTTTTATAAGCAGTAATTATTAGGAATTATATAGGAATCCCATGCCTTTACGTTTTGCTTAACATTTTTAAGCTTGTTAAATTCTATATGACTCCACCTTTCTTGCCACTGATATATGAACAGATGCTCGATATGACCCTTGAGATCATCAGAAAGCAGCCGATCATAATCAATGGTGGCCTTGGACAAAGCGTTAAAATACGTCTGCCTGCGGCCACTGCCACATATCAAGAGAGCGTTTTTGTTGGCGACCATCGGCCACAATACAGGAATCAACCTACTTATGCTAAAATGTACAACATCAGTATTGACAAAATAAAATAAAATCTACTAAGATATCTGATTTCGTCACATTATATTTCCTTGAAGAAAGGAAAGTGTTCTGTTTATAGTTTTTCGATTACACGTAGTATCATATTTTGATATTTTTAACTCGCTAGGTATTTCTCTACAGAATTTTTCTATGACATATGTAAATTGTGCATTCGCATGATATGCTAACTATCCCGTCTATATTAACCACATTTTTATATATTGATTGTAATAACTGTCCTCGCATATAGGTATTCAGTTTCGTTCCATGAGCAATCAAATATTTAACAAATTCAAAGTAGTATTTGAGAATACAGATATTACGCATCAATCGGAAACTTGGCATTCGAAACAACTTGTGCATGGATCCATTCGAGTGAGCTCGAGAATAGGGGTCCAGGAGAACAAAATACGACACGTTGATCATACAAGTTAAGATTTTAATTCGGTAAAACCTATTAAAAAATATTTATTTTATTTAACAAAGGTTTACAAAGGTATTGTTGGATTTGTATGTGTGCGAGAGAGACAGGACGAGCCATGGGAGGGGGCAAGGCACGCTGTTGTGTGCGGGCAGTGTGTGTGTTAGAAGCCAGTCAGGCAAATGTGCACGGTTTTGTTTATCTTTGTAACATTATTTCAAATAAGTATTGTATTTCTATGGTAAATTAAATAAAGAACATAAAATGATTGATGGGTAATAAATGTAAATCCCGAAAGTATAAACATTGGTCCTTCGAGCAACGGATACTAACCGTGAATTGTGAAATAAGTGCAAATAAATAAAAACGTGGTTTCGTGCTGCGTAGTATAGCAGCAACAGCAAGGTTCGGTAGAGCGATAGTGCAACGTACAACAAGCGGAGAATACTCACGACAAGGCAAAACATTGCGTACAGTGACAGTGGCGTACGAGAAAACAGTGGCGTGCAAAAACAAACTTTGCTTACTGCATAACGAGACTTACAACAACAGCAGCAAGGAACAACAATCATTGGGGCAACTCAGCATTACTTTGGGCAAGAATAGGCGATCGAGAGTGAACGCAGTTCCAGTATTCAGCTGAGAAGCAACCAGTTCAAGAAATTGAGAGAATAAGGTGAGTGAGAGCATTCCTTTCAAACTATCCTAATCAAATCCAAAAAATCAGTGCGTCTAAATACCTTATTCAAATATTCCGGTAAAAATGCCTGAATTAGAAACATTAACAAGGCGACGCGGCGCTTTTAAATCAAAAATAACGGCGACAATAAAACATTTAAATGAAGCCAACGAAAAGGTAGGGACAGTAGACATCAGTTCTAAATCAGCCCTTCTCATAGAAATGGACATTAGAGTAATTAAATTAACTGAGTCATTTGAGCAATTTGAAATTATTCAAAATGAAATAGAAATAAAAACAGACAATTATGAAAAGCAACTTGAAGAGAGAAACACAATCGAAGATTCTTATTATAGACAGATAGCTTTAATGAAACAATTTGTAAGAGAAAATACGCCGGAAGCAGTTGATGACAGCCGCGCGGGATCATCACCAGGTTCAAATCGAGGATCGAGTGCGGGGAGTGCAATTAAATTGCCGCAAATAAATTTACCTAACTTCGCGGGTTCATATGAAAATTGGTTGGAGTTCAGGGATATGTTTCAATCGCTTATCCATGATAATGAACAAATAGGAGAAATACAAAAATTTCACTATTTACGTGCAGCTTTACAACATAGTGCAGCGCAAATAATTCACTCGATAGAGTTCTCGGCATCTAATTACAGAATAGCCTGGGATCTATTGAACGAAAGATATAACAATAAAGCATTGCTCGTGAACACACATGTAAAGGCATTGTTTAATATAGCAAGCCTAACAAAGGAATCACCTACAGAATTAAGAAGTTTTATAGATCAAATATCGAAAAACTTAAGGTCATTGGAGATCTTGAAGCAACCTACGAACCAGTGGGACACATTAATAAACTATATAATCAGCACAAAGTTAGATAAAGTAACCCTACGAGAATGGGAAGAACGTAAGTCGGACAATCTGCCAACCCTAGATGAATTAAGAAAATTTCTGAAACAAAAGGCCGACATGTTGGAAACGCTAGAGATGAATAAAACAGTCACACCTAAACCAAGTGTGAAAATACAACAACATTTGAAAACCTTTAGTACATGGAGTAAAAATAATGAATGCTATTTATGCAAAGAATCTCATAGGCTTTACAACTGCGAAAGATTCTTGAAATTGTCGATAGATCAGCGGATAGTTCAAGTGAAAAAATTGAATTTATGTTTTAAATGCCTAAATAAAAGCCACGGAGTAAACGACTGCCGGTCGGGAAGCTGTAGGAAATGTGCAAGGGCACATAATACGCTGCTACATCTGGACAGGAAACCGGGAGAAGTCGGCGCAGAAGACAAAGGGGAATCTCGGTCGGGCGCATACACTAGTAACGTTCTAGTGGCCAACTCATCGCAAGCTATACTCTCTACAGCTTTAGTTCAAATAATAGACGCAAATGGTTATCCATGGAGCTGTCGAGCATTACTTGATTGTGGGGCACAATCAAACTTCATGACAATGAACTTCTTTAATAAACTAAAAATACCAAAGGCTAAGGTGCACATGTCGGTCATGGGAATCAACCAAGTGACTACAACAATAAAGTTCAAATGTGAAGTAAGTTTACAAGCCATGCACAATGAATTCGAAACAACAACTAGTTGTCTTTTGATGGAGACTTTATCCGATAACATTCCCCATCAAACCACTACGGACACATCTTATTCAATGCCAAATTACATAAGATTGGCAGATCCAGGTTACAACAAATCAGCGCCCATCGACATGATCATAGGAGCAGGACTATTTTGGAGCTTGTTGTGTGTAGGACAACATAATCTAGGTCCCGGTGCACCCAGTTTGCAGAAGACAAAGCTTGGGTGGATTGTAACAAGCAGCTCAGAGGTAAAGCAAATCGCACTACATGTTAAATGTGGATTTGGGAAAACAAAGGAGTTACAATCGCAATTAGAGAAATTCTGGTTGTTAGAAGAACTACCTGCTGATAAGGTGAGATCTTCAGAAGAAAAACGGTGCGATGAAATATTTAACAAGACAACCAGAAGAAATAATGACGGAAGATTCGTTGTAACAATTCCGTTGAAGGAAGCCGCAGAGAGTTTAGGAACCTCAAAAATGATGGCCTTGACTCGATTTGAAGCTTTAGAAAGAAGATTCGCAAAAAATGAGACTTTCAAAAAAAGGTATACAGGATTCATGCAGGAGTACCTCCAATTGGGACATATGTCAAAGATAGAAGAATCGCAAGACAACAAAATCGTGAACTACTTACCACATCATGGAGTTCTAAAAGAGGACAGCGTTACCACCAAATTACGCGTAGTCTTCGACGGTTCCGCTATAACCAGTTCAGGATATTCGTTCAATAACATCCAACTAATAGGAAAATCACTGCAAGATGAATTATTAACAATCGTAATGCGATTTCGGCAACATAACTTTGTTGTTTGTGCGGACGCAGAGAAGATGTATCGGCAGATTTGGGTAGAACCGTCACAGCGATCCTTACAATGTATACTATGGAGGAATACGCCGAATGAAGAAATTAGTACGTACACCTTGAATACCGTTACATACGGCACTGCATCGGCACCATATTTAGCCGTCAAATGTTTGAGACAGCTAGGAATAGATTGTCAAACAGAAAACCCCAAGGTAGCACAAACCATTTTAACGGACTTCTACATGGATGATTTGCTGACAGGTGGCATCACGGAAGAAGAGACGCTACAGCTAGCTAAGGAAGTAGCAGATACACTAAAAACAGGGTGTTTTACGCTGCGAAAATGGATCTCAAATAGTTCCGAGATATTAAAAGGTTTGGAATCATGCTCTAACGAAGAAATTATCAACTTAGGAGAAAAGGAAAATACAAGAACTCTTGGATTGTATTGGTCACCCAAGGATGATACGTTACTGTTTAACATAAGTCTCCAGGGTAATGATACTAACACCACGAAAAGAAATATTCTATCCCAAATTGCTCAGATATTCGATCCACTGGGATTGCTAAGTCCAGTAATTATTACAGCAAAAATAATTATGCAAGAACTCTGGTCTTGCAAGATTGGATGGGATGAAGGTGTACCTCAGTGGCTATATACCAAATGGAAACATTTCAAGGAAGCATTGCCGCTCCTAAACACGTTAAAAATTCCAAGACAAGTAGTTTGTCTGAACATGGATCAATTAGAATTGCATGGGTTTGCTGATGCATCAAACAAGGCATATGGGGCGTGCGTCTATGTACGTTCCGTAAATGAACAAGGTGAGGCTCATATAAACCTTTTAATCTCAAAAACAAGGGTAGCACCCTTGAAGACGGTCACCATACCAAGATTAGAATTGTGCGCAGCAACATTGCTAGCTCAATTAGTAAATCGAGTGCAATCAACCTTAACTGTTCAGATTTCTGACATACATTTATGGTCTGACTCTACAGTTACGCTACATTGGATTCATACACCACCAAACACATTGCAAGTATTTGTGAGTCATCGGGTTGCAAAAATACAAACATTAACGAAAATCGAATATTGGAAACACATCAAATCAGGTGATAATCCGGCAGACTTGCTGACAAAGGGAGTACCTCCTGAAAAGATGGAAAATATGAGGTTGTGGTGGCATGGCCCAAGTTGGTTGTTACAGGCACCAGACGAATGGCCTATAACACCTAACTTAAATTTCAATCTCGAACCACCTGAAACGAACCGAGCATCTAAGGCATTACTAGGTGTTGACCTTCAGGCTAGATTGGATATTGACAGGTTTTCATCATTTAAACGATTGCAAAGAACATTGGCATATTGTATGCGCTTTATCAAAAACTGCCAAGTGGAAAAGACGAGTAGAACATATGGGTTTTTGTGTACCAAGGAACTGCAGGAAGTAACCAATTCAATCGTTAAATTAGATCAAGAGCAATACTTCAAAGAAGAATTGGGAAATCTGAAGAATGGCGCTTCAGTCAACCGAAAAAGCTCTTTACATAAATTAAATCCCTTCCTGGACACAGAAAATATAATCCGAGTAGGAGGGCGAATTCAATGTTCGGAATATAAATATGAGAAAAAATATCCAATGGTAATTGGAAAAACACATTTAGCAACCTTACTATTAAGACATGAACATGAGAGGCTAAAACATGTGGGCACCAGTACAACCTTAGCATCAATTCGAGAAAAATACTGGCCCATAGCAGGAAAAACCCAACTGAAGAAAATAATATTTTCATGCATAAAATGTTTTCGGACACTACCAAGGCTCCAGACACCAATCATGGGTTCCCTTCCAGTAGAACGAGTCACGCCTGCGCTTCCATTTATGAACACCGGGGTAGATTACGCTGGACCGGTGTTAATTAAGAATAAGACCGGGCGTGGATGTAAGCTAATAAAATCATATATATGCCTATTTGTATGTATGAGCACCAAGGCTCTTCACTTGGAATTGGCAACAGATTTAACAAAGGATTCGTTTCTGGCAGCATTTTTGCGTTTTACATCAAGAAGAGGTAAACCACACACTATGCATTCAGACAACGGCACAAATTTTGTGGCAGCAGAAAGGGAACTATCAAGTTTCGTCAGGGAAACGCAAACTGCAATTGCTACCGTTCTTGAAGATGACGGCATCGCTTGGAAATTCATTCCAGCTCGAGCTCCACATTTTGGAGGACTTTGGGAAGCCGGGGTAAAGCAGGTCAAGTTGCTCATTAAACGAATAGTAGGTAGTCATCATTTCACCTACGAACAATTTAACACAATCTTGATACAAGCAGAAGGTATATTGAACTCCCGTCCCATATCTCCTTTATCCGACGATCCCAACGATCTAAACGCTCTCACCCCGGGTCATTTTTTAACTGGTAGACGACTTGTATCCCCTGCTGCAGGCGACTACAGTCAAGTTGTAGACAATAGACTAACGAACTTCCAGCTGACGCAAAAGCTTCACCAACAATATTGGAACCGATGGAAGAAAGAATACATTGGCGAGTTACAGGTCCGCACCAAGTGGACAAAAACCTCGTCATCATTGAAGGAAGGCATGTTGGTCCTGATCAAGGATGAACACACTCCTCCATTGCAATGGCCCATGGGCAGAGTCATTCAAGTTTTTAGCGGTCCGGATGGAGTGGCACGAGTGGCTACCATTCGAACAACTAGTGGCATCATCAAGCGTGCATTTTCTAAAATTTGCCCGCTACCGCGTGAAGAAGTGTAGGTTCTTGAAGGATTCCTTCAAGGCGGGGGGCGATGTTGGATTTGTATGTGTGCGAGAGAGACAGGGCGAGCCATGGGAGGGGGCAAGGCACGCTGTTGTGTGCGGGCAGTGTGTGTGTTAGAAGCCAGTCAGGCAAATGTGCACGGTTTTGTTTATCTTTGTAACATTATTTCAAATAAGTATTGTATTTCTATGGTAAATTAAATAAAGAACATAAAATGATTGATGGGTAATAAATGTAAATCCCGAAAGTATAAACAGGTATATTATAATGTGTGTACTTCAGCCTCTCATCTACAATTCTACCTTTTAATCTGTTGTCTGGCTCTCTTATAACAAAATTGTGAGACATAAGCATTTACTAATCAAAGACTGTTGCAATGTGGTGCAATCAGGGAGTGTCTCTATATAATTTACATATCTACAATTTACTAACATAAAACAAAGTTTCTTTTGTTGGTAAATCTTTTGCATCTATATCGGCTTGTAACCGTTTTGGCATAACATGAAGAAGCTTCATTTTTCGCCTGTGCATAAATTTTATACCATTCTTCCAAAAGTCTAGTTTTCAACATTGACTAACTGAATATTTTCGAATCCTCCGTTCAAGTGCCCACCACAAATTTTAGATCGGGTTGATATCGGACGATTGTCGACTGCATTAGCGCTCATGCAGCTCCTGACCATTACACTTCCTTCACCATGCCGAACCGTTTCGTCAAGATGTACCTTTATGAGCTTTGTATTGTGTTTTTTCCAAACTGCTTACCATCAGAACCGAAAATGTCATATCTACTTACATCGCTGAAAATAACTGTATTCCAAAACTCTGGTTCCATATTTACGCACTATTTCGCAAATTTTTATCTTCTCAATTTATTTGTTTAAGAAGTGAAAGGCTTCTTGCGTGGTATTCGGCCATTATAACCATTTTCTCGCAAAACTCTACGAACAGTTTTAGTTGACATAGGTCTCTTGATTGTATTACGAACTTCTGCTGTAAAGTTTACCACATGTGTTTTTGAGTTTTTCTTCATTTGTTGAACTATGTATTGCTTATTTTTTGGAGTTAATGACATTACGTCCACGTCCAGGCTTATATAACAGTGTATCCTCGTATGTATACTTGTTAACAATGTACTGTAGAAAATGATCTGCCAACTATATCACCAGTTTCCCGATATGTTTTTCCTTGAGCAACTAGTTTGGCAACTAACTTTATCTCACTTAAATTAATTTCAACCATTTTACAAATACAACTGATAGATATGATTAAAATTTTTTATTTTTATGATACATTAATAGATCAATAGATCTAGAATCTAGATAACAAAGATTCACTACAACATAATTAATTAATATAGTACAGCAGCGAAAGTTTTAGTTTTGTGCGAATTGCATATTGTGACCATAATTTAATAACAGTATACTTGTATTGAATTATTTTTTGCCCAAACTATCAAAGATATTTTACAATTCTTTTTCAGAAATACTTGTAAATATTTGTATTATCAATATATTAATTATTTAAAGAATATTAAAATTATCTCCGAGAAAATAACATTAATTTTTTAACTTGTGCGAATAATTATGTGATCAACTGTATTTTATTGTTGGTCTTTAAAGTTGATCAAGAAGGTCAAAATTGAATACATCATTTTAGTTATCTGTCAATAATACAAATGTTTTATATGCAATAATATTAGGATTTCATACCCTATACCAACCTGTGTGAAGCTGCCTAAGCATAGAATAACATAGCCGCCCATAGTTATATTGACGGTATTTTGAGATTGTCGAATAATCATCATTAATCCGAAACGAATTCGACGATCTGGTTTATTTTCCCAGCCACAATTGTAAGCTGCGTTGCCAACAGATTGTGTCTAGAATTTAATATCAAGAAATTGCTAATACCTAAACTAAAGTATAAATTCTTTTTCAGCTCTCACTAGTTTTACCTTATTTTCTATTAGTTCTCCACAAAGACAATATACTAATAGTTGTA
This sequence comes from Nebria brevicollis, assembly GCA_944738965.1. Classification (NCBI taxonomy): domain Eukaryota; kingdom Metazoa; phylum Arthropoda; class Insecta; order Coleoptera; family Carabidae; genus Nebria; species Nebria brevicollis. The sequence continues at coordinate 11,304,163 of OX122904.1, forward strand.
AATTAATTGCAAAACATATAAATAACAACATTATAATGGTGCTCCTACGGAAAAACATTTAGTTAAATTATGTATGAATGAAGATTGAATGTTTTATTGAATTTTAAAACATACAAGCTTTCTTCAACGAACAAGCAGAATAAAGCCATAACGGACAAAATGACATTAGTACCTAGCATGTGAAGCGTTAGGTTTGAGAAGAAATATTCAAATTCACTTAAAAATCTGGAAATGAAATAAATGTGTCTACTGCCCTTTGTGAAATGACCAATTGATTAGATATATACACTCACCCAAGTAACATATTGTGATGTTTTACACATTTTCGAAGAATTTCGAAACTTTCTCTATTTTCTAAATTTCCCAGTTTCATTAGGGTACATTTTAATAATTTAAATTGTGATAATAGCGATCCCACCATTACTACAAACACCATATCTATTTCTGTCAATGATGAAAAACTAACAAAGGTCATGGCAATTACTTGCATAATATATATTATTTCATAATTTGGTGACTTTTCTATAAATCTTTTATTTGTTACCCAGATGTTCATGCTCAAATTATAATCGGCTGTGAAATACGATGAGATATAAATAGCTTGTTGAGTTATTATGAATGAATAACACAAAGCATATGCAGAAATAATAGATACGTGAATAGTACGTTCTATTTTTGCACTTTGTACCTGTGGCACCGACTCTATTGACCAAAATTTATGCAAAAATTTGTCTACCAAATTTAAAAGTATCTTATTTTTGCTATGGCAAGTATATAATTTGTAAAAGATCTGAAAATAAAACATATATTAGATGATGGTGACATTGTAAGGAATGTGAAACAATGTAAAGGGTTCTCTGCTACTCCATTTAATGGAATAGGTAGTTTTTTTATTTATAACTTATCATTAGCATATTCGGAGAGTTCATTTTACGATATGGAATGGAGAAATGTCGCTACATGTAATGTTTATTTCAGTTAACAAATAACTTACTTGCCAATTTCCAGTCAGCAGTAGGATATCAATAATAATACTAGTCAAATTGTAGTATTTAGTCGTAAATAAATATTTGGTTTGGAAGCAAATTTCAATGAAAATAATTACTATCCACGGGCGAGCAATGCAAATATGGAATAAAGTTTGATGTTGAGGATTCAATCCCATCAAATTCATCCACTTCAATCTATCCAGCATCATTTCTGATGGATTCAACTATAATAAGTATTACAGCACGTTATACAACAACCGTAATGTTTAACAAATAACGTAAGGTATGTTAATTTATACATACGCCAGCAATATCTAATTAATAACAATAATTTTGCTATCACAATACAAATATGTAGTTACCTTAATAAATTTCATTTTTATTCTGAAATAGTTTTAACGGTAATATTAATGAAAAACTTCTTTAATAACCCTTTTTTAACTGGCAGGTAAACGAAAATCACAATAGCTTTGTTAAAGTAATTTTTTAGACTACAGCCTTTGAATGTCCACGCTGGCTAAAGTATTTTTCAATAAAATTTTCTTTCCAATTGCCTTATGTAGTAGTAATTATAAATAATAATTTTGCTATCACAATTATTTATTATTTAATGAACGGGTTGGCAATTAATATAAAGTTTTGTTTCTAGAATTTTTCATGGAGGCAATGTAAACAAATACATCTGTTATAAAAATTGCGTGTTACATATGTATTGATTACGCTATATTTATATTACGTGTAAACACTATTTAGACCTCAAATGAAGTAATAATATAACACAAAATATTATTTAACCAATCTTTAAAGCAATCTTTCACAACATCTTTTTGTCCAAAACAGATGTAGAAAATTATATCTTGAAGAAGTATAAACCGGCAGAAAGTAAAATTTGAAAAAGTAAACTGAAATAAGATAATAATAAAATAAAGATATCCTATCAAGATTCGTGAACGATTAGCGGCAGATAAGAGTGTATAAGGTTAACATTGTATTACCTAGAAAACCGTTTAAAACTAACTAAAATATTTATATTTTCGTATTTATAAAATACGTTTTTAATTTTTATCACATGTCCAAACACTTGAATTTGCGCTTGTTGACAAAATAAAAAATTTAAGTATTTATTTTCAGTATTAAAATTACTACTATTTAACTTACAATTAGCATTAAATCTTTGATACATTACATATAATGAAGAGTATTTTACGGGAAAGCTGTCTTTAGATTAAAAACGTTTTCGCTCGACGTTTCAGTACTAAGCGGCCCGAACACGATCAATAATAGTATTGAAAATACTATTGTCAGTATGCAATTCAATAACGACAGACCGGACACTGATCAATATTATTGTCAATAATTTCATTTCAGTGCTCACACACTAGTTGGACGTGTCACACTTCTTTTTTTTTTATCATGAATAAAAAAAAAGCATGCATTTCGCTGTTATTGTTTTGTGGAACCAAACGTTCCATCAACCGTAAACGCTGGGTGAAAGACTGGATCCAAAGAAGAGATCATTATTCTCATGTAAAATTACTGAGAGAAATTTCTTTAAGTGATTCCGCGGACTATTGTAATTATTTTCGAATGAACGTCCACACGTTCCATACCCTCAAAGAAATGCTAGAACCTCTTTTAAGACGCCGAGACACAAATATGAGAAATGCCATTAGCGTGGAAGATAAATTGGCAGTTACTCTACGGTACTTAGCAACCGGTAGAAACTTTGAGGATCTCTAATTTTCTGCAGTGATGGGACCAAGAACAATAAGTTACGTAGTAAAGGAGACTTGTGAAGCATTGATTTACATTTTAAAGGATAACATGAAAGTAAGTGTACCCATTATTACTTATATTTTAATTTTTTTTTACATAAGTACTATATAATGGAAGTAGTATTTAAAAATAAAAAGAAATATCTATTAAAGTAGATTTCAAAAGAAAAATGCAAAAAGACATATGTTCTGATATAAATTTAAATTAAAGGCTAGTATAATTGGATAGGTATAAAGCAGTTGTTTGCTCCGATTGTTCATGAAATTCTACAGTCTGAGGCGGTGGCGATGTTATCTGGGAGTTACTGCTTGATCCTGGTGAAAACAAGTAGTTTGATCCAGCATTGGTGCTTGTTGCAGAGTATGAGGGCGATAAACTCATATGGGACTGCAAGCTATTAGGCATTTGTAATGTATTCATACTTGCTTGAAACAGAATGTCATTAATTGCCCTTTCCGCAAGTAGCATGTAGCTATTAAAAAACCAGCACATTCTGGGTCTCTGTACTATAACTATAAAGGGTTTTATAGTATAGTTTTACTAGCTCTTGTGGATGCAAATAGGAAGGTTATAATGATTGATGTTGGAATTAACGGTAAAATATTAGATGGTGGTGTTGTTTTACTCAAAATTTGGCAATCTTCTACTAAACAACGCACTTAATTTACCAAAACCCGCTGTTCTGCCTAATACATCAAGAAAACATAATTTTGTATTTGTGGTCGACGAAGCTTTCGCACTGCAACCTGAGATAATGAAGCCCTACTCTAATGCGAAACATGATTCAGAACAAGAGGAATTTAATCGGAGGTTATCATCCGCTAGAGTACCTGTGGAGAATTGTTTTGGTATACTTGCCGCTAGATTTGGGGTATTCAATAAAGCCATATACCTGGAGCCCCAAAAAGCTAGGATAACAATAGCATCCTGCTATTTACACAATTGTTTAGCAGCAAGAGTTCCTGCTTACTTACAACGTGAGACCCACACTGAAGAGCCTATTATCTACATGACACCATTGCGGTGCACCAGGTCCAAAAACAGGAATAAGTGCGCCAAGTCAGTGAGAGATATGCTTAGTGATTATTTTAATAATGAAGGCAAAACAATTTAACCCAACTATTTTATAAAAATAATTACTAGGTTCTTCTTGTACCTTCTTATAAAATACTTACTAGGTTTTCTTGCACCTATTTTATAATGTTATAATAAATAATGTTTTCAATCTTATTTCTGATTCATTGTAATCTACAGGAACCGCGCTTTTATCCAGAAATTTCAGGGCATGGAACACCCACGAAATTGGTGTGTATACTTCGTCCTCGCCACAACCACTTCGCCTTGATGAAATTATCTTCTTTACGTCTTTGCGGTAGTTTATTCTTAGCGTGTTAATTTTTTTTCGCACTTCTGCCTCATCTGCTTTTGGTTTCAATTTTTGGTAGATAGAAAGTAGTTTTTGTACAGCTTTTTTGCGACTGTTTCTATTCTTATACGCTGTTAACCGTGGATTCCATAATTCAGGGAGCGTCTCATAAACCTCGATAAAATGTTTGAGATATTCAGCATCCGTATCATTTAATTCACCAAATTCCAAATTTTCACCAATTTCTTCTGTTTCTTCAATCATTTTTTCAAAAAATATCGTTATAATAACAAAAATAAATTTGCACAACTTTACACAACAAAGGCAGGCTCGTCAAACTCAAGAGAGAAGGTTCTACCTCGACCAAATTTTTATTTGAGTATTTAACAAAGTATTGAATAACCACCGCATATGATCAATAGTATTGTCAATATCCCCACCACTTTCGAGTATTGAAGCTAGAATATCAAAAAATTTTAATTTTCATCAATACTGTTTTATGATATCAATACCAACCTCAATACCTACCGCACACGATCAATAGTATTGACAATAATTTTGTATATTGCCAATACTATTGACCGTGTGCGGGCCGCTTTACGAATGTCTTCTGCGGGAGGTCGGGCTTAATTGTTTTAAAATAATGATTGCTTTCCCATAAAATAATCACATGTAATACCATAAGTAGTCAAAGTTATGTCGATTATTTTTCATGGTGTATTACGAATGTCTCTTGTGCTTTAGTATGAATATTACGAGTGCGCAGCACGAGTGATATTCGAAAGCACAAGAGACATTCGTAATACACCATCAAAAATAATCTACTTAACTTTGACTACGAATCGTATTCGAGGGACTATTCAATGAACCAAATCTATTTTTACTTTCTTATACGCAGTATAAGTATTGTAATCATGAAAAATTTTGAACTCGAGATTTTAACGGAAATATACGTTTTGACCTTCCCTGAATCGATTCCATTTTTTTTTGGAATGACGTCCGTCTGTGTGTGTGTATGTGTGTCTGTGTGTGTGTGTGTATGTGAGCGCTCTACAGCCCAAACGGTTAAAGGAAAAATTATGAAATTTTAAACTTAAGATTTGTATGTGCCTGGCACGAAAACCTTCTATTTTTGAAAACCATATTCCGACCGGAAGTGCATGTTTACCCTAGTCATTTTTTGCAGTTTCTGCAATTACTCAAAAATGGTTACAGTTACAGAAAATTTTTGTGAACAAAAATTAATGATATTTATATTTAGCACAACTTTTGTTTGAATCTTTTTCCCAAAAAAAGTACTGGTTTCAAAATAAATGTCTGCTTTTTACTTTCTTATACGCAGTATAAGTAAGTATTGTAATCATGAAAAATTTCGAACTCGAGATTTTAACGGAAATATACGTTTTGACCTTCCCTGAATCGATTCCGACTATTTTTGGAATGACGTCCGTCTCTCTCTCTCTCTCTCTCTCTCTCTCTCTCTCTGTGTGTGTGTGTGTGTGTGTGTGTGTGTGTGTGTGTGTGTGTGTGTGTGTGTGTGTGTGTGTGTGTGTGTGTGTGTGTGTGTGTGTGTGTGTGTGTGTGTGTGTGTGTGTGTGTGTGTGTGTGTGTGTGTGTGTGTGTGTGTGTGTGTGTGTGTGTGTGTGTGTGTGTGTGTGTGTGTGTGTGTGTGTGTGTGTGTGTGTGTGTGTGTGTGTGTGTGTGTGTGTGTGTGTGTGTGTGTGTGTGTGTGTGTGTGTGTGTGTGTGTGTGTGTGTGTGTGTGTGTGTGTGTGTGTGTGTGTGTGTGTGTGTGTGTGTGTGTGTGTGTGTGTGTGTGTGTGTGTGTGTGTGTGTGTGTGTGTGTGTGTGTGTGTGTGTGTGTGTGTGTGTGTGTGTGTGTGTGTGTGTGTGTGTGTGTGTGTGTGTGTGTGTGTGTGTGTGTGTGTGTGTGTGTGTGTGTGTGTGTGTGTGTGTGTGTGTGTGTGTGTGTGTGTGTGAGTGTGTGTGTGTGTGTGTGTGTGTGTGTGTGTTCTACAGCCCAAACGGCTAAAGGGAAAATTATGAAATTTTAAACTTAAGATTTGTATGTGCCTGGCACGAAAACCTCCTATTTTTGAAAACCATATTCCGAACGGAAGTGCATGTTTACCCTAGTCATTTTTTGAAGTTTCTGCAATTGCTCAAAAATGGTTACAGTTACAGAAATTTTTTGTGAACAAAAATTAATGCTATTTATATTTAGCACAACTTTTGTTTGAATCTTTTTTCCAAAAAAAAACTGGTTTCAAACTAAATTTCTGCTTATTATATATATTGTTACATAAATCGTATCATCTGCGCCTGTCATTTGTTTAACAAAATAGACTTAAATAATTTGAAGTTTGACATTTAATATTTATTCTAAGAAACATATTTAGTGTAAAAGCGATCTAAAGGTTAGAACAAATATTATAAATTAGAAAAATAATGTAACTACGATATGGTTTAACCCATATGCGGATAAGAAATTTCGGTGCATGACACTGCAGATATTTTAATTTAAAAATAGCAATACTATTTGGTTATGTTTTCATAACCATAGCAACCAGAAAAACAGTTACTTTTATTTGCAAATATTCAATGTCAAAAGTGTTTTTTGACGTATATTGTCATTTCATTAGTTTAAAATAATCACTTAAAGGTACTAGTACTGAATTGTTGATACACAACCTTACTAGTACAAAATATGTACTACAATTCATTTTGATTGGCTGTAAAATTCAAAATCCTGCATTCTTATTGGTCTACTTTTGACAGATGACAGGTGAGTGGAATAGTCTCCATTACAACCATACCAGTCGATATCCAAAATTCATTACATATAATATTAAAATTGTCTTTAACAATGATTATTTATGGGATTACATGATACAAAAAAATATGATACAAAAATAAATTTTTTTATTTTGGTATTAAGGCTGCGTTATGTAAAAAGCGACACGAAAGTGACGTAGCCATTTCAATAACCAATACAAATTAATATCGAATTATTATCGCTTTTGTCTAATAGAGCGCACATTTAGAATTCCACCAATTCAGTTTGGTGACTCAAGATTAGATGTAAGGCATAATTACTGTGAACTGTTTGTTATTATTTGGGCTACAAGGCTGAAGGTTATGCGCCCGGCTTTACGATCTTTTCCATTGCAAAAGTTTTATACCTGGTCAGACGAAATAAATATATTTTAAATATTTAAATGTACAGACAATACTATTATTTGATTAACAAATTCATAAAGACATTATTGGCCCGCATTCAGCACTCTTCGTTAAAGTTAAAGAAACTTCATTAGGCGTTTTAAAGAAGCTTCTCTAAAAATGCGTATTCAACTGTCATCTTTAGTGTTAAAGAAGGTTATTTAACTGTTTATTTAATGGCTAGTAACTAAACAAGGTAGGCACCGTCTTTAAGCTTGTATTTAGCATCAAATATAGCCAGCTACGTCAGAGATATTGATTTATTTGTAAATATTCGTGAAGGATTCGGGGTAAATCTTTTTAGTAGGCGAAATTTTTGGCAACGTGAAGACTATAATGTAAAAAAAATAATTTAAGAAGAGGGTTTTCGTCAAACGGTACCGTTTGACGAAAACCACGGTGAAATATGTAATTTAAATGATAACTAACGAAATTGAGCCAATTTCGTCTCAAAAAAGAAATATAGCACATTTCATACAAATACAGATAACATTGCGATATTTTCATTGATAATAGTTTTTATTTGCAAATACATTTCATGTAGATAAACACTTAATTACAATTATTAAAGGTAATTTACATGGTGTTAGCCAAGCCACTGTTTCTCGCATTATAAACAATATTTCCGGAGCAATATCCTCAGAACTGCCCAGATTTGTAAATTCCGTTAAATTTGGCAGCAGTTAAACTGGAGTTTTGCTATATTGCGTTATCGGGTGTAGATTGTACGGGCATAAGAGTGACCCACACAAAAGAGCACCCGATGGTGCACACACCATTTTTATATTGTAATCGCAAAACATTTTATTCGCTTAATGTGGTATGCGAAGCGAATACTAGGATTTTAGATATTGTTGCGAGGTGGCTAGAATGTAAGAATGACATATATTTGGACAAATTGCTCTTTGAAATTTTGTTTTCCAGAATAACCGAATATTCTTTCACAAATTCAATATTATATTTTTTCTCTTCCGTAAAATTTCCAATCTGCTGACGTTTCTTCTCTGACATCTAAAATATTAGTAAAGACATAAATTGTATACTATAAAGCACATAACAATTTTTATTCTATATTACAATACTTACATTTATTTAAATAAATAAAATATAAAACACTTCCAGCAAGAAATTGTAGTTGTCTAACCTAAAAATATGATTTGACAATTGAATTATGAAGGAAGATGCGCTGTTGCCAGACCATATTTTATAAATGTTTATCTTTTATTAAAGAATGCTTAAAGAAGGGTGCTGAATACGGTTGTAGCTAAGACCTTCATTAAGTGCTGACACCTTCTTTAGCTAACGAAGGCTTAACGAAGACTTTAATGAAGAGTGCTGAATTCGGGCCATAGACTAATACTTCGAATTAAAAAAATTCGGATAATATTTAGCTAAGATACTTGTGTTTTATTTGACAAAGTTTATTTTCGGTAAATATCATCCGATTTGTATAACTCAAAGGTCTTATTCCCGATGGTTGTAGTTTTGAGATTTGGGAAGTATGCATTGTTTATGTAGGATGAATAGTGTCTATATTTTTTTATTTAGGACGCATAGTGTCTTTATTTTTCTGGTACGGCTCGCTAATATTTATAAACCAAAATCATGGGCTTCTGTTAAAATGTAAATCTTTTCTATGACAGAAATAAACAAATAATAACACATATTACCATATACAAATATAACATAAGTAGCTATTAGTGGTAAACAATACGCGTGCAGTTAAATATGGTTTTATTTAGGTTCAAGGTCAACTAAACATATGCTGAAAGGTAAAACGCCATTTTGTAGTTTTTACAAGCACCAAGAATCCTTTTAGTCCCGTCATTTTAGCTAAAAAAAAGAGGTCAACCTAGGAATTAAACAGAATAAGCTGAAAATTTGTACAAACCTTTAATTTTGCATTCTAAATGTTGTCTCAAAAGTCTCATAAAGTCAGGTGTGAGCGTCCTTAGATATTCAAGGTCAAAGGTCGCTAAAATCAGTTTTTTGGAAATGTCTCGCTTCCTTTGCTCAAATCGTATTTACATTTATTATAAAAGTAGTACAGTATAAGATTCTCTAAAAATTTTTTCTCGATTAAGTTTTGTTGTGCTCGTGGTGCGGAGATGTAGGTATTTACACCACGAACAAGTAGTTTGGGATCGTTTGCGGGACAATAAGTTAGAACTTACAGAAGTCTGTTTAGAACGAATTTATTTTACCTAAGTGTAGCTTACTCTACGCCCTCATCCTCACTGCCGCCCTCATCTTTCTCTAAATCTCTACCCACCACCTTAGGATCTATCTTATTTCCTATTGGCTGAAATATTTCTCCCTGGAGAAAGCGGACTTCCAAGTAATGTGCAATGGTCACTATTGTCGTGAAGCGGTGTCGTTTTATTGAAAGAGAGGTTTTTTACTTTATGGGTTTAGGTATAGAAATGAGTAGTAATAAAAGTAAATATTGCAAAAGATAAGGCCTTCGAGGCAAAACTATTGTATTGTCATCCGGTGACTATTGCCCGAGAAGTTATAAATAAATCGTCCAGAGTATACAAGAACAAGAACTTGTTGCCGCGCTCACAACAGTTTTTATACGCTTACATGCCAAAGCACAAGGTCAATTGCGAATCTCAGTTCATAGTACGGTTTTTAACTTAATTATTCGTTAAATATAAGTTAATTAACTATATAATATATTTTATTAATAGATATTACTTATACATCAAATAGTCATTTAATATTACTTGGCTGTGACATCAAAACGTTAGAGAAACTACCCAATTTGGATCAACTGGCTCAAGTATTTCAACAAGAAAACTGGCCTGTGCAAATATTATTTGAAACTGAAACACGCATTTTTTTGGCAGTATATAATGCTCCAAAATCTGAGGACAGTATCGATCATCTTCGCTACGTACAGTTCATTTAGTCAACAAAATTAAATAAGCCTGTGCAGTTATCAACTCTTCCACCAACGAGTGCAGCAGTTTACCAGCATATCAATGGTGTCTACTACCAAATTCAAACTTGGTTAGGCAATAATTTAGAACCCCAGGGATGGGGTTGGGTGCTGCAAAATGAAGCTCTGGAACTGATAACAACATTATTATTGAATGATTGTTTAGTACAATATTGTGCAACTGCAAGAATGGTTGTGGTTTGCGCTGTGGATGCCGAAAATCAGAGTTGCAATGTTCGTTAGCTTGTGGCCAGTGTAATGGACATGCATGTTTCAACGCTTCATCGTATCAAAATGATCTCGATGATGAAATTGCATATGACCCTGAAGGTTTGCAGATGGATGTCAGTGAAAACGAGGAGGATGATGATAATGACTCTGAAAATGTTGAGCGACCGGAAGAAGAAGAGGATGATGATGAAGAAACAGAAAACTAACTCCCATACTGGCTAACTGATTATAACTATAGTTAAAAAATATCTTCCCCAACTTTAATTTAATTATATATGATTGCTAAACAAAAATATTATTAAAAAGTGTTTTCTTAATTTCTTTCCTACTTAAAATGCAATTCTCCTTAATGATATTATAATTTAAATATATTTAAAATAATTTACTTAATTACATAATTATTTATATGAAAAAGGTAAGTAACATTTGTAACGAAGTATGTTTTTCCGATGTTAAAAACCCTCGTTATTTATATGTTAAGATGTATGGTATATTATAAGTAAGTCGTAGCGGCGCGGCAGCGTAGTCTACTACGGCTCTGTGGGTCGGTGGTTCGAGCCCGGCCGATGCATTTTTGTTTTTTTGAATTGTTAAAGTCAGGTCATCGACCAAAAATACTAGTCTCTGCCGATATTTTCTGTCCGTTATCTAGTCAAAACCAAAAATCGGTTTGGATAGTATTTTTATCTTTGTTCTACTCATGTATTTACCTATACCCCGATTGATATAAAAAGGGCCTACATCTCTTATCAAAACACAGTCGATCACCGTTAGCTTGAAGCAAAAGACCGCACCGTACTCTCTATACTCTCCGTATTATCCGTTGCTATTTCTATAGCCCCGATGCCGAACAACACTTGGTGAGACAAACTAACTACCGTATTTATTTGCATTACTGGGTTTAACTGTTCTTAAGGTATCTCGCCGGCGTGTCCGCCAAGAGATAACCTAGTAGTCTTACTGTAGTACCTGCAGGTGTGTCCACCGAGGGTAAAACTCTGTCTATCTGTTCTCCAGGTGTCCTGCCGGCGTGTCCGCCAAGGGATTACCTAGTAGTTTCTTATTATAGTACCTGCAGGTGTGTCCACCGAGGGTAAACACTATTTAACTGTTCTCCAGGTGTCTTGCCGGCGTTTCCTCCAAAGGATTACCGCGTAGTTTCTTGTTATAATACCACAGGTGTTGCCACCGAAGGTAGAACTTATGTTACCTCCCTTTAGGTGTCTCAGCAACGTTTTAGCATCCGCAACACTGTCTCCGATAGGGTATATTAAGTTGTACCTTGTGTTTTTACCGAAAATAAATACCGTTTAAAAACTGAAGTTATTCGCTGATTACACGGAACCTGGACATAACCTCCACCGAGCTATCCCGGACCCGCACGCACCGTCTCCGCCCCTTCCCTTACTCCTCCCCCAAATACCGTATCAAAGTTTCCCCCCTCCTTCTGATTGGCGCCCGAGCAAAAATTACCGCAGCGTGCGGAAAGCCAGTAACGCGTAAGAAACGACGTTACACATTAAATGACTATTTGATGTATAAGTAATATTTATAAATATAATGTATTACATAGTTAAATAACTGATATTTAATTAATAATTAAGTTGAAAAACAGTACTGTGAACTGGGATTCACGATTGATCTTGCGCTATGGCATGTATAGTTGAGCGTTCCGCACTCATCGCGCTCTATCTTAATAACGGTTAAGCATATAAAAACATATTTAAGACAAAATTTGTTGAGAATCTTATACTCTACAACTTTTATTATAAATATAAATACGATTAGAGCAAAAGAAGCGAGATATTTCCAAAAAACTGATTATTGCGACATTTGACCTTGAATATCTAAGGACGCTCACACGCAACCTTATGAGACTTTTTTGAGACATTTACAATGCCAAAATAAAGGTTTATACAAATTTTCAGCTTATTCCGTTTCATTCCGAGGTGAACCCCTAATTTGCCTGGGTAATTTATATATTGAAGTGATTGAAAGGGAACGAATTTTTTGGGAAAGTTATATGGCTTGTGTACTTTTCGAAATTGTTCGCTGCAACAGATTAAATAATTTGAAATGTGTTGATCCTGAATATATTATTAAAGCCAGAAGGACAGATGGATTGAAAAAAAAAAGAAACGAATATTATTGTTAGTAATTAGTCATAATATTTTTTAAAAATAAAGTTATTTTTGTGTATTTCTGTTTTTATGTTCCACATAATCCTCGAAGGCATTTTACATAGTAAATCTATATAAAATGTCTACCAGGATTATGTGGAACATAAATAAAATATATAAAAATAATGTGTTCTTCCCGAAATTTTTCCCGGAAGCAGATTAAAACATTTATTAATTAGTAATAATCATTTTACTTTCTTATATGCAGTATAAGTAAGTATTGTAAGCATGAAAATTTTCGAACTCGAAATTTTTACGAAAATACGCGTTTTGCCCTTCCTGTATCGATCCCAACTATTTTTGGAATGACGTCTTTGTGTATGTGTGTGCGTGCGTGTGTGTGTGTGTGTGTGTGTGTGTGTGTGTGTGTGTGTGTTTGTGTGTGTGTTTGTGTGTTATGAAATTTTAAACTTAAGATTTGTATGTACCTGGCAAGAAAACCTTTAATTTTTGAAGAAAATATACAAACCAGAAGTACCTGTTTACTATAGTCATATTTTGTGGTTTTTGCAATTACTCAAAAATGGTTATAGTTATAGAAAAATTGTTACGATAAAAACTAAAGATATTAATGTTTTGCATAACTTTTGTAAGAAAATTTTCTTCAAAAAATGTACCCGGCCCAAGACCATGGCTAGTGAAATTTGTTCTCCTTTTATTTAATCGTATAATCTGTGCCGTGGCAATTGTCTAACAGGAAAATTAAATTGTATTGGAATTTGACGTTTAATATCTGCTACACAAGTTGGCATAGTGAAACAAAAGTTAATATACATAAACAAATATTCTAATTGTAAATTTTCTTGCAGTGGTTGTTATTTGAGCAATCAAATATAATTTATTATAAAGAAGCAATTAATATATACGATATATTGCAGACATTTTTCTTCTAAAAAAATTAATAATGTTGAGGTTAACTATCTTGATCATAGAATTAACTGGTTGTTATATTTTTGGCTCCCTTTGCGACGGCATTCAATTATTTTATTTAGTCAAAAAATAAAATCATTGTCATTGTAATTATTTTTTGTATCTGTGTAAGTCGAGTGTAAATTCCTGTTCATTAAAATAAAGAACTTTGAAATAGTTTGTAAAAACAGTCTCTTTATTCAACCCTCATTTGTTGGGAACACGCTACATTACTAACAGGTTATGGGCCCAGGATTCTAAGGCGGCCCAGAAAATCAGGAAGATTAAGGACGTCGAAGACATCGTCCATTCTTGTCACGCAAGTCAAAAACCGTGTTAGAATAAACATCGATTAAAACTATAAAGTCTAGTCAGTCAGTCAAGTCATATTGTTGTATGTTACTATTGAAAGTCAACCTATGCGAAAATTATGAACACAGTCAAAAGTCAATTAGAAACTTCAAACGAAGATTCACAAGGAGCTTCGAATTACATCTCATGGCGTTTCAAACAAAAATATAGCATTAAAAACAAAAGATTTGTATGATGTAGTAACTGGTGTCACACCAAAACCAGCAGACGCAGCAAATATTAAAGCTTGGTTAAAACGAGATTTAGAAGCACAGGCTCTGATAGGATTAAATGTTTGTAGTAGTATAGCAATCAAAATATCTTCTTGTTTAACAGCAAAAGACATGTTAGGCAAACTTGTAAGTCTGTATGGAACAAAAATCGAAGTAACTATGGAAACTTTACGAAGAAAATTCTTTAACTTTGTATATGATGAGAGCAAATCGGCCACACAGAATTGTTATGAAATTATACAACTAGGTGAGCAGCTGTCAACTCCAAATGATCCAGTCAGAGAAGCGTGGGTGATAACCAGAATTCTCAGCATTCTACCACCGAAGCTGCCTGGGACAACGTTCCACCAAACGACAAAACAACTGATACACTTGTTCAACGACTCAGACTTGAGAATGAACGACTAAGAAACACGTCAGGTGATCATGAAGCAAATTCAGACAATGCGCTCGTCATCAAACAAAATAAAAAGTCAGACCAACCTGGACAAAGGCAACAACAGAAGTCAGGAAGTTTCTGCAACCGATGTGAACAGAAGGGACACTACAAACGAGACTGTAACATCAAGCCATGCGCCAAGTACATTGCTTACTGCAAAACAATGTATCCATGCAACACGTGTGGGAAAAAGGGACACTTTGCGAAGGAATGCCCCCAACGATGCGAATCATACAAGCCCGAGGGAAAGAGCCAGGAAAATTATAAACAAACCGTCGAGCCCTGATGACCATTGGATTGACTACAGCAGATATAAAGGATATAAAAACAAAAACCCAAACAAGGGATGTCTGGTATCAAGACTGCGGTGCCACCCAGCACATGACATCACGACGAGAATGGTTCTCTCAACTAGTAGAGCTGGATGAACCTTTGAGCATCTCAATCGGTGATGCAATGATCCTAGATGGCGTTGGAGTTGGCACCGTGAAGCTGGAAGCTTTAAATGGCCAGATTTGGTGACTAGTCTCACTTGAAGACGTCGTATACGTACCCAAACTTGACTTGAACTTATTTTCAGTTGGACACACACTAGATAAGGGCTACCAACAGCAGGCGAACAGTGAATGGTCTGAGTTCAAGACTGCAGATGGACAAGTTGCAGTCCTAGCACGACGTGAAGGAAGCCTCTACAGGAAGATGCTCAGGCGAGAACGTACGGAAACGTGTTTGGCAGCTACGTCAATCCGAGTCTGGCACGAAAGACTCGCACACCAAAATATCAAATATGTGAGGAATGCAATAAGAACAAGAGGAATTGAATATGTCAACAACTGGAATGATTACGTCTGCGAAGGCTATATATATGGAAAACAGCATCGGATCCCACATCCTGCAAATCTAAAGACAGCGAAACCATCACTGGACTTAGTCCACGTTGACATGGGAGAAATAAATATACCGTCGCTAAGAGGATCCAAGTATTTTTTGCTCTTCAAGGTCGATCATACTCACTATATAACAGTCTACTTCATGAAAACGAAGGATGAAACGGCGAATAAACTGGAGGCGTACATCAAATTGGTCGAAAACCAATTTGGCAGGAAAATAAAATGTCTGAGGTCCGACAATGGAAAAGAGATAAAAAAAAACTCTAACACGCAGAAGTTACTTGAAAAAATGGGAACATTTCACACATTCTCAAATCCATACACTCCGGAACACAATGGGGAATTGAGCGTGAGATGAGAACGGTTGTGGAATCTGCACGCTCAGCTATACACACAAAAGGCCTAGACGAAAGACTATGGGCCGAGGCTATCAATTATGCAGTATTCACAATAAAGCAAACTGGGACAAGCACCGTCGAAGAAAGAAGTCCTGCAGAACTTTGGTTTGGTCGCAAGTTGGACGTGAATAACTTACGAATCTTCGGCTGCGAATGTTTTGTGTTAACTCCGGAATACAAAAGAAGCAAGTTGGATCCTAAGTCAAAAACAAATGCAGTGTCATGCACCGAACTTTCTTATACGCATTTGGGTTAAACCATATCGTAGTTTCATAATTTAACTAGTTTATAATATTTTTTCTAACCTTTGGATTGCTTTTACACTATATATATTTCTTTGAATAAATATTAAATGTCAAACTTCAAATTCTGAAAAACTATTTTGTTAAACAATTGACAGGCGCTGATGATCCGATTTATGTAAAAATATATATAATAAGTAGAAATTTATTTTGAAACCAGTACCCTTTTTGGAAAAAAAAATTCGAACAAAAGTTCTGCCAAATATAAATACCTTTAATTTTTGTTCATACAATTTTTCTGTAACTGTAACCATTTTTGAGTAATTGCAGAAACTGCAAAAAATGACTAAAGTAAAGAGGCACTTCCGCTTTGAATAGAAGGTACACACCCTAGGCATATGCAAATCTTAAGTTTAAAGTTTCATAATTTTAGCTTCAACCGTTTAGGCTGTAGAGAACATACACACACACACACACACAGACGGACGTCATTCCAAAAATAGTCGGAATCGATTCAGGGAAGATCAAAACGTGTATTTCCGTTAAAATCCCGAGTTCGAAATTTTTCATGATTACAATACTTACTTATACTGCGTATAAGAAAGTAAAAAGGAATATTTGTCGAATACGATGTCGACTCGCCATGTTTTAGAATCTATATGCCACAAAAACGCGATGTCATCAGCTCGGCAAATATCATCTTCAACGAAAACAAGAATCAACCACGACAGAAAACGGAAATCGAAACTCAAATGCAACGAGATACAACGAATGAGGAATCTCAAGTGTCAGAAGAAGAAAAAGACGGGAGCGAAGAGATATTTTACGAAAGTCAAAGCAGATCAGACTCGCCACAAAGAAGGTCTTCACAGCAGCAGACAACAAGGAGAGCCATACGAGATCGAACAACCCTGACACGACCAGCCAAATATTCGGACTATATCATGGGATATCTGCGAGGCGGAAACAGCGCCAATGCAGTCTTGATAGGAGAAGTACAGGATATCTCCGTGACTGCCGCATTGAAGGACTCGAAGTGGCATCGTGCAATGAAGGAAGAGTTTAACCCTCTGATTGAAGTGAAGAATTGGAAGCTCGTCAACTGTCCAGCAGATGTCAAGCCACTTTCATGCAGGTAAGTGCTACGTCAGAAGAGAAACGGTAATTTTTAAGCTCGACTGGTGGCCAGAGAATTTGAACAGAAAGAAGGCATTGATTTCTCCGAGACCTTTAGCCCTGTAGCTCGTCATGCGTCAATCAGATTAATTCTGAGCTACGCAGCATCAGAGAAGCTCAATCTCGTATCTTTTGATGTCAAGACAGCATTTCTGCACGGAGACCTAGAAGAGACCATATACATGGTGCAACCCGAAGGCTTCGAGGATGGAACAGGATGTGTCTGCGAATTGAAAAAGAGTCTATACGGTCTAAAACAGTCACCGAAATGCTGAAACGAGAAAATATCAAATTTTTTTGATAAGATTGGACTGGTTAACAGCGGAGATGATCCGTGTTTCTACTACAATAGCGACAAGAGTATCCTACTGTCACTCTTCGTCGATGACGGGCTCATCATTGGTAAAAACAAGGAACAAATTTGGAAATTTCTGGAGGAGATTAAGCAACATTTTCAAATAACCTACGACCGAGAGGTTAAGAAGAAGATATCATATCTTGGCATGCAACTGACGATCAACGTTCGAGAAATCTTCGTGTGTCAGTCCAAGTACACACAGAAGATAATCAGAATAATGAGCTTCGAGGACTGCAATGCAGCTTCGACACCAATCGAGAAGGGAATGGTTAAAGGACGATACCCCTGTGCCAGCTGGTACACCGTATCGAGAGGCTTGTGACGCTATCTGGCCTGGTGTGGCCCACGTAACAATGTCCCCCTTTCGTGTGTGCTGGTTGCCTGGTGCTCGGGCGCCTTCAGCGGATACGGCTTTACGGTCGCACTTACTAGAGGGGTTGCCGGGGATAGCTGCAGTGGGAAGGTTCAGGGTTGTTGAAAGAAAACTTGCGATTTATTTATCTCGTGGCTTTTATTTATCCCTTGGTTTCACTCCAAAGAAAATACAAAGGACTCTGTCGGTGCCGGTGACGGGGTATGGTCGAAGTTATGGCTAAAATCCCGACATGGCACGGGCCGGTAACATGTCCGCTAGTTGGGAGCGGTGTAGTATTTGCCATAGAGACTAAATAGAACAAAACTCGCGAACCGGTAAAATTACCGGTTGGTGAAACGGCCGGTAATCGCGTCTAGTTACCGCTAGGAGAGCCACAGCTGCCGCTAGACAGGGGAACAGTAACGCGAAGCTACGGGAGCGAGAGTATCGCGAACCGGTAAAAAGAACGGTTGATAAAAACGGTCGGAAACTACACCTAGCTACTGCCAGGAGAACCACGGCTGCTGCTAGGCACGGTAAAAGTGACGCAGAGTTACGCGAACGAGAATGTCGCGAACCGGTAAAGAACGGTTAATAAAAACGGTCGGAAACTACACCTAGCTACTGCCAGGAGAACCACGGCTGCTGCTAGGCACGGTAAAAGTAACGCGGAGTTACGCGAACGAGAATATCACGAACCGGTAAAGAACGGTTAATAAAAACGGTCGGAAACTACACCTAGCTACTGCCAGGAGAACCACGGCTGCTGCTAGGCACGGTAAAAGTAACGCGGAGTTACGCGAACGAGAATATCGCGAACCGGTAAAGAACGGCTAATAAAAACGGTCGGAAACTACACCTAGCTACTGCCAGGAGAACCACGGCTGCTGCTAGGCACGGTGAAAGTAACGCGGAGTTACGCGAACGAGAATATCGCGAACCGGTAAAGAACGGTTAATAAAAACGGTCGGAAACTACACCTAGCTACTGCCAGGAGAACCACGGCTGCTGCTAGGCACGGTAAAAGTAACGCGGAGTTACGCGAACGAGAATATCGCGAACCGGTAAAGAACGGTTAATAAAAACGGTCGGAAACTACACCTAGCTACTGCCAGGAGAACCACGGCTGCTGCTAGGCACGGTAAAAGTAACGCGGAGTTACGCGAACGAGAATATCGCGAACCGGTAAAGAACGGTTAATAAAAACGGTCGGAAACTACACCTAGCTACTGCCAGGAGAACCACGGCTGCCGCTAGGCGTGAAAAGAACGGAAAGAAACGGTGTGGATGACGTACGCAAACGTCTCGTACTCACCACGCGGTTTGTAAACCTCGGTGTCGACCAGGAAAACCACGGTCAAGACAATCTCAGCAAAATCTCGAAGCACTATGTATCGACCAGGAAAGCCACGGTACAGATACTCGGTGTAGAGTGAGTTTACGCTTCAACTAGGGCCTGTATATATACTAGGCTGCTAATTAAACGTTTCGAGGCTTGCAAAGAAACCTGCCTCGATCTGAAAATAAAATAAAAGTTGGATCGTTCGCAGCCAAGAATCGAACCCCGGACCTCTAGAACGGTAGTCAAGCACCTTAGCCCCGTAGCCATGGTGCTTGCTGTATAAATGACCATAACTTCGTCACATCCCTCCCTAACTTAACTAAAGAAAGCGGCTGTGTAACCCCCAACACATACTTATTTATAATGAAAAAAAACCATAACAAAAAATAAAAATACAAAAAAACATAACAAAAATAAATGTATCCAAAACCTTAACTTATACTATTCTAGGGGCGTTGCATGACGGGGACGCCTTCTTCTTCCTCCTGCGTCTCCTTGCGGTTCGGGGTGCGGTCGGGTCCATGACCGTGACGTACTTCAGGCCACCTCCTGGGGCTGGCATCAGTACGCGTCTTCGGCGGGTGGCAGACTGCAGGTTCGTTGCGGGGGGTTCGGTTGGCAGCAGAATCGGTCGCTGGGCCTCTGAAGGGGGTGCGTGGGTCTGAAGCGGGGTTATGCCACGTAGTGAGGCTAGGGGGGACGCGATGGGGGATGCGTCCAGCCGCAAATAGTCCTCCGGGTTTGATGGCATTACCGCCACCAGCGGAGGTCTGTGGTGAGGCGGGGTGGCTGGTAGTGGCGAGATTGGTGCCGGCGCTGGGCTCCAATGGCAGAGCAGCACCGCCTTCTTGGTTGGCACTGGCTGCTGGGCGACCCTGCGCATCGGCGCCATTCGTCGAGGCGTCCTTGGCGGTGACCATGGAGGCCCCCAGGGTCTCGGTGGTGTTTTGGGATCGTTCAGCGGGCATTTCCACACCAGGCAGGCATTCAGGAGCACCCTCTCGCTCGGTTTTATGGGTGAAAGTAACTCCATCAGGGGTTGTGTCTGAAAATGCAGGTTTCAAGTCTTTAACATGTATGTTGGCTAAGTTTTTGCCATTTTTATTGCGGAGATTATAGGTCTGGTAGGACACGCGTTTGTGAATGGTCCACGGTCCGGAGTACTTGGGACAGAGTTTGGCGGCAACACCCTTGCTTGCGGATGAAAGCGGGTGTTCACGTCGCATGACTTTGTCGCCTTTATCGAACGTGAGAGTTCGGTGCCTCAAGTTATAGTGGGTGCTTTGCTTGGTGGCCGCATGAGCTATATTTATGCGCGCCAGCTCCTGTACGTCTTTGAGTGCTTGCAGGCGGTTGAGATGTTCCTCGGATAATTGCGGTTCGTCGGTACCCTCCGTCGTTGTGCTGCCAAGCACTCCCGTAGGTAGGGTTGGCTCTCGTCCGAAGTTTAAATAGGCAGCGGAGTATCCAGTGGAACTGTGTCGGCTGGTATTGATTGCCAGCATGAATTCCGGGATCAGCGCATCCCATTGCCGTTGGTTGGTTTGGCAGAATTGTGCTAGCATCGGCTTTAGAACCCGGTTCACCCTCTCAACCGGATTTGCTTGTGGCGTATATGGCGGGGTTCGGTGATGGTGGATATTGTATTCTTGTAATATATTGCGCACTGTTTTGTTGTCGTACTCCTTGCCGTTATCGGAGATCATGGTCTTCGGGCAGCCATACCGACATAGAATCAACTCGCGAAGTGCAAGGATGATCGCCGCGCCGTTGGCTTTCCTTAAGGGCCGACACTCAATCCACTTCGTTAGCCTGTCTTGGAATACGACGACGTATTCGAATCCACGGCTGGACCTGGGCAATGGTCCCATGATGTCCGTTGCGACCGTTTCCCAAGGCTGACTTACTTTCGGAGGTCCCATTTGACCAGCCAAGCCTTGTTGGTCGGTTTTGAACTCTTGGCAGCTCGGGCACTGGCGAACGTACTTGGTCGCCTCGCGGTACATGCCTGGCCAGTAGTAACGGAGCGCCAATCGTGCAATTGTCTTGGCAATGCCTAGGTGTCCAGCTTCTGGGCGGTCATGATTTTCCATCAGAATTTGCTTCCTTTGCTCCGTAGCAACACACAGTTTCCACTCTCGCTGTGGTTCGGTTTCGGAAAGATCAGCGGGGTCCCAGAACCAACGGTGAAGTCTCCCCTCACGGATACTGTAATCTCGGTAGATTTGTGGATGCTCGGTGACACCTTGCATCATCCTCTTATACCAGAGGCATCTGGTTGGTTCGAGGGAGCTGATCTCTGGTAGGGGTTTGCGGCTTAACATGTCGGCCATATAATTTTGACTACCCTTTCGATAGATTGTGTCGAAATCGTATTGCTGTAGCGTGACGGCCCATCGTGCCAACCGACCAGTGGGTTCTCTGAGTGAACCTAGGTATCGCAGGGCCTGGTGATCTGTCACCACTGTGAATCGGTAGCCTTCTAAATACCCGCGTAATTTTTTAATTGCCCACACTATGGCCAAACACTCTTTTTCAATCGTTGAATAATTTTTTTCGGCGGCGGAGAGTGTACGACTTATGTAGGCAATAGCACGCGGTTCGCTTAAGTCTCCCTGGACCAGCGACGCTCCAATGCCTTTGTCGGAAGCATCCGTCTGCAAGAGGAAGGGTTCCTCGAAGTTCGGGCATGTTAATATTGGGGCGGATGTAAGTGACCTCTTGAGTTGGTCATAGGCCTGAGTTTGTTCAGGCCCCCAATTCCATTTCTGTCCCTTCCGCAATAATGACGTTAAGGGCGTCACTTTATGTGAGAATTGATGTATGAAGCGGCGGTACCAGGATGCGGCTCCCAGTAATTGCCTGAGCTCTCGTACTGTCTCTGGTGGGGTCATCTTGACAATGGCGTCCACTTTGTCCGGATCGGTTTGGATTCCTTTTCCGGTGACTACGTGACCCAGGTATTTGATAGATTGTGCGCCAAACTGACATTTCTCCGGATTGATTTTTAGGTTGGCATCTCTCAGTCGTTGGAAGATTTCGCGCAGATGCTGAATGTGCTCTTCTAGACTGACACTGATGACGACAATATCATCCAAGTACGCAAATGCATGGGGTTCCATTTTAGCGCCGATGACGGTGTCCAAGAGCCTCTGGAACGTGGCAGGCGCCGCGTGGAGTCCGAAGGGCATTACTTTGAACTGGTACAAGCCCTTCCCTGGCACTGTAAATGCGGCTAGTGGTTTGCTACTTTCGGTGAGGGCTACTTGCCAGTAGCCGTCCTTTAGATCGATCGTCGAAAAATATTTGGCGGGTCGCAGTTTGTCAAGTATCGCTGATATATATGGCAGCGGGTACGCATCTTTTTCGGATACTTTATTTAGTTGGCGAAAATCGATGCAGAACCTTGGTCTGCCGTCCTTTTTGCGGACGATTACCGCGGGTGAGCTCCATGGACTACAGGATTTCTCGATGATGCCGTTTTTTAGCATTGTATCCACTTCTTCATTAATTATCTGCTGCATTCTGGGGTTCCGTGGTAAGTATCGTTGTTTAATTGGTGTTGGATTCGTCAATTTTATCTCATGCTTTACGACCGGTGTTACTCCTTTGAGATGTGCGAATTTTGGCAGTTCCTCCGCTAGAAAGTCGGACAGACTTGATGTGGGGTCTCTTGATGTCTGCATCGCACATAGGCTGGAATTGATTGAAGGGAGGTGTACAAAGACTTTGTTTTGCGTGATGTCTATCGTTACGTTGAATGCCCGTAGTGCATCCATCCCTAAGATTACTGGGTTTGTAAGGCCTGGCAAACTCTGAAACGGGAGAGGTTTCCAGATTCCTTCGATAATGCAACCTAGTGTCAACGTTCCTTTCGTTGGTACTGTTGTGCCATCTGCTAGTCTCACTTGTTGCGGGTCGGTTGGTTCCCAGGTTGTGTGGCGGTCTATTAATTTTGCAGCGAGGTTGTCGTTGACATAGGAGTAGCTAGCGCCGGTATCAAGTAGTGCCCTTAATTTTCTCCCCTTCAGAACGATGTCCAGGAAAAGACGGCTGTCTGATGATACGTTTTCCTCGATGACGGGTAGATCGCTAGTCTCTTCCCCTCGGGTGTTAAAGGGCGGTGCGGTTAAAGTGAGTTGCCCTTGCCCCTTCGTTTGGCAACTCACTTCTCGTTTCCCGCCTTTGCTTTCTCGCACCCGCAGTCCCGGGTCAACACCCCCTGTCTCTGACAGCGCCAACAAAACATTTTTGGTTTGTTGCGGCAGGTGGTGCGAAAGTGACCGTGCTCTCCACATCTCCAGCAGAGTACCGATGCATCGGTGGTTGACGGTGTGCTTGGTTTTGGTGTGGTGGAGGCCATAACGTGGAGGTGTGTTGTTGGCCCTTGTGGCTTCAATTCTTTTTGAAGGCGTTCGAATTCCTCCATTTCTCGAATGAGGCCCCGGATATCGTTTATATCGCGGCGGCGGATGTATTGGCGGTATTCCGGCAGCAGATTGCCGTAAATACGGAACAACTCTTGCTCTGGATTCAGTGCCCCATACCGTCGTATCAGCGTCTGAATATCTGTTAGGTAATCGCGACCCCTTTCACCCGGCTTCTGTTTCCTGCGATTTATTTCTTCTTCTAATCGTAACAGCTGGTCTGTGCCGACATAGAACTCCTTGAATTCTTCGACGAAATCTTGCCAGTTTCTCCAATGACTGCGGTTATTTCTGATCCACTGTAGTGGCGTGCCTCGGAACAGTTCAGGCAGGGCGGTTAGGAGTAGGTTGTCACTAACGCTGTAGCTCGCCCTTAACTCTTCCACTCGCTCCAAGAAGGAGACGGGGTCTGTTTTTCCATCGAACTGTACGTTCCATTTGCGCACCCTTTCGCAAACGTGTACCGGGTTTTCAGTCCATGCCAACGGATACTGTCGCGGTGCCGTTTCCTGGTCATCCGCTTCTACTTTGTCGGCTTTGGTGGGCTCTTTAGTTGTTTGCGGCTCGGCCAGTTGTCGTATGAGTGCTACCATTCTCTTCCGTAGGTCGTCTACAGTTCCCGTCGCGTCTTGTCCTAGTTCCCGCAACCGGGTCTGTAGGTCTTCCTTTTTTAATGCGTAGATCCACGCCATGGAAGACGTTGTTGGTGGGGAGGGTTCCGAACGCTCGGTCATTTTGCAAGTGTTTTTTCCCTTTTCCTTTCAAGTCCCTGTTCGGGCGCCAATTTGTGACGCTATCTGGCCTGGTGTGGCCCACGTAACAATGTCCCCCTTTCGTGTGTGCTGGTTGCCTGGTGCTCGGGCGCCTTCAGCGGATACGGCTTTACGGTCGCACTTACTAGAGGGGTTGCCGGGGATAGCTGCAGTGGGAAGGTTCAGGGTTGTTGAAAGAAAACTTGCGATTTATTTATCTCGTGGCTTTTATTTATCCCTTGGTTTCACTCCAAAGAAAATACAAAGGACTCTGTCGGTGCCGGTGACGGGGTATGGTCGAAGTTATGGCTAAAATCCCGACATGGCACGGGCCGGTAACATGTCCGCTAGTTGGGAGCGGTGTAGTATTTGCCATAGAGACTAAATAGAACAAAACTCGCGAACCGGTAAAATTACCGGTTGGTGAAACGGCCGGTAATCGCGTCTAGTTACCGCTAGGAGAGCCACAGCTGCCGCTAGACAGGGGAACAGTAACGCGAAGCTACGGGAGCGAGAGTATCGCGAACCGGTAAAAAGAACGGTTGATAAAAACGGTCGGAAACTACACCTAGCTACTGCCAGGAGAACCACGGCTGCTGCTAGGCACGGTAAAAGTGACGCAGAGTTACGCGAACGAGAATGTCGCGAACCGGTAAAGAACGGTTAATAAAAACGGTCGGAAACTACACCTAGCTACTGCCAGGAGAACCACGGCTGCTGCTAGGCACGGTAAAAGTAACGCGGAGTTACGCGAACGAGAATATCACGAACCGGTAAAGAACGGTTAATAAAAACGGTCGGAAACTACACCTAGCTACTGCCAGGAGAACCACGGCTGCTGCTAGGCACGGTAAAAGTAACGCGGAGTTACGCGAACGAGAATATCGCGAACCGGTAAAGAACGGCTAATAAAAACGGTCGGAAACTACACCTAGCTACTGCCAGGAGAACCACGGCTGCTGCTAGGCACGGTAAAAGTAACGCGGAGTTACGCGAACGAGAATATCGCGAACCGGTAAAGAACGGTTAATAAAAACGGTCGGAAACTACACCTAGCTACTGCCAGGAGAACCACGGCTGCTGCTAGGCACGGTAAAAGTAACGCGGAGTTACGCGAACGAGAATATCGCGAACCGGTAAAGAACGGTTAATAAAAACGGTCGGAAACTACACCTAGCTACTGCCAGGAGAACCACGGCTGCTGCTAGGCACGGTAAAAGTAACGCGGAGTTACGCGAACGAGAATATCGCGAACCGGTAAAGAACGGTTAATAAAAACGGTCGGAAACTACACCTAGCTACTGCCAGGAGAACCACGGCTGCCGCTAGGCGTGAAAAGAACGGAAAGAAACGGTGTGGATGACGTACGCAAACGTCTCGTACTCACCACGCGGTTTGTAAACCTCGGTGTCGACCAGGAAAACCACGGTCAAGACAATCTCAGCAAAATCTCGAAGCACTATGTATCGACCAGGAAAGCCACGGTACAGATACTCGGTGTAGAGTGAGTTTACGCTTCAACTAGGGCCTGTATATATACTAGGCTGCTAATTAAACGTTTCGAGGCTTGCAAAGAAACCTGCCTCGATCTGAAAATAAAATAAAAGTTGGATCGTTCGCAGCCAAGAATCGAACCCCGGACCTCTAGAACGGTAGTCAAGCACCTTAGCCCCGTAGCCATGGTGCTTGCTGTATAAATGACCATAACTTCGTCACAGGCTATCGGATGTCTCCTCTACCTTACAACGATAACGCGACCAGGCATCAGCTACGCCGTCAATTATTTGAGTCGTCACTGCTCAAAACCGATGACAAGCCATTGAAAAATGGTAAAGCGCATATTCCAGTACCTGAGAGGAACGGTAAATTTAGGAATCAGTTTCGGAGGAGATGAAGAAATCGTAGCATACTCGGACTCAGACTTTGGAGGAGATCCCGAATCCATGAAGTCAACAAGTGGAGTTCTCATTATAAGAAGAGGTCCTCTTGTATGGTATTCACAAAGGCAATACCTTGTAGCCACCTCCACAGCTGAAGCTGAGTACCAAGCCGCAGTATCAGCCATCGATGATATCTGTTGACTGAAGAGACTTGCCTATGAACTAGGTGTGCTGAAAACGGAGGAACCAATTACTCTGTTTGTAGATAATCAATCAGCAATACATATGCTAAAAAAATTCACACGAAGGAAAGATTAACAAAGGAAAGAAGCATATAAAAATCCCTCGGAAACACATAAAGCAACATATTGGCAAAACTGTATCACTTTGTCACGTCAACAGTGCCAATCAAATTGCTGACATTCTTACAAAACCGCTAGGTAAACAAATTTTTGTAAACCTGCGAAACAAGATAGCTAAGGAGGAGTGTTGAGGTTAACTATCTTGATCATAGAATTAACTGGTTGTTATATTTTTTGGCTACCTGTGCGACGGCATTCAATTATTTTATTAGTCAAAAAATAAAATCATTGTCATTGTAATTATTATTTGTATCTGTGTAAGTCGAGTGCAATTTCTTGTTCATTAAAATAAAGAACATTGAAATAGTTTGTAAAAACAGTCTCTTTATTCAACCCTCAATTGCTGGGAACACGCTACATTAACAACAAATAATGTGTTAATTTATGGCAATTTTAGAAATATCAAACACTAAATGTTGGTTTGCGTTTTGAGGTGGAAGTATCATTTAAATTATTACTAGTATTATAGTTTAAATTGATTTTTATTTTGTTTCGATAAATAATAAGATTGAATGGGGAAAAATTAATCAATAGTGCTACAAAAAAGTGCCAGAGAAAATATGGAACAGTTAAGAATGAATGTTGAATTTGAGATAAAGAAAGAATATATAACACTGAGAATATGAAAAAATTAAGATTGAATGATGAATATAAAGAGAAAGAAGGGTTGAGTTATATAAAGAATATGCAAAAATTGAGAATAAATAATGAATATAAGGAGAAAGAAGGGATGAGTAAATAGTGAGTATTGTAAAATTAAGAAAGAGTAACGAATATAAAAAGAAAGAAAGGTTAACTAATATCGAAAATATGAAAAAATTAAGAATAAATAACGAATATAAAGAGAAAGAAAGGTTGAGTAATATAGATAATTTGCAAAAATTTAGAATGTATGATGAATATAAAGAGAACGAAAAGTTGAGTAATATAGAGAATTTGCAAAAATTAAGAATTAATGATGAATATAAAGAGACAGAAAAAGAAATAAATAAACAAAACAAACAAAATTAAGAATGAATGAGGATTATGTAAGGAAAGAAAAAGGATGGAATAAAGAAGCTATGAAAAGGATACGAGTTGATGATGAATATAAAAATAAAGAAATAATAAATAATATAGTGTATATAAAAAAGTTAAGAATGAATGACGAACATAAAGATAAAGAAAGTATAAGAAACTTGAAAAACCCGCGAATGAAAAAATAATATGTTGATAAGGAGCGTATGCAAAATCAAGAATGTAATAGGTATTTAAGGAGTGATAAAGATTATCGAGAGAATGAAAAAAAGAGTAATAAAATACAAAAACAAATTAAAAACGATGCGGAGTTATGCAGATTTAGAGAAAACTTACAGAATAATTTAGCTAGACAAGATTCAATTAAAGAAGGGTTGCAATTACAATTTCTAAAAGTTCGCTCATTAATGCCTGAATTAATATGCTGTTGTTGCGAGGGATTATTTTTCATTCATTCTGTAATTACTTTTAAATTTGAAAAAATTAAGCAAACTTTGTCTGATGAATTTTTCGGTAAAATTTTCAATTTGAATTCAAATTATATTTGCAAACAGTTACGTAGTTGGCTGTTAGTAATGGTCGTAAATTCGCAGAAATTCCACAATGTGTAAAAATATTGTCGTCTCTTGAAGAGAGAATGGTAGCTCCTTAGAAGTTTTGATAATATGGCAACAATTCAAATTGAATTAAAAGGACACATGCTTCACTCATCAAATTATATATTTGAAACTACTAGGTCAGCAGTAGTATGCGATGCATTATAACATTTGTTAGATACCCCGCTTTATCAAAAATATGACATAAAAGTTGACCAAAAATATTTTCACGATTACGAAAGAATGTACGTATTTAGATTTTGTTATAGATCAGACTAATGTAGACAAAATCATAAATTCCAATTGCTCAAAATTCCCTCGATGAATATTTTAAAGGGCCGTTTGATGTAGATAATATTAAAATAGACGACGAGATACTAGCTGCCGATCAAGATGTAGATGAAGTTGATTTTGATGATGAGGTACTAGTTGTAGACCGAAATAATGCAATAGTTAATAATGTTAAAATAATGGCACCAGGTCAGGGCAAAACACCACTTCTTTCGGTTCATTCAAACTCATTAAATTATTCGTTCTTAAATTCCGCTTACTTGCAACTTCTCTTTCCCGCAACTCATGCTTATCTATTTTATCCGATGATGGTCTCGCAATCTCATACAATTTATCTCTCCCACATAAATAGAGCGAATTATGTATGGCTGTAACTCTTATTTCATCATTATTACTCTTATTTTATTAGATGTCAGCATATAGCACTTGTCAGTTTCCTGTGCAATATGAGTATTAAGTAAACTACAGCATAAGCATATATTTACACATATAAGCAAATAAAAACTTATATTCATGTTCTATTCAGTGTGGTTTTTCACTATTGTAACACATATCAAATGTAACATTAAAAATAAAATTTCTTTTTATTAAATTTAAACGAAGTTCAAATTTAATTGGCGCAGTCGGTAGGATTAGCATCGAAACACAAAGAAAAAAAAAATCATTGTGTGGTGAATATTAATTCTTCACTTTGCAATCCTACAAATCAACGTAAAAGGCTAAACAGTGCCCATCTG
Organism: Nebria brevicollis; assembly: GCA_944738965.1. Lineage (NCBI taxonomy): Eukaryota > Metazoa > Arthropoda > Insecta > Coleoptera > Carabidae > Nebria > Nebria brevicollis. Next base: position 11,333,622 of record OX122904.1, read on the forward strand.
GTCGCAAAGACACAACACGTCGTCCAAGCCGTTCGTCTACATAGAAGATTTGCTGTTCGAAAAGCCGATCACATCTTCTACACGAAGGACACCCGTTGTTTCTTTTCAAAGGAAGACACTTGCCACCAAACAACTACGCAAAGGAAACGCACAGAACCCGAAGACGATGACCCATAATCACCTCTTCGTAATATTATTGATAACACTGTAAGTAATATAATAAATTTTATTACACAAAACGAATCAATCTAGCTGTGACTAGTAATACATTGATCGTGGGACCAATACAATCCCAAACACATACATAAACTATATGTTTAGTGACCAAGAGTCAGATAAAACCGAATCTTCTGATTCAGAAATTAACGAAGATATAACTTCACAAAATACTATTAAAATAAAATTACGCCCTAGCTTATTAAACATGGCTAATACGAACCTGTCTGAGTTAAAAACCTTAACAGAAATGATACCTCAATACGACGGTAACATAAAAATTTTAAATAGATTTATTAAAGCCGTAGATAAAGTTTATCTTAGTTTAAATGGAATCATAGTTACACAAATCCAAAAAAATTTCTTATTCGAAATTATTCAAAATAAAATGATAGGAAAAGCAATGGAAATAATTTCGGAAAATAATTTTGATTCATGGGAAGACCTAAAAATACATCTCACAACAAATTTTACTGATCAATCCACTGCAGAAACAATATTATTCGATATCGCTAATTTAAAATTTAAAAATAATTCATTAGACACATTAAAAATGTTTTTAGAAAAATTTTCTCATTATAAATCAAAAATATTCTTAAAAAATTATTCTGCAGAGACAAAAAACGGAATTATTGCAGAAAATCAAAAATTTGCAATAACAACATTCATAAATCTTTTACCGATGTCAATCAGAGCTGCTTTTGTTGTTAAAAACCCAATAACATTAGAACAGTGTGAACAGTTATTAAATAACGAATTCAACTTTAGACACCAGTCCCCTTTATTAAAAACCGAAAATAAAAATTTTGCTACAAATTTACCCCCACGAAAATTTCCTGGTCAGATGTTCCCATCTAAACCAATACAATTTCAACAAAATTATCCTCATCAAAACAACTCACAAAGACCACAACAGTTTGCACCTCGAAAAAATTTACAAAATTTTTATGAAACAAAAAGAACTTTTCAACCAAGACCAATGACACAACAAACAAGACAAACACAACCCATGTCCGCCCAAACAACAACACAAAATTATAATATCGAAGAAAATGAAGATGAAAAAATTGATGAATTAGACGAATCAATTGACGAAATAAATTCTGAAGAATCTTTTTTAGATGTAGAATCAGAAGACCTTACGAATGTGTAATGTCTTCAATAACACAAAAATTACCTGTTCTTAGACAAGACCCATTCATTATATTATTTGACACTGGTTCATCCATAAATTTTATTGATCCAAATTTAGCAGAAAACCTAAAATTAAAAACTTATTCACAAAAACTAACATTCAAGACTGTTAATGGAAAATCTAATTGTTCACAATATGTTAATTTAATGATAAATAAACAAAAGATAAAATGTTACTTGTTTAAATTTCATAAAGAATATAACATTTTATTGGGAGTAGAAGCATTTAAAGACCTAGAAATAAATTTAGATTTTACAAAAGAAACAGTAAAAATAAAAAATAAAACTTTCAAATTATACAGAGAAAACAAAAACGTTGTAGAAAACCTACACATAGAAATCAGAGATTCACATCTTAACCTCGAAGAAAAAAATTGCTTACATAAACTTATTAAACAGTATGACTGTCTCTTTCCAAAAAAAGGTGAAACATTATCTCATACAAGTGTTCTTAAACATAAAATTATACTTTCTGATAATACCCCAACTCACACAAAAAATTATCGACTTCCGCAAATATATGAAACAGATATAGAAGAACATGTAAAAACATTACTTGCAGAAAAAGTTATTCAAAAATCCTTTTCACCTTGGTCTAGTCCAATCTGGATAGTCCCAAAAAAAACAGACGCTTCAAACAAACGAAAAACTCGTATGGTCATAGATTTCCGAAAACTAAATTCAGTGACAAAAGATGATAAGTTCCCTATTCCAAATATAGACACACTTTTAGACCATATAGGATACTCTAAATACTTCACTACACTAGATCTACACTCAGGTTTTCATCAGATTGAAATGCATCCTGATGATATAGAAAAAACTGCATTCTCCACCCCTTCAGGCCATTATGAATATATACGTATGCCATTCGGCTTGAAAAACGCACCAGCCACATTTCAACGCATGATAAATATTGCTTTAGGAGAATTAGTTAATAGAAAATGTCTAGTTTATTTAGATGACATTATAATCTTTGGAAAAACATTAGAAGAACATGAGGAAAATATAAAATTAGTTTTTGAAAAATTAAAAAATGCAAATCTAAAAATTCAAGTAGATAAATCTGAATTCTTTCAAACGCAAACGAAATATTTAGGATACATTATAACACAGGAAGGTATTAAAACAGATCCTTCAAAAGTAGAAAATATTAGAAATTTAAACATTCCAAAAACAAAAAAGGAAATTAAATCATTTTTAGGAACTGTAGGTTGGTACCGAAAGTTCATACCAAATTTTGCGAAAATAACAAAACCATTTACGGCAAGTCTAAAAAATGGAGCAAAAATAGATATTTATGATGAAAATTATCGACAATGTTTTGAAAAATGTAAAACAATTCTTAGCGAATCCCCTATACTCCAGTTTCCAAATTTTAACAAGGAATTTATTCTCACCACTGATGCCTCTGACTTTGCAATTGGAGCCGTATTACTTCAAAAAAATGATTCATTAAAAGAAATGCCCGTAGCTTATTTTTCAAAGACATTAAATAGCGCCGAACAAAATTACAGCACTATTGAGAAAGAATTGTTAGCAATTGTTCAATCTATAAAAAATTTTAGACCCTATCTGTACGGTAGAAAATTTTTAATTAAAACTGACCATCGACCTTTAGTGTGGCTATTTAACATGAAAAACCCTAACCAAAAATTAATGCGATGGAAAATTGAACTTAACGAATATAATTTTGAAATCAATTACCTTCAAGGAAAAATGAACATTATAGCCGATAATTTATCACGACAAAAACCAAAAACTACAATTACATTCAAAGAAGGAGATGTAACAGAAACGAATACTTTCGCACATTGCATATCGAAAGATTTAGCTTTTAATAAAAGTTTGGCAGAACAAATAAATGAAAAATTCAATAGTAAAAATTATTGCAAAACACAAACCATACACAATAAAGACATTATTATTCAAAAATACAACAGTAAAACAATCATTCATTTAATTACTCAAGAACGATACAATGAACCACCGAAATTAAAAAACTTCGATAAACCTTTAAAAGAAATGAGAGATTATTTAATTCTGAATGAGATAGATGAAATAAATTTACCCCATTTTGACTGTGGTTTAGAGGAAACAGAAAAAAAAAGAATAGATGAAAAATTAGAAAAAATATTTAGAGACACAAATATTCAATTGAAAATATATAAACTAAATGAAAATAATCACATAACCAAATCAATAAGTGATCATAATACAATTCATTCCGACCACTCAAGTCCTGTAAATGGAATTCGCTATACTAATGACAGACTAAATATAGGAAGTAATCAAATCATATTTAAATTACATGAATTAGAAACAACAATTAAAATAACGAAACTATTTAATCACCAGAAACAAAGATTCATTTGTAATTTCAACAATCAAACATATCGAGAAGACATACTCGATTTTCTAAAAGAATACATAGTTCCCAAAATTAGATATTTAATTATGTTCGAAACAAAAAATTTAGATTTAGAGACATCGAAAATTATTAAAGAAAAATTCAACTTAAACACCATAAAATTAATAGCCTGTAATTCATTAGTAGAAGATATTGAAAATGAAGAAGAACAGCTAGAAATAATTAGTGAATACCATAATGGTATAACAAACCATAGAGGAATAATGGCTACTATTAACGCATTAAAAGAACTATATTTCTGGCCCAAAATGATTAAAGACATAACCGAATTTATAAACAGATGTGAACTATGCAAATTAAATAAATACGATAGGAAACCAATTCCTGCAATTGACAATCTAACCCCAACACCAGAAAAACCATTTCAGATTGTAAATTTAGATGTATTAACATTAGATAAAAAACAACTTTTAACAATTTATGACCAATTTTCAAAAATGCTACAAATATTCTATTTACCAGAAAAAACCGCGAAAAACATTTTAAATCATTTAATAAAATATTTTCAAAATTATCACATACCAGATAAAATAATCACAGATGCAGGTTCAGAATTCAAAAATAACATATTGAGGGAATTGTTCAAAATTCATAAAATCAAAAGTCATATAATATGCATAAATAATCCTAAAAGTAATAGTATAGAAAGAGTACACTCTACCATCATTGAACATCTAAGACTAATAAACCAAAACGAAATCTTAAATAAAAAGAACTTATCCGAAAAAATTGAAATGGCCGTCTTAGCATACAATAACACGAAGCACAGTATAACCAAATTATCCCCTAACGAAATACTATACGGAAAAAATAATGACAAACCATTTAAAATTATACCCTGGGTTAAAGAAGAAATAATTCAAAAATATATTTCAGAACAAAAAGAATTACAACAAATTATTAAAGACAGAATTTTGAAAGAAAAAATAAAAAGAAATATTGAAAACGAAAACCCGTTAGAAATAAAAAAAGAAGTCTTTATTAAAGAAGACACCCGTAGAATTGGTAAATTTAAGAAACCACTTTTTAAAAAAGTTACTGTTGAAAAATATAACCCTTTGTTAGGAAAAATAACGTATAAAGATATTCAAGGTCTCAAAAATGTAAGAATAGATAAAATAAAACAATGAAACAATTTACTGTTTCAGGTCTGTTCACGGACAGTTGCAGAATATTACCGAAAATAATGGGATACACTTAATAGAATTAGGAAAAAGTAAGATTAAGATAAATGAAAAAATAATCTATTTTAATTACAATGTCACAAATTTACTATCTGAATTTAACAAACTTCAAATCGCAAAAACAACAATCTTAGAAAGTACTACACAATATAAAGACTTATTTGAAAACCAAATAAATATCCTAAATTTTAACTTTGATGACCTAGAAGACCAAATACGGAAAATATTCCCTAATAAACGAAATAAAAGAGGTTTAATTAATGCTCTAGGAAGTGTAATAAAAGCAATATCTGGCAACCTAGATGACAATGACAACGAGAGATATACGAAACTCTTTGAGGAAATTCAGAATAATGAAGGAATAATATATGAGAATAATAACAAAAATTATTATTACTTAAAAAATGTAACTAGCCATTTTAATAAACAATTAGAAAAAATAGACAACAACGAAAATGTATTAAACAAAGAAATTTCCTGGATAAAAGATATTTTAAGCAAAGACGCAAGTTGGAAACAAATTATACATATTAATCAGAAATTTAATCAGTTAACATTATTCATTTCAAATTTAAATAATTTAGTGAAACAATTGGAAAATACATTAACTTTCTGCTCATTACATAAACTCGACACTACAGTAATATCACTAGGTAGTCTACAGCAAATGGACGAGAACATTTTCGAATATAATGAATTGATAGAGACTCATTGTCAATTAAACAAACAAATACTACACATCCTAATTACAATCCCAATATTTAGTAAAGAAACATACTCCTTATTCCAAATAACACCTATACCCACAAAAATAAATAGCAACTTAATAATGATTAATGAAATTCAAAGTCTTTACTTTATCCAAAATAATAATTATTTCCTTATTGATAACTGTATTAACAATAATGTTTACCTATGTACTTCACAATATTTCACTTTAAATAAATGCTTGACTCAAATAATTTCAAAACAAAAGATTGATGAATGTAAATATCATATATTGAAAACCCCTAATAGCTTTGAAAGAATCTCAAATACTAATAGTTTAATTATTATAAGTCCAGAAAAACAAAAAATAAAAATAAATTGCAAGAATAAAAACATTCAAGAAAATATTATAGGAATATTCAAGGTAGAATTAAGCGAAGATTGTAAAATTAATCAAAATATATTTAAAATAATCAATCAAGAAAATAAAGAAATAGAGTTTAAAGATTTGGTTATTAAGGAAAATAAAGTAAATTTAACAAGTGAATTAAACTTATTTAAAATACAAAAATATAATAATACTTTTATCAAACCAAAATTATTTAAAATTTTGGACCTAACAGAAAACAACAACCACATCTTTATAATCTATGCTTTAATATTATTAATTATAAGTATTTTTATAGTCAAGTTAATAATAAAAAGAAAATGTTATATTTGTAATAATAAAATTAAGAAAGACGTAGAAATAAACACATTAGAGCAATTATGATGAAATCTTGATGGGGAGGAATTATGTATGGCTGTAACTCTTATTTCATCATTATTACTCTTATTTTATTAGATGTCAGCATATAGCACTTGTCAGTTTCCTGTGCAATATGAGTATTAAGTAAACTACAGCATAAGCATATATTTACACATATAAGCAAATAAAAACTTATATTCATGTTCTATTCAGTGTGGTTTTTCACTATTGTAACACATATCAAATGTAACATTAAAAATAAAATTTCTTTTTATTAAATTTAAACGAAGTTCAAATTTAATAGATGATGATTGTTTATTTTTATGAAAAATATATTTATTTCCTATTTCTACGAATTGATCAATAAATTTTATTTAAGTTGTATCAAACTGTCTCTTTTATACTACCGGCGTAGAATGCTGAAGCGGGCCCGCCATAGGGTTAAGTCAATACATATTTAACAAATTATTTGGTTTCAATAAAATCCCACACTTGTTTCTAAATGGAATTATCAAGAGTACTGAATTCTTTATGATCAAATTGCAGTTCTGATAGTGATTAATATGTTTGATCGGCCAACCACATTAATTTATATTTATGCATTATAGTCTGAATAAAAGCCATTTAATTAAATCCTCATTAGTCTTAACTAAAGCTCCGTCTATATCTAGATTGATTTAATTTCTTTTAACTTTATTTAATTTACGTTAAATACCTTAAGAAAAATAAATTTTAATCGATAAATCAAAACTGGTTTTCTACTTTAAGAGTTTATGAATGTACGAACCTAATCCTAAACAATACATCTTATCCATAACTAATATTTCGACCCGGTAAATAGAACTTTAGAATTCATAATAACATACAGAAAATATTAATACCCTACTTATGGTCATTTCTTTCTGACATTGTTTTATTAATGTATATCAATATATTGGGTACATATTGGATATTATCGGGTACCAATATATAAAGCCAAAAACTCTTTACGCAATGGCATTAATAAACCGTACATAAAAACTGAGTGGTATTGATATAAAAATTATAAAACATGAAGCAACTTCTCCTAATTCTTATTATACTGACCAACGCCCAAAATGCCAGGCTTGATCTAATTGCAATATCAGAAGACGTAACAATTACTTCAGCTACTAAATGCTTATTCAAAATTTGAAACAAACATTTTGCTATTGGTGAAATTGTCAATATTGTCTTAACAAAATATGAAAGCAAATCAAAGATAGTTGAATCGTATTTTAACGAATTGAAATGGTCAATTTTTATACGGAATCAATCTGATAAAACTTACAGTTTTCCTAGTGAATCAAAAACCCATAATTATATCATCTATATCACGAGTATTGAAGAAATATTATCAATATTACCGTTTTTAAAACAATTCTATACTTGGAATCCATCTGGAAAATTTGTGGTAACATCTATGACAGTTTTTGAAAACACAACCGAAGCTGCAGTAAAAAAAGGCCAAAATAATATGGTCGTACAGAATTCTCAACTTAGTTATAATGTTACCTAAAACTATAGGAAACGATTCATTATTATTATTTTCTTGGCTTCCTTATGCAAATGGAAAATGTGCAGATGATTTCAATGAAATTAAAATAATAGATACTTGCGATGCCGGGGTTTTTTATAACTCGATAGATTTATTTCGAACAAAAATACCGAATAACCCGAATGGTTGCATGGTGAAAGTGCGGCCAGTTAATTTGCCACCTTTTGTAGTGGTTCCTCCGCAAACAGATCGTACAAAATCTAATCTGAATTTGACGGACGGCTTAGAAGTATCTATGTTGCACACAGTTGCTAAAGCAGCTAATTTTACAGTGAATTACACCTTGTCACGATGAGAATTAGATTGGGGTTTACTAGTAAACGTCAACTCAACACTTCTCGCAACTGGTATTGTATAAGCAGATTTGTAATAAATAAAAAAATCAGCAATTCATTGATACTTTTCTACTCTAGGTATGATGAAACTGTTACTTGACAAAGAAATCGATATTGGATTAGGATGCATAGGCGGCACTTCAATACGATACGAGCACTTGGCTCAAACAATATCATACATTCAAGATTACCTTGTTTGGTGTGTACCACATGCTCTTGTACAACCCAAATGGAAATGTCTATTTATTATCTTTCAAACCCAAACATGGGCTCTGACATTGCTGACTCTCGTCTTAACCTCATTATGTCTTTGGGGGTTGAGTTACATGACCCAGAACGAAACTCGATCATACAAAATATTCCAAAGATGTACTTCAAATACATTCTCAGTTTTATTAGGCGTTTCAGTAGAGCAACCCAGAGGAGGTTTAAACAGAATATTTTTTATTGTTTGGGTGATATTTAGTCTACACTGGACTACGTCATATCAAACAGCTTTGATAAGTGTCCTAACGCAACCATCTTACGAAAAACAGATCGCAGATGTGGATGATATATTTGACAATCAGCTGCCATATGGTTTTGTGCAGTCTGCAATTAGATACTTTGATGATAAAACAGATTGGAGAATGCGAAAGATGCATAGCGAGTACGTTCCATGTTACGATAGTTTTATCTGTTTAAAAAATATAGCGTATGAAGAAATTACGCCTTAGCAGTTTTAATAGACGCTATGAGTCCACCAAAGTGAAAATAACTGATTCTAACCGTTCTCTTATCAAAACGAATCATTTTATGTTTATTAAAAGTGTATTATGATTGTCATTTTTCCCCAAACGATACCGGAAACAAGAAAATGGCTCTTGAAATTTCATTTTATGTTTATTAAAAGTGTATTATGATTGTCATTGTTATTTACAAAGGATTTGTGAGTTAGCCGAAGAAATTACTATGTGGGATATGATCGATATTTTGTTCTATCGAAATTTAGGAAACAAATAAATAGCTGATGGATTATTGCCCGGTGTAATGAATGTAGTGCATTAGATTTACCGCCTGCTTGGCGAGATAGTATTTTGAGATGTGACGTTATAATAATAATAATAAATTATCCTAACCGTAAAATTAGTTCGTATGGGTTAAATATGGCAGGGGAAGGGAAATGTTATGACGTCATGTAGGTTCACAACCAACAAAATTATTAAAGATTTATAAGCTATGATTAATTTTCAGTTTAGATATAAATATTTTTAAAAATATTAAATTTTTTTTATGTTTTGTCAATATAAATTACTTTGTAAAAGAATAGCCATGGCAATAAATGTATTTAATATGATACATCGAGAACCATTGTTTTTGAATCACTGGTTATTTATTTATCTGTCTTTTGCTTTTATATATTGAATTCTTGGTTATGTATTTCTATTCGCGGTAGTTGCGTTTTTTAACTGAATTCAACAACAATAATATAATACAAAATTCAAAATCCATTGATATTTAATACATTTAAAATTCGTTTGTATGGACGGAATGTCGACTGTGGGACTGGCTGAAAATGGGGTAAATTTTATATATATTGTAAAATTACCATTATATACCTCTCAAAAACTTAATATTAGGCCGAGGAAGCACATTTTTATATATTTTTATAGAGAAGAAACAACATTTTATGCAAAAAACGTGTAAAATTTATGGAAATGTCATGTTTGGCAATTAACTTTGACAGACCTGATTTTTAACCTTCATAGGCGGCGACTATATTAAGGGGGGCAGAACTTTCCTGATATATTTTTTGAAAAGCATTCTTAATTTTGGTCATTTAATTGATGAATTAAACTTTGCAATTGACACCACAACTGTTTCCTGTTATTTTTAAAAAAAAAACTCACTACCACACCTGATTCTTACCCTAATTGATGATAAACAGTCTCTTAATTTTGGTCACATTCATGGTGAATCACACTTTGCAATTCACACCACAAATAAGAGTTGTGTAGGTCAAAATTAAGATTTGCCCCCCGTTATGCAGTATAGTGAACGCCCATGAAGTGTACTATTTTTTGCCACTTGAAACAAGAATGGCGCTACAAATCAGTTCATTTATGACAGCATATCATGTTGATTTTTTAGTTAAAAAGCACATAAAAAAAGGGCTTCCGCGCCATAAATTAATATTTTTAAGAAAGGTAAAACATCAATATAACACAAATTGATTTTCAAGCAAGTCCCATAATCGATACTCTACCCAACTTAAATGATTTTTGACTTGTGTCACAGTAGCACGCGTACACAAATCATTTATATGCTTATGTTTATTTCCACATCTTTTTCTAGCATACTATAATTATAATTATTATAATTAGTAATTATGGCCGCACATTTGTTATATATTTATTATTTTATTAACTTATAATAATTCACTAACCTATGATACACTAAATATAATTCACGACAGGTATTAAATGTCAAATACCAAGATATTTTGTTTGTGTTACTTATACTGCGTATAAGGAAGTAAAACTTGGAAAATATGGAAAGATGTAATTCATATAATATAAATTTAAAAAAATATATATTCGAATCGGGGACTAATCCAACCCAAAACAATTATTTAGAGAGCTCCAATTGGAACGGCGAAACCCCCACGGGGGTGTATAATTTTCGCTACCCCTTCGATTATGCCCCCGCCAAGAACTACCTGGTATAAAAGAGACCTACTTTATCTGTTCAGTTTTGTTTTCTATTTTGACATTTTAGTTTGTTCGTTCGATTTTCTGTGTTTTTGTTTTGAAATATTAATTTACATCCAAACATGTGTTTCTAAACGTATACATCGAAACTATCAGTTCCGGTAGTATAAAAAAGCACGGTAATTATTTTAATTGAAGAATATAAGAAGTGGCCAAATTTGTATAAATTTAAATGTGTTATTTACAGAAAAGGAAATTTAAGAAATACTGCACTGGAATCAATTGCTGCCGTTTCAAACTCAAAACATCTGCAGTGTCTTGCGCTTACCTTTTTTATTCGCATTTTGGTTAGATCACATACTATTTTCATTATTTTTCAAATTTATAATATTTGTTCTAACCTATGGAACACTTTTACACTAAATATATTTCTTAGAATAAATAAAATCATCTGTAGTGTCATGCTCTGAACTTTCTTCTACGCTTATGGGTTAAATCATATCACATTTTTCTAATTATTCCATTAACGCCGACGCGACCAAAACTTTCCACGTCTTTACTTTGGCGAGGTTTTCCAGCCAATTCGAATACAAAACCTGTTTTCTTATAGGAAATTCTCTCAATTTTACGTTTTTTAGGGTAATATTCCACCTTCAACCCCACCACGAGCGTGTACAAGGGTGTAAAGTGGTGCAAAACCGAAAAATTTGCTTTCTCAGCGGCCAAAACGTTCCACTACTTTTTTATAGATTGCGTTTATGACAAATTTGGGTTTGGGTATATTTGTCGCATATAAAAAAAAACATGTTTCCAGGGATTTTTATAATTTTCCTCCTTTATCCATTTTTACCCTCTATATACCCCCGGCAAAGGGGTGAAGAAAATTATAAAAATCCCTGGAAACATGTTTTCTTGATATGTGACAAACATTCCCAAACTCAAATTTGTCATAAACGCAATCTATCAAAAAGTAGTGGAACGTTTTGGCCGCTGAGAAGGCAATTTTTTCGGTTTTGCACCACTTAACACCCCTGTACACGCTCGGGGTGAGATTGTAGGTGGAATATTACCCTAAAATCGTAAAATTGAGAAAATTTTCTATAAGAAAACAGGTTTGTATTCGAATTGGCTGGAAAACCTCGCCAAAGCAAAGTCGTGGAAAGTTTTGGTCGCGTCGGCGTTAATGGGTTAATAATATTTTACTAAACTTTGGCACCCCTTTTCACTAATTATGTTTCTTAAAATAAATATTAAATGTCAAACTTCAAATTTTTTTTTTTTTTGTCTTTCTGTTAAACAATTGACAGGCACAGTTGATATGATTTATGTGAAAATAATTAAAATAAGAATACATTTCAAAATTCATTTTCTTGTTTCCGGTACCTTATTTGAAAATAAGTATCAGATAATGGCTGTTTAAAATGTTAATTTCTATAATTTTTATTTCAAATATTTTTCTGTAAGTGCAACCATTTTTGGGTAGTTGCAGAAACCACAAAAAAATGACTAGAGTAAACATGCACATCCGGTTTGAATATTGTTTTCAAAAATAGGAGGTTTTCTGCCCAGGGAAATAAAAATCTTACGTTTGAAGTTTCATTATTTTACCTTCAACCGTCTAGGCTGTAGAGCGTTCACACACACAGATACAGACAAACACAGACACATTGACGGACGTCATTCCAAAAATAGTCGGAATCGTTTCAGGGAAGGTCAAAACGTATATTTCGAGTTCGAAATTTTCATGATTACAATACTTACTTATACTGCGTATAGTAAAGTAAAAATATCAAACTTCAAATTATTTAAGTCTATTTTGTTAAACAATTGACAGACGCAGATTATACGATTTAAGTAAACATCTTCAGTGGAAGAAACAGCAGGAAAGAACACTTAGGGATATTTGTAGGCCTGGGGTTGTCAGTTATATAACTGAGAAAATAGATACACCAACTTGGGTTCATGAAATATTGTGTACGGGTTGGGTTTGGAAGTTTAAGAAAACATTTAGAAAGAGATAGACCTAGTAAACAGAGATAGATATCTGATGTATTTGCATTAGAAAGAGATAGATGTTAAGGTAAAACAAAAGACAATTTTATCCATAGCATTCCGATATACTTCGAGGTATAAATAATTTTACCGATTCGACCAGTAATTTATTGCCGGGCGGTAAAATTATTTCTACCCTGAAATATATTGCAAGTGTTTCATTATTATATAAAGATCCTAATTTTGATTTTTTTTTTTTTTTGATAACGAATAAACTACAGTCAAATTGACTTTATACCAGTTATAAATATTTGGTGGCAAAACAAGCGGCGGCCCACAGTGGGATGAAACGCTCGAAAAGTGGCCAAAATTCAAATTTTCAAATATTCGATTTTTGAATATTTTTTTATTAAGAATACTTTAGACTGTAGAAAGCAATATATTTTTTTTATTATAACATTACGGAAATACATAAAAACGACCTCTAAACACAAAACATTAAAAATTCACTTTTTTAAAATGTAAAATGCAAGTCACTATCTTTTTTATTTTTTAATCAAATTTCAAAATTCATAATGTTTTAAAATGCTATTACATTTAGTTTCAAAATGTTTTTTTAATTTTAAAATACGAAACGAATTTCATATTACAGCTTCCAACATGGCGGTCCGTTTTTTTTTTGTTGAGTTTGACATGTTCATTTTAATATAACTTTTTAGCGCCGCTTCCCACCGCTTTAATTTTTACATATTTATATACATAATACTTTTGAGAAACAAGATCAAAAATAAAATTTTACCCGCATTTCCCCGGATTTTCGTAATTTATATTTTAAGTGGAAGCCGACCAGCAAACATATATGTACTACGCTGCGAGGATTTCTACTTTATATACATACATAATTTAACAAAAATCGGTATCTTAGATATAATTCTGTTATCAGTACCTGCGAATATTAAGAGGCTTATGAATTTTATTAATCTTTTAATCTATGCAAATAATATAACTAAATAAAGTGTGCTAAAATCTATAATTAAAATTTTCGTTTATGTTATCGGCATTTTCTAAATATAAGATAAACTTAATCCCTAATACGGAAATTTTGTTGCAGGCGGCATTATTCTTATATATTTCTAGATCTGTAAATTATCTTTTCTGATATATTGTAGGTATACTTGCTAATAATATAACTAATTATTATGCAAGAATGCCTAATTATTTCTTAATTACTTATATTGTAACCAATTGCATTAAATATTTACACCCTCCAAATCTAGTAAGAAAACAATATAAATAGGCAGTAATATTGTAATTCTTTCAGTTCTTGTGTTTATATTAAACCATAAACATAATTAAGCAATCTGAAAGAGTTTCGTAAAGTTATAGAGCTATATCGTGTTAGATAAAATAACATTTAAAGTGATTGTTTTAGCGGAATTTACAGATTAATAATCCGAAAAGTTACTATAAGGTGTTTGTTGTAAACGGTGGTTCTAATTTTTTAAATAAATTCTTCGCTCAAAATGTATTTTGTTGTAAAACGAAAAGATATTTTCAATGTTTTATTTAATTCAAAGCGTAAAACAGCAGCAGTGGTTTTAAAATTCCTAGAAACAAAATTTGATTTCAATAAAGTGGATACTGTTGAAGTGTTAAAAGACATTAAGAAAAGTTTTATACATAAATTTAAACAGAAACTTGACAAAGCAAGTAATGATAAGTTCCGGTTTTTCTCTCAAAATAAAACGTGGTTAGATGGGGATTATATTGTTAAAACAGCACTATTCTCAGGAAGGCCGTCATGTGATTTTGAAGGTTTATCTACCAGAAGTAGGCGAAGGAATTGTTTCATTAATAGAAAACTAATGTCGCGCAGCGAAATATCGGAAACGTTGCAAGCAGATTTAAGATCGACGCATCAAAAATCTACGGCTGACGTAATTGACGATATAATAACGTCAACGCCGCGAAAAATTAATAAGGTTATAAGTATATTTTTTCAACAAAAAAAAATATTCAGCAATCAACAAATGATGAAGTATATTACGAGTCTAAGGCATAAAAATATTATTAATAAAGACACTTTATTTGAAGATGCTCTTAATTTATTAAATATTTAGTTATATTTTATATATCAATCAAAAATAAGCCATGACACTGAATATTTTTGATAACCACTAATAATTTTTTTTCCATTTTGTAATAGTACTTGATACGCTATGAGAGCGATCATTTTGATAAATAACACATTACCAGCGAAAACAAAAATAAAATTACTAGTTTTATACGCTATAAGAGCTATGGCGAAGATTAAACATTATTAAACAAAAACAAAGACATTTTTTCCAAAGTTAAACTTTGGTTTAATTGCAAATTTTATGCAAAATAATTAAAAAAAAAAATCTTCAAAATTACCGAATGGCATAGTTTTGGCCACTTTTCGAGCGTTTCATCCCACTGTGCGGCCTAGTAACAGTAGGAACCTATACTGAACATCCTTGATGCTTATGTGCTATTTTATTTGGAAAAATATTTACATTTATTTCATTATTCCATTTGTACATTGGTCAGTGTTTCATTAAAATCAACTCCGCAATTATTGCACATGGCATAAGGAAACTATGTGTATACATTCAGAACTATTGAATCACGTTGCATAATAAAATCCCATACATTTTTGTGCCAAAGTATCTCAGAAAATAATAGCAGAAAATGTAACAACGAAAATGACGAATTTTTTATCAAATTGGAAAATAATGTAAATAGATTCCAGTGCACTGAACAGATTAACAATTCGTGTGTAGTCGATCTCGTATATGGCCAATTGCGGGTTAGGTTGCTAATTATACAAACCTGCAATTTGAGCTAAAATCATCTTTTTACTTTCTTATACGCAGCATAATCAAGAAATATACGTTTTGACCGTCCCTTAATCGATTCTGATTATTTTTGGAATGACGTCTGTCTGTTCGTGTCCACTCTACAGCATAAACGCCTGAAGGTAAAATTATGAAACCTTATTCTTAAGGTTTCCATATTCCTGAGGTGTGCACTTTTTTTTTTGAAGAAAATATTCAAACCGGAAATGCTTGTTTACTCTAGTCATTTTTTGCGGAATTTGCAATTACTCAAAATTGGTTGAAGTTACAGAAAAATTGTTTAGATTATAATTAAATAATAGTATGGTTCATCGGAAGTTGGATAAATGCAGATAATCAGATTACCAAGTTTTCGCTAACGTTTCGGTCATATCCTGACCTTCATCAGAGCGCATGGTTTTGTTAAAATTAGTCCGGGTACATTCCTATATTTTACAATTTTGACGTTATTTTGAAGTTAAGTTAAGATTAGCAAAAGTTTTTGTGAACATTTGTTCGTTAAAATTGAAATTTATGAAGTTTATTTCCAGTGTGAAACGCACATCATTAAAACCAAACACACTATAATAAGTGTGAACAATCAATATGCGACTTAATTTAATTATAAAGCGGCCACGAGTATTCCATGTGCACATCATGTAAATATTGTAAGGTTTGAAACATCTCATATTCAGTTTGTATTTGATTTAAATAAGCATGTGATCTTGATATGACTTTTATTGTAGAATTATTGCTTTTATTTTATTAAAACTGTATTAGTTGCTACTATTATATAATTTTGCCATTCGTTCCATTACTGGAGTTTTGCTGTTGTATTTACATCAACGTTAACTTACATGGTAAACGTAACTGTATCACCATAGATAAGAAGTAATCAATCATAGATACTAATAAATCATTAATTAAAATTTAAAAAAGTTTAGATTTTCTGAAAAGTGGTTGATTTTGCAAAATCTCTACCTGAAATAATTTGGCGTATTTGCCACAACGCATGAGCTTATAGAATGTCTTCAAAGATCTGGCGAATCAAACACAATAATTTAAAAATTGCTGGCCAATGCATATTTTTTCAATCTTGATTCTGATTTCTATTTAATATTTATGAAAAATAAATCTAACTAGGATTACTAATAAATAATAGCTCGTATTCATATGAAAGTGAAGCGTATCTTTACCTAATGGGTTTTTTCTTATTGGGTGAATATGATGTAAATCGTATAAATGGGTTAGTTATTTTAAATATAATTATTAGATGTGCGAACATTAGTTATAGATAATAAGACAATATTTAATAAAATGGATATATATTTTATTGCAGTATCACGTGTTACAGTAAATGGTCCGTAGGCTTAATATTCTAATTCTAATATTTGTTCTATGTGTGTGTGTGTGTGTGTGTATTTTTAGTGAAATAAAATAAGACAAAACACTACAGTTTAACAGTTTCAAAATCAGAGTTATCTGCCTTATTTTTAAGATAATTTCGTTTATGAATAAAAATTTCACAAATAAACGCAACTATAGCAACACCGATCCCAAATCCCAGTATAATAAACGATCCTTGTAAGTTAGTTACTGAAAGTTGTAGATTTTCATCGTCAAAATCTATGGCGTCATGTTTTTGTTGCGAAAGCAATTTTCTAAACCATATCTTCAATAGTCCCGCTTCACACACCCTGAGAATCAATTCGTTCATTCGATCTTTGAAAGGAAATTCTCGGCTAAGCAACATCTGTACTGGAAACGATACAATGTTGGTCTTGAACAAAAACAACATTGATTTTCCATCGCTATTCATAAATTTTGGTTTATTATACAGTAAAAATATTTTCGAAAATGCTAAGGCGTAATTTCTTTCATACGCTATATTTTTTAAACAGATAAAACTATCGTAACATGGAACGTACTCGCTATGCATCTTTCGCATTCTCCAATCTGTTTTATCATCAAAGTATCTAATTGCAGACTGCACAAAACCATATGGCAGCTGATTGTCAAATATATCATCCACATCTGCGATCTGTTTTTCGTAAGATGGTTGCGTTAGGACACTTATCAAAGCTGTTTGATATGACGTAGTCCAGTGTAGACTAAATATCACCCAAACAATAAAAAATATTCTGTTTAAACCTCCTCTGGGTTGCTCTACTGAAACGCCTAATAAAACTGAGAATGTATTTGAAGTACATCTTTGGAATATTTTGTATGATCGAGATTCGTTCTGGGTCATGTAACTCAACCCCCAAAGACATAATGAGGCTAAGACGAGAGTCAGCAATGTCAGAGCCCATGTTTGGGTTTGAAAGATAAAGAATAGACATTTCCATTTGGGTTGTACAAGAGCATGAGGTACACACCAAACAAGGTAATCTTGAATGTATGATATTGTTTGAGCTAAGTGCTCGTATCGTATTGAAGTGCCGCCTATGCATCCTAATCCAATATCGATTTCTTTGTCAAGTAACAGTTTCATCATACCTAGAGTAGAAAAGTATCAATGAATTGCTGATTTTTTTATTTATTACAAATCTGCTTATACAATACCAGTTGCGAGAAGTGTTGAGTTGACGTTTACTAGTAAACCCCAATCTAATTCTAATCGTGACAAGGTGTAATTCACTGTAAAATTAGCTGCTTTAGCAACTGTGTTCAACATAGAGACTTCTAAGCCGTCCGTCAAATTCAGATTAGATTTTCTACGATCTGTTTGCGGAGGAACCACTACAAAAGGTGGCAAATTAACTGGCCGCACTTTCACCATGCAACCATTCAGGTTATTCGGTATTTTTGTTCGAAATAAATCTATCGAGTTATAAAAAACCCCGGCATCGCAAGTATCTATTATTTTAATTTCATTGAAATCATCTGCACATTTTCCATTTGCATAAGGAAACCAAGAAAATAATAATAATGAATCGTTTCCTATAGTTTTAGGTAACATTATAACTAAGTTGAGAATTCTGTACGACCATATTATTTTGGCTATTTTTACTGCAGCTTCGGTTGTTTTTTCAAAGACTGTCATAGATGTTACCACAAATTTTCCAGATGGATTCCAAGTATAGAATTGTTTTAAAAACGGTAATATTGATAATATTTCTTCAATACTCGTGATATAGATGATATAATTATGGGTTTTTGATTCACTAGGAAAACTGTAAGATTTATCAGATTTTTTCCGTATAAAAATTGACCATTTCAATTCGTTAAAATACGATTCAACTATCTTTGATTTGCTTTCATATTTTGTTAAGACAATATTGACAATTTCACCAATAGCAAAATGTTCCTTTGAAATGTTTAATAAACATTTTGTAGCTGAAGTAATTATTACGTCTTCTGATATTGCAATTAGATCAAGCCTGGCATTTTGGGCGTTGGTCAGTATAATAAGAATTAGGAGAAGTTGCTTCATGTTTTATAATTTTTATATCAATACCACTCAGTTTTTATGTACGATTTATTAATGCCATTGCGTAAAGAGTTTTCGGCTTTATATATTGGTACCCGATAATATCCAATATGTACCCAATATATTGATATACATTAATAAAACAATGTCAGAAAGAAATGACCATAAGTAGGGTATTAATATTTTCTGTATGTTATTATGAATTCTAAAGTTCTATTTACCGGGTCGAAATATTAGTTATGGATAAGATGTATTGTTTAAGTTTAGGTTCGTACATTCATAAACTCTCAAAGTAGAAATCCAGTTTTGATTTATCGATTAAAATTTATTTTACTTAACGTATTTAACGTAAATTAAATAAAGTTGAAAGAAATTAAAGCAATCTAGATATAGACGGAGCTTTAGTTAAGACTAATGAGGATTTAATTAAATGGCTTTTATTCAGACTATAATGCATAAATATAAATTAATGTGGTTGGCCGATCAAACATATTAATCACTATCAGAACTGAAATTTGATCATAAAGAATTCAGTACTCTTGATAATTCCATTTAGAAACAAGTGTGGGATTTTATTGAAACCAAATAATTTGTTAAATATGTATTGACTTAACCCTATGGCGGGCGCGCTCCGGCATTCTACGCCGGTAGTATAAAAGATACAGTTTGATACATCTTAAATAAAATTTATTGATCAATTCGTAGAAATAGAAAATAAACATATTCATCATAAAAATAAACAATCATGCAAGAATGCGAGACCATCCTCGAATAAAATAGATAAGCATGATTGAGCATGAGTTGCGGGAAAGAAAAGTTGCAAGCAAACGGAATACAAAAGCGGATAATTTAATGAGTGAAACCGAAAGAAGTGTGTAGGGATAGAGAATGGCGAAAGATAGTAAAGATGTGAAAGAAAGTGAATAGTTCTAAGTCACCCCATTTGATGGAAATAGGCGTGAGGATATGTATGTATCTGCTTGTAGCTAAAGCAGCTGTTAATATAAACATTCCAATTCCGTCTTTGGACCAGTGTCTGAACATTGACATGATTCTCTCTTTTGAAATATTAGCAGATGCCATATTTAAAAGATGCCTCTCTTTTAGCTTTATGAATTGATATAATAGTAATTTAAGAATACCTGGAAAGACATGTATCAACCTAAATAAATAAAATATAAGTAAAAAAAATTGAAGTGCCGCTGCGCGCCCGCGGATTGGTAAATAAATATAAATATAACATTATCAGTCAAATCAGTTAAAAATTGTGGAACCTATAGCTCTAAACATATGTTGATACCTGAAATACATAATTTCGGCTAGTAAAATGTTACTAGAAAATATATGTTTTCTTTGATATATTCTAAAATAAATGCTAGGTACTTGAAATGAACGGGCTTCTCACACCGCGAGTTTTATTTTAATTAAATTGTTAAATTTCCAAAAAAATATGAAATGAATTTAAATTAACAAAATTTTGCACAAAACCTTTCTATTTTTTAAACCGACAAAATAAAAACTACTTTTATTAAACATAAATAAAATTATACGTTAGACCAAAAATTGAACTTGACTGCTTATAGAGTGCCACCCGTTGGTTTTCGAGCGCCTCTTCGCTAAACCTTCGCGTAACAATTGTTTTTGTAAAGATAAGAGCCCTAGCCAATTACATTCTCGCTCAGGTGTACCCTGGTTCATTACAATACACATGTATGTTACGTATGAGATGTAACAACTGGAAACATTGTTTTATAACATTGCAATATGTATACTACATTTCAAACTTGCTTTCATATGATATGTAATAACTATAATATCAATATCAATTCAGTAGAATAGACAAGTATGATACGTAGATATGACTAATGGAAGCATTGACAAATATTGTACCAAGATAATCAAAACAGCAAAATTACATAAAGCCCTATTACATATACTAAGTTACGAATAATAAACGGGGTAAAATAAACACAAGTAGGAAACACAAGTATGTTACATATGAGATGTAACAACTAAAAACATTGTTTTATAATATTGCAATATGTATGCTGTCATATGATATATAATAATCATAATATGTTATTATTATTTTAAGTAAATATACAATTAAATCAAATAATTCTAGTATATGCAATAGTACATTCTTCTCATACGCACCTATGTAAGACAAAAAAACTTTCTGTTTTTCCTCCGCAACGTTTTACGATGCCTTTATGTTGCAAGTCGTTGAATAGGATCTACGATACGCCCTAATCGCGTGTCTTGACAACTGAGTTGGATCTGCATTATTTTCAAGAATCCGGGTGTTTGCGCAAGGATAAGCGCAAGATCTAATCTATAAATATATTAAATTTATATACATTTAAGGGAGAACAACACTGTGACGACCCAAAAATTACGAGATTTATGACAATTATTTTTCACTTCATTATACAAATATAAGTGATAGTGTGAAGAAAGAAACATACTTAAAAAATTTTCTAATGAATATTATTAATTATAAAATTTTTATTTTACATCAGTGTTACAGAGGTCACTGAATCACGCTACCCGTAGAACGCACCTCGGTGGTTGTCATCATAACTCTGTCTGTAATAATCTGAAACAAAAAATAAAGCAGGGTTTTAATCTATATTAAAACGTATTCAGTTAAGCGTAGCCGAATTAAAAAAAAAGCTATTTATGTAAAAATGGCAGACCAACAAAAAATAAATCGAAAAATCAGTAAAAATTTTTGCTTTTCCTACACTAAGTAAATATTATCATTTTTAAGAATCCCTACGCTTAACTGAAGAGAATTTAATTGAGATTAGGGTAGTTTAAACGAGAATTCGAACCGATATTAATTGGTGGAAAAAACGTGATAACCAGATCAAAATATCTGCAGTGTCATGCACCGAATTTTCTTATCCGCATATGGGTTAAACCATATCGTAGTTACATTAATTTTCTTATTTATAATATTTGTTCTAACCTTTAGATCGCTTTTACACTAAATATGTTTCTTAGAATAAATATTTAATGTCAAACTTCAAATTATTTAATTCTATTTTGTTAAACAATTGACAGGAGCAGATGATACGATTTATGTAACAATATATATAATAAGCAGAAATTTATTTTGAAACCAGTACTTTTTTTTGGAAAAAAGATTCAAACAAAAGTTGTGCTAAATATAAATATCATTAATTTTTGTTCACAAAAATTTTCTGTAACTGTAACCATTTTTTAGTAATTGCAGAAACTGCCAAAAATGACTAGGGTAAACATGCACTTCCGGTCGGAATATTGATTTCAAAAATAGGTGGTTTTCGTGCCAGGCACATACAAATCTTAAGTTTAAAATTTCATAATTTTCCCTTTAGCCGTTTGGGCTGTAGAGCGCTCACACACACACACACAGACAGACAGACACACACACACACACACACACACACACACACACACACACACACACACACACACACACACACACACACACACACACACACACACACACACACACACACACACACACAGACGGACGTCATTCCAAAAATAGTTGGAATCGATTCAGGGAAGGTCAAAACGTATATTTCCGTTAAAATCTCGAGTTCGAAATTTTTCATGATTACAATACTTACTTATACTGCGTATAAGAAAGTAAAAATGTAGTTTCGAGAAAATCGCTTTTAAAGTTTCATGTTTAGCTTTCTTTGAAATGAAATAGAAAATATCAAGACTTACCACAGTTCATGTATTCCTGGTCTATAGGAATCATCCTCTTTGCTTGTGCCGGGTCAATTATTCCACGATTTGAGATATAAGTCATCGGTTTTGCTCCCACACGACGCAAAGTGAGACGAAACACTTGAAAAGTGGCCAAAAAGGAAATTTTCAAATATTCGATTTTTTTTACCATCTTATTAAGAATACTTTATAATATAGAAAGCAATCATTTTTTTATTATTACATAACGGAAATACATAAAAACGATCTCTAAACACAAAACTTCAAAAATGTACTATTTTGAAATGTAAAATGCAAGTCACTATATCCTTTTTATTTTTAAATCAAATTTCAAAATTCACAATGTTTTAAAATGCTATTACATTTAGTTTCAGATAATTTATTTTAAAATTTCAAAATATGAAGCGAATTGCATATTACAGCATCCAACATTGCGGTCCGTTTTTTTTTTGCTGGGTTTAAAAATTTAATTGGAATAGATCTTTTTAGCGTCGCTTCCCGCCGCTATAATTTTTCCATAATTACATACAGGGTGTAACAGCGAAACGAGCTACCTCGAATAACTTCTATCTTATTAAAGATACAATAAAATAGTATAAGACAATCTTATGCAGGACCAAGGGGGACATCCAACTATGAAGGAAAATATTTTTTTAAACCAGTGGTTCTCAAGTAACAACACAAAGTTATGTTTTTTCAAATGAGATGCTATATATTTTTTAAGCCCATTCGATAGAGTTTTTTTTTCTGAATTCCAATATGTATTCGTTTTATACCCTTACATAAGTAAAATATTGAGAAAAATGCGATTGAAAGTAAAATAAATTTTATTTTTATAGTGATTTTACAGTAGGCTATGACAAAAAATTGAGCTTAAATACAACGAAACATAAATTAAATACATGAAATTATTTGTTATTTACTTTATAACACTATTTATAAAGTAAATAACAAATAATTTAATGTATTTAATTTATGTTTCGTTGTATTTAAGCTCAATTTTTTTTCATAGCCTACTGAAAAATAGCTATAAAAATAAAATTTCTTTAACTTTCAATCGTATTTTTCTCAATATTTTACTTATGTAAGGGTATAAAACGAATACATGGTAGGATTTAGAAAAAAAATACCCTCTCCAATGAACCCAAAAAATATATAGCATCTCATTTGAAAAAACAGAACTTTGTGTTGTTGCTTGAGAACCACTGGTTTAAAAAAATATTTTCTTTCATTGTTGGATGTCCCCCTTGGTCCTGCATAATATTGTCTTATACTATTTTATTGTATCTTTAACAATATAGAAGTTATTCGAGGTAGCTCGTTTCGCTGTTACACCCTGTATATATAATACTTTTGAGAAACAAGATCAAAAATAAAAAATATCCCCGGATTTTCATAATTTATATTTTAAGTGGCGGCCGACCAGTAAACAAATATCTACTACACTGCGAGAAGTCCTACTTACATAATACATAATTAAACAAAAATCGGAAACTTAGACATAATTCTGTTATCAATACCTGCGAATATTAATAAGCTTATGATTTTTATTAATCGTTTAATCTATGCAAATAATATAAATAAATAAAGTGGGCAGGATTATGCATACGAAATTATAATACATCTATTTGACGGTAAGATTAAAAGTAAAACCTGCCCTAAATGTAATCTAATTAAGCTAATGCATATAACCATAGTTAAAATTTTCATATCTTCTCTGATGAATTGTAGGAATACTTACTAATCATATGACTAATTATTTTGCAAGAATGTCTAATTATTCGTAACCAATCGTATTAAATATTTACACCCTCCAATTCTAGTAAGAAATATAAATAGGCAGTAATAGTGTAATACATTCATTCTTGTGTTTAAATAAATAACCAAAAACATACATTTTCAATTAAGCAATTTGAAAGAGTTTAGTGAAGTTATAAAGCTACATATCGTGTTACTTAAAATAACATTTAAAGTGATAGTTAGAACGGCATTTACAGACAAATAATCTAAAAAACTACTATAAGGTGTCAAGCCACAAATGAAGATTTGCTTCATAATTTTCTAAAAACCTCAGATCCGCATATTACGAATCTAAGGCATAAAAGCATTATTAATAAAGATACTTTATGTGAAGATCCTCTTAATTTATTAAATATTTATGTAGTTATGTTTTATATTTCAATCAAAATTCAACCATGAAACTGAATATTATATTTTTCGATAACCACTAATAAATTATATAAATTATTTGCAAGAATTTCAGCATAATATTTTAAGAAAATATTTTCAAAGATACATACTTAAAAATAATGTAAATAAGAAAAATTGAATTTTTTGAAACCGTCACAGTGTTGTTCCCCCTTAATCGTTCAAGCTTTTATAATTTTTTCTTAATCGCGACATCTAGATCTACGGCGAATTTTACAAAATACTCCCTCTCTGATTCAAAGGAACACGCCTACTGTATTCGTGAACTAAATTGACAACTCGCTCTCTGGCGGTGAAACTAATGTACTACTAAAAATGATTCTTACGCCGAGCATTAATGAACCAATCAGCTGTTTGGTTCATTAATGACCGACTGTTTATTTCGTTTCTTTGTTTCATAAATTTCTAAGGAACAAGTTATTTATCATATCTAACGAAGTAAATTCTTCGGCTAACTCACAAATAATTTGTAAATAACAGTTACAATGGTTACAATCAAAATACAGTTTTAAAGTACACAAAATAAAAGATTCTGACTCCAAGAGTGATTCGTTTTGGCAAAGAACGGTTGGAATCAGTTCACTTTGTTGCACAGTTCACTTTGGTGCACTTCCCTTCCAATCATAGCCTCTATGACAACTGTCAAACACATTGGTCATTACGCCCGACATTTTTGTTAAAGCAACTAGCGCCGCCAACGATAATTCCGTTCACGAATAATGTAATTATTATTATTAAGTTATTATTAAAATATATATAAATAAAGTTGGTGGTTATACGACACAAATTGATTTGAAAAACTGTTTAAATTATTATCGAAGTTAATAATAAATGGAAACAAATACAAATTTTATAAATAAAACAAGTTTTTCAAAGACTTATGCATTAATTGCGGCTTTCAATTACTTTCCATTGGAAAGTAATTGAAAGCCGTCACCGACGACTACAATGCAGAGCTGTTCTGTTGGTTGCTCGCTAAAAGTACAGCAAAACTATAAGAAAATAATTATTTTTTATCAATCAAGTAGGCAGGAAACTTTTTGTTTAATTAAATCAAAATGTATTTAATATGTAAATAAAACAAGAACATTTTGAAATAAATATCACAATTAAGAACAATGCTTTCAAATTGATTCGGAATATAAAATGGTGTGCCAATTATTTTTACAAAATTTATAGATTTCTTGGTATTTGATTAAAATAACTGATCATTTTCCGTATTTAACTGTAGATCTTAAATTTTCTCACAAGTCGATCATTTAAGCCGAATAACTATTAAAATTACCTGATTGCAAAATTCTGGTGACGCATTTATGGATTTTTTACAAACTAGACGTTTTTTTCGGTTAATTGTTTTTTCGGTAACGCAGTATATACTTTTCTACTCTTCTAAAGAGATTAGAACAGTTTTACCTTCAAATATCTATTAATATGTGTGTTTAAAGTTTTTACTTAAAATTATTTATTTTCTTTCGGTGTTTGCTACTCACTGTATAAAATATAAGCATTAAGATAAATAAGGATAGCTAGGAATCCAAAGTTGGTGTTTTTTTTTCCTATTTTATTTATGAATTTGATGTAATTTCTTACATTTTACAAAATGGGTACAAATAACAGTTTCACATACCTTTAGCCGATCCGCGAAAGTGGAAACAGTTTGGCGTCACCCCGAAAGTGATTATTAAACGCGATTTTTACATAATTTAACGCTATTTTAACAAGAATCTATACAATTTTAGGTGCATTTTATGCATAAAAATTGAAGTTTGTTGGCGTCTGACGCTCAAATAGTTTGTTCCAAACCAATTTCAAAAACATCAGAATTTTAGGTTTATATTAGATATAAAATCCTTTTAAATATTCCATAGTATAGTATTCATTTATGTGTATTATTTTTATATTTATAGTGGCGATTTGAGATTAAATTAAACTGTTACATATATTTGAAAAATTACACATTTAAATTTGTAAACAAAAAAGTGGCGAAACGTTGAATTAAAAATTCCTGTAACTTGAACTATATATATAATTAAATGCAAATTAAATATATATTTTTTAAATAACATAGCAAACATATTTGCTAATTTCAAATTGTAGCATTTTCCGTTTTAGACAAACAACCAAACTTATTTATTCTAAACGTTTCAATAAATTAAACAGCTAAATGAAATATCTTTTGCTGAAAATGAAACACTTTTTTAATACTAGTTCTCTTTAAGAATGCAACCAGCAAAAAAAGTATCATTTTGTTAAACTGTAAGTGTAAGCTATAAATCTTTTGTTTAGGCTAGTTTAGTGAACTGCATTATTTCAATATCTGTAACTGCGATTGATCGACAATGAGATAAAAAGCAAGGTACATGCATACATATTTATTATACAGAGATGTTCAGTTCTATGTACATATATGCTTGTATATTTAATTTTATTGGTATGCATATTGAAATAGGCGCAAATGTACTTTTGATTTCACATAATTTGTATTAATTATTTTTACATAATAGGTACATGTTAGTATTTAATGAAGGTGTAGTGTTTTGTGTTTATTTTCAAATGTATAAGAAAAATAAACAAAATCGAATAAAGCTGTTTATCGCGGGGTGAAGATAGGTATGGTAATAGTGACGCGTCAATCGTTATTTAAATAGCGTCAATATCAAAATCATCTGCTTCATCCTCTGGATCTTTTTTGGTGTTGGTAGTAGTAGATGGTGGTTGAGCTTTAGCAGCTTCTTTCAACGGCGTCACCTTGGCTCTGTCATCGTACTCAATTTCAAGACCATCATCCGATTCTGCATCGGCACCATTGTTATCATCACTATCAGAATCCTCAGTGTCCGCTTCTTGAAGCCATTTGACAAACGGCTCAGCCGTCTTGTGGATCTCTTGACTAAGCTCGCGCGACACGTACTTCTTGCTAACTTTGTCCGCCCACTCGATAACTGCCTGCTCAGACAGTATATCCAAATCATAAAACAATTTCAAAACGCCCGGAACGCGACTCATCAGCGTATCCTTGTGCAAAGCGACTATCTGCTCGATGCCACCCATCAAATACCGCTGCGCCTTTTTGTCGTTGAGCGTAAACCGCAGCAGGAGCATTCGGTGGCGTTTCGCCTGCACGCATATGTTCTGGTCGAAGAGCAGCTCGGCCAGCACCAGTGTCGCTTTCTGTTTAATCTCCAATCGCTCTGCTTCGCCAAGGATCTCCTTCTGTTGCGGCACCGACTCCAGTTGGCATCCATCGCGCCTTGTCTTGACGAGCGTGTAGAACAGGTCCAGCCGTTCCTTTTCCGTCTTCTCCAGATCATCGTTGAACGTCATGTTTTTGGCACCGTCGGTCAGGTCTTGCATTCGGGCACGCACCGCGTCCTCCGATACATCCGCTGACCACTGTCCAGCGTCGTCATCATCCGCGGCGACTTCGGCTGGCACGTCTTCCATACCGGTCGAGCCGTAGCCGTCTGTTGCATCTGTGCCGGATTCGCCGTTAGCCTTCTTGCTGCGCTTGGCGCGTTTGCCCTCAGTCAGCGATGAACCCTGCACGGCCGGGTTCAAATTTGGCGGATTCTTTAGTATGAATGTATTCAATTTGTGGTTAAATTCCAGTGGACCATGGAAGCCACACGCTTTGCACCCTTGTGAGATTGTGCCTTTCTTGGCGCTCACCAGCAAATTGGTTTCCGGGTTATCACACTCGGGACAGAGCACGAATTTCCGGATGAATCCGTCCAGCAAGTCTTGCAGTTTGGAGGCGTCGTGCGAGCCGTTCACAATGTACCGGTCGTTCTTGAAATCGAATTGCGTTTGCGCGCCAAGTTCGCATCCAAAGTATTTGGTGGGGTAGGTGGGTGGGCGGCCGATGGCTTTCGCCACTTCCATCATATTCACAATAACCGTTTTGATGCCATTACCTTTGCCTTCGACTTTCGCCAAAATGCGCGGCATCTTGTAACGATAAAATGCATCGCTAACATTTCGATTTACATTTACACTACCCATGATTGTGATGTGTCGTCGTGTAAAATGGTTTAAATTTTTGTTTTATTTATTTACGATTGTGATTGATTGATTGAAAACTGACAAAAGCAAACACTTCGTCGTCTACAATAAAGATGACTAAAATGTAAGACGCGCGGGTATAATGATTGGTTAGAAGATCAAATGGAACAATTGTAAAACAGTGATTCAACCAAGTTTCGTTCAACCAGTCACGTTTCTCTAAATGGTTGAAGTTTCCGATGCCTGTTTGAGGAAAATTTTGTTGTCCTAAAAAGTCAATTCATTTAATTCAACAAACGTATGTTATTAGTTCATTTCATTGTTCATTACCTATAACTGATAGGTGTACGGTACTGCAATGAAGTCATACACGTCGTGTGTTCGCCAAAAATCGGCGACGGACAGATGTTCCGGTTATTATTACCAGACTGCACTCTGGACGTTGATGTTTCTACAAGGAAACAGAAACGTTTATACAATTATTAGCTAAAAAAAAATCCTTAGTTGATAATTAACAATGATTAGCGATATATAGATATGTATCAATACGTGATTACTACTGACGCATTTCACAAATAGATAAAAAACAAATTATTTCTATAGGTATCACATTTTAATTACACAACCGACAAACCTGTGCCCGTATTAAGCACCATATGTTTATTGCGAATGTAAATATTATAGATGACACGTTTCGTTCGTTCGTTCGTTCACTCGTTTGTGTTTTACAATAAATGATATGATTGAAAGTAACTCGCTCGATTGACAGATGAAACGAAACAGTTTTCTTGCGCGCGCGCGCGCACTCTCTCTCTCTCTCTGTATAAACCCGGACCGGACTCCCGGAAAAGTTAAACGAATCGCAAGCAGCACTGCACTGATAGAATGAGTGAGTGAACACTCCCGTTCGTATTAAATATGCGCAGAACAGCGCAACCACCAAGTCCAAGTCGTCGATAAATGAATCTACGTTACGTTACGTTACACTACGTACGACGGCGCGATTCTATCAAAACTACATATAGGTGTATGCTTCAATCAATGATTTTTCTCATCCAAAATAGACACCATAACACCAATTATTATTAAATTCACTTGTTAATTTTAAATAAAAAAACACTTCGGTTTTGACAAGAAGAAAGAGGTAGCCATAATAAACATATGGATACATATTCAACATAGACATTTCAATCAATAAATCAATGCGGAATCCCGGCAATGTTTTTTTCTAATTAAGTAATTTCGCAAGTCACATAATACACACGTAATCACCATTAATATCTAAACTACTACAAACGGAACAATTATCATAAATACCTTGATAGTTTGCTAAAGTCATATAAAATGGTAACGCCCCTGTGGACGAAAACACGATAAAACAAAAATTACGAAATTCGAATATCGGATAGGGCTGGTGGTTAAGAATCTATAAAAAAAAAAATATATATATATACATACATATACATATAAATTTATACATATATATATACATATATAATGGAAAAAAATTGATTCAAATGAATAAAATATGTGCCTCACATAATAATAGGATTGTTGAAAAATAAAATGGACTCTGGACACAAGGATGACTGTAAGTAAATAAGAACTATAAAATTGATTATCTACACGAAAAACAATCTGCTCGTTCACAGAATATGCAAAAATTAATGATAATCTAAACTCACAACGTCAACGTACACGCGGATAGGAAATGACGAAATATTAAAATGGTGGATCAACTCAAGTGCGTTCTTTCATTCTAAGTCAGCGCACCAAGTGAGAAATTTTCACTCGGAAAAATATCAAAAACACATTCATGCCACCTTTAATATTCCCATTTAGATAAAGAGATAATTAGTTCAAAGTGTTAAAACGCAGTTTCCACAATGTTAAGTTAAATACACACTAGATATTAGAGCGCGTCGAAGTGATTTTATCTCAATACTTAAAACGCGGGGTTCGAAAATGTTCGCGTTCAACGCTGAGAGACATGTTATCCTTATGACGAATCGGCGGCGCATTTATTTTGAGACATTACACCTGTATTTGTCGCTTAATTAATGAAAATAATTAATATGTTAGGAACAATACAATACATTTTATGATATTATGTGTATGCAATGGCGAACATCTTTAATAAAGCTATATTTTCAAATTGAAATTGTAAATTATTTTCTGCGCCATGGGAAGTGTTCTGGCACATGCGCAATGAGATAAATTAAAGTTGGGGTAGTTGGAAGAACCATAGCGACCAATGGAGAGAGTGTATGGCAGAAATCTTCAAATTTTCTAAATGACAAAATACATACGAGATGTCGTGATGGGCTATAAAATAGTAAAAATTTGAAAGGATTAAATGTTATATATATTTAATATATTTACCTGTTATTTTACTAATCAGATTAAATTTTAGATGATTTTATACTGTATATATAAAAATATATATTTATTTATTGGTATGTTTATCGGAATCCATTTTGAATAGGCAAAAAAGTGAGCACGTGACAAAAGACGCGGGGTTCAAAGATGTTCGCGTTCAACGCTGAGAAACAAGTTAACCTTATGTCGAGAATTTGCCGCTCATTTATTTTGAGACATTACACCTGTGTATGTCGATGAATCAATGAAGAAAATCGATGTTAGGGGTAATAGAATAATCTTTATGCTATTGTATGTATGCATTTAACATAAAATGCATTTTCAATTTGAAAATATAGATTTATTAAAGATGTTCGCCATTGCATACATACAATACCATAAAGATTATTCTATTGCCCCTAACATACTGGTTTTTTTCATTGATTCATCGACAAATACAGGTGTAATGTCTCAAAATAAATGAGCCGCCGATTCTCGCCATAAGGTTAACATGTCTCTCAGCGTTGAACGCGAACATTTTTGAACCCCGCGTCGTTTGTGACGTACCCACTTTTTTTGCCTAAGTGTGTAATCACAATACTGCTAAAAGTGACAGTTCTTAATGTGCTGCACGAGCGAACGCAC
This sequence comes from Nebria brevicollis, assembly GCA_944738965.1. Taxonomy (NCBI): domain Eukaryota; kingdom Metazoa; phylum Arthropoda; class Insecta; order Coleoptera; family Carabidae; genus Nebria; species Nebria brevicollis. Next base: position 11,365,929 of record OX122904.1, read on the forward strand.
CTTGAGCATTTCAAAAGACTGAAAATGTCAGATTTATACACGTGCATCACATGCAGAGTTGTTTTCAAAGAGAGTGAATTACAAAGATTGCACTATAAAACTGATTGGCATCGCTACAATTTAAAACGAAAGGTTGCCGAATTGGTGCCCGTTACCGCGGTTGAGTTTACAAACCGCGTGAACGCGCAGAAAAATGATAAAAATACCGCCGATAATAATGATTCAAGGCATTGCGACTCATGCCGCAAGCATTTTAACAACCTAAACTCGTACGCGAACCACCTGAATTCAAAGAAACACAAGGAGAATGTGGTAATACCACATCAGCTCGTTAAACAGCCTGAACAACCAATAGCAGTGATATGCAATGAGCAACAAGTAGAAATAATATGCGATGAACAACAAATCCAGCCGGATACAGATAGTCAATGCGATGAAGTAGATTCAGACGAATGGGAAGATGATTATGAAAATCCTGTCGTTGATAATTCATGCTTGTTCTGCAGTCATCGAAGCCGTAGTCTAGTGCGTAATATGCGTCATATGTCCGCTGAACATTCGTTCTATATTCCAGACGCGGAATTCTGTAAAGACGTAAACGGTTTAATAAAGTACTTGGGCGAGAAAGTCTACGAGGGTTTTATGTGTTTGTGGTGCAACGACTCCGGCAGAGCGTTTCATTCGAGCGAAGCTGCACAAGGACACATGCGAGACAAGGGCCACTGCAAGTTGTTACACGAGGGCGCTGTGTTGGCCGAGTATGTTGCGTTTTATGATTACAGCGCCTCGTACCCAGCAGGTGAAGAAATGTCGGTTGACGTCGACGAAGAAGTGGACGTACCGGTGTTGGATGGTACTGATTACCAGTTGGTGCTACCATCTGGTGCTGTGATCGGCCACCGATCGCTTTTCCGTTACTACCGCCAGAACTTGGACCACGTAGCGCTGATACCTCATACAAAATGCAATCGCACACTTCGCAACGTACTCGCCGAATATAAATCACTTGGTTGGTTGCAAACGAAACGCGAACAAGCAGCTAAGAATGCACGTGACGTACGGTACATGATGCGAGTGCAAAATAAATGGGCCACCAAGCTCGAATTTAAAGCCAACAAGTTTCAACCGCATTTCAGGCAACAAGTTAATTATTAATTAATGCAAGGCAATTATGTATATTGTAATCAGTTGTCTTTTGGTTAATAAATTTATGTATTTGTATCTCATGTATCTTGCTTTAATACCCTGTTCTTGTAGAACGTTTGTACGTTTAGCAAAACACATGTAAATCCATAATAATAGTTATTACATTTATTTATTTATCTGTAATATTCATAACATAAACTGAATTGCTTTCACTCATTGAGTTTATGTGTTAATCACTTAAAACTAAGTCTTTGTTTAAACATTTTTTTAATTAAATACTATAACATGAATGTTGATTTGTAATTAATACATTTCATATGATTGTTATTAAAAAGTACATCGAAATTGTTTAAGAATTTATTACAATCTACGCCAGAAAATCAAGAAATGTATGCATATGTGAATACAAATGAATACCGAAACAATCGTTGTGTATTTGTAATATATAAAAATGTAACAAATAAAATAAATTGTAGACATTCATATAGGACATATAATGTTTGTAACCGGTGCTGTACTGTTTTTGTATCATTGAACACAAAGCGCGCTTTTAAATTAGTTGAAAGGAAAACGGCTTTTCAAAAAAGGTATTTTATCGTTTATTTATATACTACACAAAAAAATTAACGCGTTTGGCACGCAAAGTTTACTAAACGCTAAACCTGACCGCCGAAACTGAAACCGAAAAGAATATTATAATAAAGTATGTTATGTATGTACAACGCGTGCATATGTACTTTGAGAGGATCACACGATGGGATGGTAACTAATGGTAATTATTAGTAAAGAGGTGCAGTGTATATGTACTATATAATACCAATGCAACATTCACTACGCATCAAAATTAGGCATTGATCATACGTAAAACACACCACGCACGTTTTATTTCATACACGATGATAGATGGAGACCGGGAAGGAATAAAGAGTTAAAATAACGACAATGGTAGTGTAGTGCACTAGGCCTAGTGTTATGATGTCTTCGAAACATGAGGAAAGGCATTTGCGGATTCGGTGGTGGTGACGGTGTTACAGGTAGGAATCCTCTTGATTGGTGGCGGCGGTGGGAGCCGGCCGCCAGGTAGCGATTCGGGCGACGAATCATTTCGTTTCTCTGACGTCAAAAGCAACGGCAACTCGTCGTCCTCATTGTCGCGGTGTACTGTCGTTGTGCCGGTGCGCGTCGTTGTCGTCTCATGGCATTCACACTTACAGTCCTCTGGATTTACGTAACTGTAAATGACATCTTCCATTGTTGTTGTACTACTAGCCATCGCCGTCGGTTGCAGAACACTACGTGACGAAGGTATCGTTTGAATTCTTTTTGGTGGTTTGCGTCGCTCAGGTATATCTTCGAAATTAATCCAATCTTTAGGAGCGCCGCGCGGAGGTAATGGTGGCGCGGTCGTCTCTTGCTGTTGCTGCGGTATAAATTCCGTCCAGCGGCGTGGTGATTTGGCACGGGCTGCTGATGACATGTTATTTGTAGACAAAGAGTCGTCTCGTGGCAGTGATATCCGAAGTTTCTCCGCGGTCACTGCGTTCATCGAGTCCTCACAGTAGTCCTCCAAGCAACTAGGATTTATTGGCGTCGTGGAGCGTGGTCGTTCTATGGGACATGTTCGAATCTCGTAGGTGGCACGTTGCTTCACAGGTACTATAGGAATCGCCATCGAGCGTTCGAGTGGCAACGTGGTCGGTACGTATGGCAGGTCATCCTCGAATGAGTCCTGTTGCAGCACCAACCCTTTACGCTCATGCTCACTGTTGGATTCGTCATCGTCCACAGTGGTGGCTGTGATATTGCGTTTGGTAAATACTTTCAATAGGTTCTCGTTTTCTGATTCCGACGAATCATTTCCATCGAATGCAGCTCGTTCACTGGTATCGACTTCATCATCTACAACACTATTATTATTAGTACTAAGCAGCATTTGCTCAACATGTTGTGTTATAACAGTCACTTGTTGTTCTAATTCTACTTTAGGTAATGATTTTCGTTTATAGCCATTTGCTACAAGTGGTGTTGGTTGTGAGAATTGCGGTGGTGGCGACGGCTGAGGTAAGGTCTTTGAAACACTTGAATTGCTTACAAGTACAGACTGTTTAGTGTTTGCTTTTTTCTCCTCTGTGCATTCGGGTGTGACGACGGTTTCGGTAATTCGGTCGTTTCGTTTGGGCAGTTTTGTAGTGAATATTTCATTGTCACTACCTAAATTCGTAGTGAATACAATATTCTCGCTGCTAGTGCTACTCTGTCTGTGACTGGCATCAGCGCCGACGCCATCATCATTGGTAACAACCACCTTTTGTTCTCGCTGTTCTATAACAGAAATTTTCTTCGAACGTAACGTGTTCGTCGTCGGTTCGTTGTGGCTGGGACTAGTAGGCGAATGTAGTGGTATAATAATACTATCTCCATCCAAAGGAACTTCGTAATATTTCTTTACGGGAGGCCTATCAAACGTAAACTCCAGACTATGCAGACTTGTTGCCGGTTTCGGCGATGTTTCCGTCAAGGATTGCTTTGATTTATGACACGATTTCTTTGTTTTGAACAAAGTGAATACGGATCTGTGCTTGGACGGGTTGTTTTTGTCAGATGCATCTACTGCACGTTCTCTGTCGCTGCTTTTCGATCGGGAACGTGGTGTTTTCTTCCTCACAGATGCAGGTACCTGTTATCATTACGATTTGGTATTTTTTGTTCACTTATAGAAAACATGCAAACAATATTTATTCTTGTATATATAATAACTTACAGTTGGTGACTCGGGACTTGTTCCATACTCCTTGGCACGAAATAGGGATGCAAATGAGCTCTTCCTCGATGCAGATGGTGATGGAGTGTTGCTGTACAATTGCTTCGGACTGCTGGGCACGTGGACCGCCGGCTTTGTCGCTCCACCGTTACTCAGGTCCAGGGTGGCGGGCTTTACCGTATTTGTGGCTTCGTTCTTGTACATGTGATCTGGTTTCAGTTTGATGCGTATATAATCGATTGAGGCTGACGGAGAAATGCTGTCTATCACCGGATGGTTGGTCGACTTGGCGGAAGCGCTTTTGGGTGAAGAGATGCTTAATATTTTAACTTTGTTTGTTGCCTTTTTAGGAAACGGCCCTTTCAACGGTATAAACGTATATTCAACACCGCTATCGGCAACAATCGTTTTTCCCGGAACGAGATCTGGATCTATAACAGCAATAGTTGTTGTAGGCATATCCTGTGTTGTATTAATTATATCTTCAGTTGGTTTATTCACTGTTATTATTACTTCAGCTTTCGGCGATCGTTTAGGCGGTGGCGGAATTTTTCTAGCCGGCTTCTCTGGTGGCGTCGCCAACGGAATTTGTGCTAGTGCTGATGCTGGAGTTGCCTGTATCTGCACTTCTACTTGCGATATAATCTGCGACACTGTATCAATTGGTACACATGCTATTTTCGTAATGTCTTGTTCTTTCGTAATCACTTGTTCTGTACTATGATCATCTGGATGCGTTTTAATCGATTGTAACTGTTGCGTAGGCAAGATGTGGACCTGTTGCACTGGCTGTATGTTTAATGCACCATGCGATTGCGTATGTTCATGCTGTAAAACGGGTGATAATTTAACTAGCTGATCTGCAGGCTGAATTTTTCTTCTGCACTCGATTGAAATTCCTTCTGCAAGTATTGCTTCTGTTGGATCATGTTTTCTAGACAACAGCACGTGCTCTAGAAGTTCATCTTCTATTATCTTCGCCGTGTTGTCATTTGCTGCACCAGTAGTTGATTGCGAATTTTCCTAAATAGTAACGCATATATATATATATATATATATATATATATATATATATATATATATATATATATATATATATATATATTATATATATATATATATATATATATATATATATATATATATATATATATATATATATATATAGTTAATTAAATTAAATTAAACACACATACATATCATCATGCCTATTACCATCAATCCCCATTGAAGAACCCATACACTCTTTCACATATTGACAATCTTTCGCCATACAGCTCTATCCATGCACACTTCTTTCGTTTCATTCAAATTCTACATATTCCGCTTGCTAACGATTTTTTTTTTTCAAGCAATTCATTCTCAATCATATTTAATCAATTATTATTTTTTATAGGGACAGCCTCCTATTCACACATCATTTATCTTGCGCACGTAATTCTATTTTGTCAATCTTTCATTAAATTATAGTAGTATTTATTCAAAAGTGTACCGATTTTGAACCGCAAAATGATGTTTCCAACAACATTTTATGCGGTGATGGTGAGCGCGACGTACCCGACATGACCGAAAGATGACTTGCGTTGGACACCCGACTCCCTTGACTGCCGATACTCGATAGCCGCGACGTTCGGCCGGAAATTGATAGTAATCCACCAAAGTCCGAACTCTGACTATCTTTCCGTTGATGTTGCAGTGGGAGATCCGATGTTACGGCAACGGTGACAGAGGTGGTTGTGATAGGACTACGTCGCGATTCACATGGTTCGTGAAAATCTAATTCTTCCGTAGATGAACGCAAGTCCAGCGCGCCGTCCTCTTTGAACGCAAGACCGAGTCGGGTGCACGGTTGTCCAGCCTGCGCCTGGAACAGCTCTCGCTCGGGAGTACTGTCTCTGCTGTCCTCGTGATGCGATGAACTACTGGCTCTTGATATGTCAATGCGTGGCGTGCTCGGGGTTAGTGTCAGTCCACCGTCCACAGTCGTCGTTCGAACGACGCTAAGACACAAGGTACTAGTTCGAGAGGTCGGTGTCGGTGCTGGTGTCGAATCTTCATTGATGCCAGGTAGTCGGGTGCTCGATGTTGCATTCTCGCCGGGACTTTCCGTCTAAAAGCAATTGAACACCGCGCAGTTGCGGTGTGAACAAGATCAGGCGGGATTTCACTAGGTATCAATATACATGGCTTGTGGATACATACACCGGGTCTCACCTCATCAGAGAGGTCTTCAAAAGAGGCGAAGGGAGCCGGACCCATGCGTCTCTGTTTGCGGCCACCTCCGACACCGCTAGCCATCTTCTCTCATCAACGGCCACCACGTCTTGATGTTGGTCCTATCACTTCGATTGTTGGCATTGTTGACGTGCAAGTACTCGATCAATAAGACACTTACTCTGTCGCGCATCTATAATTGATGTAAAACAGTCATTACCTATATATATATATATATATATATAGTTCATACACAGGTTGTATTCGTTTCGCCTTACATATATCTAACTAACCATCCACCGCATCAGTACTAAGTACGATGGCCGGATGGCTGATTGGAGACACGACGACACTCATGGTTGTACGTACTGCAAGTTCGCTTGCGTTGGTCGCTCGGCGTCGGTCATCGCACGCGGGTACATTACGCACGCGTGCCACGATCAATACAACACTAGCGGAAATGCTAAAGAATCCTTTCTAATATCTATTTGTAGATATATTCATATAATATATAGGTAAAATATGTTACAGACTTTCTTGGATTTGTTTATTTACAATAGCTCACAAAGACAACACTTACATTATTAATTATGTATGTATGTATTAAATATTATATTTAATATAAATACATATTTTATATATATATTTATATATATATATATATATATATATATATATATATATATATATATATATATATATATATTAATATTTTACATAATTTCAGTGTGTTTTCAATATTATATACAATATTAAGAGAACGACAGTTAGTATATATAGGTAGATATACAATATGCGCAGACACACGTACCTACACAGTTATAGATAGGCGTACTAACTCACAATGTTCTTAGTAAAACGACAAATAATTTGTGTGTCTGTGTAAGACGTTAGGAACAAGGGGCGGGTGCTCGGTCGGTCGATCGTTCGTTCAATTTGTTGATTTACATGAAAGAAAATTGATTGTTGCTTGGTAGGCAAGGCAGCAGTTACCAAATATAGATGGATAAATGCCGGTCAGTGCATGGGAGCAACACTGCCCGTACTAGTACTAATGATAGCCGAACTACCTAATGTAGATGCTAGATCTTGAAAACTGAACTGCGGGAAATATGGCTCCTCTTGAATGGCACCGAGCGGTCCTACTTGTTCTGGCGGCGTTAACTCAACGCTCTCACCGGTGAACTCGCTATCGAAGTACCGGGTATCCGTCTCACTGGTCACCTGCGGTTTGAACGGAGGCGGCACCTTCTTCTGCACCAGGTCTGACCAATTGATCGAACTGAAGAACGGATGGCGCATAATCTGTTGCGCGTCGTCGGGGCCGCCGCCGAGCCGTTTCGCCGGGTCCTTGGCGAGCAGACCCGCCAGCAAGTCTCTCGCCTCGGCGCTTAGCGTCCGCGGAAACTTAACCTCCTCCACAAGGATCAGCGTGAACAGTACGTCGTGGTCACGATTGTAGAACGGCAACCGGCCACACATCATCTCGTACATAACCACCCCAATGCCCCACCAATCTACCGCGCGGCCGTAATCGTTGTCTTCCAGCACTTCAGGCGCCAGGTACTCGGGTGTACCGCAGAATGTCTTCGTCGTGCGGCCGTACGTGATGTCCTCCTTGCATAGACCAAAATCAGCGATTTTAATATGTCCATCTTTGTCCAACAGTAAATTTTCTAGCTTCAAGTCTCGATAGATGATTCCTTGCGAATGTAAATATGCCAGCGCAGAGATGATCTCGGCGCCGTAGAACCGCGTGCGTTCCTCAGTGAAGACACGTTCGCGCGACAGATGGAAGAACAGTTCACCGCCGTTCACGTACTCCATGACGAAGCACAAGCGGTCGTTGGTTTGAAACGAGTACTTAAGCGATGTGAGGAACGGGTGGTTCGTGGTTCGCAGCACTCGATTTTCAGTAAGGGTATGGGCGACTTCGTCCTTTTGTATGATTACCTCCTTCTTCAGGATCTTGATTGCGTACAAACGACCGGTGCCTTTCTCGCGACATAAAATTACCTTACCGAACGTTCCTTTGCCCAACACTTTGAGGAACTCGAAATTCTCCAGCGTTACCTTCTTTTTGCCCGTCGACTTTGAGCTGCACGTGCCCTGTACGGAGAATTTCGCGGAAAGATCGTCTAGGTTGTTACTCGTTGTTGCTTCGGACATGGTGCCAGAGCCGCCAGATGCCATCATCTCTACGTCGTCACACGATTGGGATAGCCGGTCGGAAACGTATTTGATCGCAGCCACCCATTCTTCTCGTTCCTTCTCCGTTTCAACGTGAAATGTTCGTTCGATGACTGTCGTCCATTGCAAGCCCCTTATTATGAATGTGTAAGGCTTAGGTCTGTCAACTGCCATTATTTGGCAACCCTTCACGGTGAAATTATTTAATGGATCGCCTAACGAGTTCAAATCTGGTTTGTTTTTAAATCCAACTAATGACCCATCATCGGATAACACAAAATACCTTAAATCAATAATTTATATATTTATTAGTCGATAGTAACACACACACAAACAAACACATACCTTGATCTCCAATTTTTTATATGTTCTCCACGTTTGAAAAGCCAACCTTCTTTCACAATACTCCCCGAGGAACTTCCGGCAAGAACTGGGATTGGACTGGGCACAAAGGCGCCAGTTATTCCCGACACTTCATTCATGTCCCTAACTGTAGGTAATATATCATCTACCATTCATACATACATATAGAAAATCGTCTCGTATTTTATGCACTAGTTGTTATGCCATGTATCGTATATCGCACCTACAACATTTACAAAACGATTTGTTCCATATTGTTGAACAAGTTGTACAACGCATAGTACAAGTTAAATGACGATATTCACTGCGTCAAGCATGGTTATAAACTAGATTTATATTATCATATTCGAAACGCAATATGCCAAAACAACGACAAAAAAGACCATCATCAAATCAACATGAAAATGTAAATACATATACGACGTTCAACCAGGTATACGTAGGTATATTTACCTATTTACTTATTATATATTCTTACTTAAACATTACCTTTGCTCGTTGCTGATATCGGTAATAAAAATCAGAAATAATTTCGACAGATAAATGCACTGTCTACACGTTTTCAAGCTCCATTTTAAGAGATTTGGCCTTCATTAACTATCCTTTTCTATTAAAATATCAGAAACAGTTTGGCCTTGAACTTAAATGTAATCGTTGCTATAGCAACGAAATATCACAAGTTACCATTTTGCGTATTTTGCTGTATTAAATACAGATAAAATAGTGCAACGAATGCACTGTATTATATTTTGAAAGTAACACTAGCTTATAACTGTTTTTAACTTAATAAAATAAACGAAAATCTCTTCAAGAATATGCAATACACATTTTGCTGCATGAGTTATTGCTTACTTTTGGTTAGGTTGTTTTGTGTAGAGAGTAAAGAGAGTTGGTACGAATGTGGAATCGGTCAAACAAAATTTTTCGAAGATGGCGGTTTAGTGTTTTTCAAAACTACGAGATGGCGAATATTCTTGCTAGATAATGATTAAATACTATTACTTTTCGAAAAATAAAATAGTATCACTTGTATCTAAATAAAAACCGTTATTTACATAATAAATATATTTTTATTGCATTCAGATTAAAGTTTTATATAGCATTCACATATTTACATACTATTACATATTAATAAATTTAGTAAATTTTCATATTTATTATAAGCATTTTTATATATTACGCAGCAAAATCACAAAATGCAAAACTAATTTTAAAAAATGTGCAAGTAAATAAATAAATTTCTTAAATTTTAATCCTTTTAGTAACATATTAGGGTAATATACTAAATATATGTAGTATTTAATTCATTTTAATTTTTATTATTTTGTCAGTGCCATCTACTGTTTCGCAGAAATTCTCAAATAAACAGGTTTCTGTTGTCAACTTACGTCATTCGAGCCTATATACTCCAACTCTCTGATTTTATGGCATGGTTGGTAACAAGATCACTTTCATTGCATTTTGTAAAACGAACGCGTTTTCAAAATAGATCATGTCCAAATAACAACTTTTGATTGGTTGTTATTTGACCAATCCTAGCTACAATTTACTACACTGTAATTTTGTAGAAAGAATAACATTTAAAAAATGCACTGTTTATTTTGACATAAATATTTTTAATTAACCTATCAAGTAGAATAGGCATATTCGGGATTTCTTAATATTTTAATAAAATTTGTACACAAAATTATATAAAATGAATGGTAGCTATTTTTATACCAATCATTGCAAATTATTTTACAAATTCAAACATATAACGTTTATCCTTCGGAACCACAACAGTGAAGTGAATAAAATCTATCGCTCTTTGCATTGTAATCATAGTCTATTCAATGCTCGAAATGCAATACCAAAGAGTAGTTACAAACTGCCAAATCATACCATATTTAAAAGATGTCTCAGCACAAAACAAAACGTTAATGTGAAGAAATTGAAAAAGTCGGAAGTTTTGCGACTTTTATCTTTAGCTAAGCCAGAAAAATGGAAAATATTAGGTGTGTATTACCCGATATTGTAGATAAGAAATTTAAACAAACCATAACTTTAGGTGCCGTATCTTTGTTACTGGTTTCCAGTGCGGTCACAATGGCAATTCCTTACAGCTTAGGCAAAGTATTGGATATAATATATACAGGTGACACAAATTCAACGGAGGCGCACAGAAAACTGAACAAATTGTGTGGGATTCTAGTCGCAGTGTTTCTAGTTGGAGCAATTTGTAATTTTGGTAGAATATACATACTTTCTTGTGCTGGTAATTTAACGTAACGTATATTGTAACCTAACTATATAACATTATTATTATTTAAATGAACAGGATATCGTGTGACACAAGCACTAAGACAACGTGTTTTCCATTCGGTAATGAAACAAGAGCAAGGCTGGTTCGATAAAAGATCTACGGGTGAATTAATGAACAGATTATCTGCAGATACACAACTAGTAGGACAATCGCTCACCGGAAACCTATCCGATGGTCTACGATCTACGTTTGCTGTTGTTGCTGGCAGCGCAATGATGGTATACACATCACCAGAGCTTGCTACAGTTGGTCTATCCGTCATACCACCAATTGCCGTTCTTGCAGTTCTATACGGCCGGTAATATATCAAATAAATATTCAATAATAAAACAAATAATATACTTTGTTTAGATTTGTACGCAAAATAACACGAGCTGTACAAGATGGCTTAGCGGACGCGTCAAATGTCGCAGAGGAACGTATCTCTAACATCCGCACTGTGAAAATGTTCGGGCAGGAAATGCGCGAAGTGCAAACATATTCGGATCGCATTTCAGGCGTCCTTCATTTGGGCTACAAGGAATCGTTAGCACGCGCGTTGTTCTACGGTGCGGCTGGCCTCTCCGGTAACACAATCATCATCGGTGTCTTATACTATGGCGGTGCAATGATTGGCGAACAAAGTATAAGCGTAGGCGAGCTATCAGCGTTTCTAATGTACGCGGCATATATCGGCGTATCCGTCGGGGGGCTCACTCGCTTATACACCGATGTGAATAGATCCGTAGGAGCCGCGACACGCTTATGGGAACTAGTTGACCGACAACCAATGATACCTATGCAAGGGGGCATTCAATTTGAAACACCTCCCGTTGGACGAATCACTTTCGATAACGTTCGGTTTGGTTACGTAGATAATCTGCCTGTATTGGATGATATACGGTTAGATATAAAACCCGGTGAAACTGTAGCCGTTGTTGGACCGAGCGGTTCTGGTAAAAGTACCTTAGCCGCACTATTGCTGCGTTTGTATGAGCCCACATCGGGTACAGTGCTCGTTGATGGGGTCGACGTACGAAAACTAGACCCGTTATGGTTAAAACGTAGCATCGGCGCTGTAAGTCAAGAACCAATTTTGTTCGCTTGCAGTATTCGCGATAATATTCTGTACGGCGCAGATGAGCCCGACCGCGTGCCTTTGACGCAGCTAATGGAGGCTGTTACGGAGGCGAATCTATTAGAATTTATCAATAAACTGCCGAATGGGCTGGATACGGTGGTTGGAGAACGTGGCCTAACACTGTCCGGCGGGCAGCGACAACGAGTGGCGATTGCGCGGGCGTTAATCAAACAGCCGCATATTTTATTGCTGGACGAAGCGACTAGTGCACTGGACGCCAAGTCGGAGCATTTGGTGCGCGTGGCTTTGGAGCGGGCGACGAAAGGTCGTACTGTACTTACCATTGCACATCGCCTCTCTACGATACGTAACGCTAATGCCATTGCTGTGTTACATGATGGCCGCATCGTAGAAACGGGCTCTTACGAGGAGTTACTTGCTAAACCGAACGGCAAGTTTAAGGATTTGGTTATGCATCAAACATTTACGGATCAAAAGTGAGTGGTGTACCATTCACTATTCGGTGATGGTTTTCGGTTATAGGTAAAGCTGTATGTACATACATACACAGAAAAAAGAAATATATATATATATATATATATATATATATATATATATATATATATATATATATATATAATACATACTGTTAAACTATTTGTTTGTTATATTATATTTTGTTAGTAATTAATAAATCGTTTTCAATTATCCGAAATAGTTTATTTAGTTATTAAGTACGAATTAGTAGTTCTTAAATTCATCTCTAAGATCCTCTGTCTAATAAATTATATTTAACTATTATTATACACAACCTAAGTACATTATTATCTATATATAAATAAATATATATATATAAATATATAAATATATATATATATATATATATATATATATATATATATATATATATATATATATATATATATATATATATCGACTTAAAAACTTATGAGGTGATAGATATGTATATAGTATGTAATGGAAGATCAATTATTTTTTCTTTTAAACACTAAATAATACCTATATTTGTTTTTCACATGCAAAGAAATTCAATTAATAAATGAAAATTAAATGGGTGCCATGATCAAAAATAAAATAATTAATTAATATCACTACACATAATGCGTTTGTTTAGAGCACTATAGTAAATAAGTGTGCATATATATCAGATGATGTCAACCAGTCTTTAACTTTTGTCGAAGACTACAAAATGCTATAACTCTCAGTACCACCAAGAAGCCAACAAGTATACCACATTTCGACCAGTACGATGTGTCTGACATACTAAACTCTTCTAATACTGTCTGTGGCAACCGAAAGTGACAGTAAACTACATCCTCAGGGCACACCAACGGTTCACGACCATGACCATAAACAGAGAACACCAGGGCCTGCAGTCCATGCCGCAGAAAACTCAACTGCGACAACCAGACGAATACTGTAGGCATGTGATTTATCAGTGCAAGGAAGCCGGCCAAGACCAGCATAGCTGCCATATAAACAGCTCCAATGAATGTTCCATTCTGTAATAATAATAATAATAAAATATATATTTATATTATTATGCGTTTGTATATCTGTATGTGTGTGTGTGTGTGTGTTACGTATATAAATTACTTACAACTGGACTAAATCTAGTGCCGATTAATAAGCCTGTACTTTCTGACGTAAGAGTAATAAGAACAAGTGCGAATAGAAACATTAGGAACCGCGTCCATACGAGGGGTTGCGCACTCATCACATATGATACGCTTCCGTACACGGTGCAAAATATTATTTGCAATGGGACGTCTAGGATGATGTGCGCGACAAAATATGTTTTCAGGCAGTACCAATTGTTAAAGCGTTCTTTTTTCAGCACCAACATTTCTTGTGGAACTACATAATGAAATTACAGTCGTTAGCGTATATATATAGTACATTCAAATCCACAACAAACTTACATCTGAGTGCGGCAGGCATTAACGTCGTATAACTCATATACACTGCCGAAATGAGAAAATATCCTATATTCGTATACGCTTTTGACCCATCGTTGCCTGAATTCAGATACATGAGACCCAGAAAGATGCCAACGAACAAATGTAGGAACAACTTGACGTACGTTACCGACTAAAATATGTATTGAAAAACATAACAATTTGATTGTTGATCAGAGCGGGTAGTACATACCCAATCCCTATAATGCTTTACGAATGATCTATTTAATAATATGCCAAGTTTGGACCATTCGGATGGTGGGTTAATTAGTACTAGTGCCTTTTTCGCATTCCCCTCTTCATATCGGCTTGTAAGTACCGGTTGAGTTTTTGTTTCATCTTGTGATTGTCTCCAACAACCAGACGATGACTTGGCAGCGATTGTCAATTGCTTTGTGAAATTTCCCCAGTCGCCACTCACCACTTCCAATACTTAAATACATATTATTAAATAAATATATAATTAAAGAAACAAAAACTAGACAAATTACAATAATCAGCTGGACTGTGGTACTGAGGACAATATAATCCAAGAGCTGCGAGATATGCAACTGTATTGACGGCGGCTCCCTGGTACAAGCAATGACCTTCTGCCAATACATACACGTGGTCAAACAACTCGAACAGACTTGCCGTTGGTTGATGTATTGTGCAGATAATGGTGCGACCACCTTTTGCAAGGCCCTTCAGCAACGAAATACATTGACTCGAACTCTGACTATCCAAACCACTGTAATAATACTAATAATAATTGTTTGCCGTTAGTAATTGCATTAAAACTTACGTTGTTGGCTCATCCAAGAACATGACCGGTGGATTATCAATTAATTCCAAAGCAATTGATAGTCGCTTCTTTTGTCCACCAGAAAGACTTTCGCAACGTGTGCTCCCGTGAGTGCTGAGACTCAGCGTGTCCAAAATATCATCAATCTACGCATACATTAGTCATTTTAATAATATTATTAAAAAAAAAACATGATACGGGTCAACGTTTGGTAAATATAAGTATGTAGGTCTTACCACGAATTGTTTGGCCTTGAGTGAGAGACTTTTGCCTAGCTTAAGGTCAGCGGCCATCATCATCATTTCTTGCACCGTGAATAGCGGTGATAGCCGGTCATCTTGCAATATATAACAGCATTCTTTCTTATACTCGTCTGGGCCATTACAGTTCATTTTTTTTCTATTACTCATTATAGTGCCACCTACTCCGGATCTTCTGTAATTCATAAATATTGACATACATACATACATACGTATCCAATTGATAGATATTTATTTACTTATCAATATGTGATGTTATTTAACAAATATATTTATATCTAGTTAGGTTTGTTATTTATTATGCGAGGGTATTTATACGTAATCTAAATTGCTCTAGTTTTAAATACTTTTCAATTTATGAATCAAGAAATATTTCGTTTTCTCCACTTTCTTTTTGTTCATTATATTGTAAAATAAAATTCGGACAAACATTGACCTAAATGATAACTATATCTAGATAGTGAATTCAAACTGGATTAGATATAATTATTTGATTATATATATAAATATTTATATATATATATATATATATATATATATATATATATATATAAACTAAAGGAAAATTACTAGTAAATATAATATATCATATATATAGAAATTAATTTCTGTACTGTGTTACAGATTGTATTCTATAGGAAAACGATAAACGTTGATTTCAGTTGCTTTAGTTTTGTCCGACATTGTATATATACATACGGAGGTAGTATTTCATGGAAACTTGATAACATATCGTTATCATTAGAAAATGAAAAACACAAAGCACCCAACCATGTGGATATTTAGCGATGCTTAATAAAAATTAAATTACAGTCGCAATTTCCATGGTCATGATGATAAGTTATCTATTTTACATACAATTAATTAAAAATCTTACTGGAATCCCGTAAGGATGTTGAGCAGTGAAGACTTTCCAGCTCCAGAAGGTCCCATGATGGCAGTTAATTCGCCAGACTGAAATTTTCCAGAGACCCCTTGAAGAATCTGTTTTCTTTCTAAAATGAACATTCATCAAAAAATATATACATATATTTTTGTCATTGAAAGCATTTTCCATTCGTATAAAAAATGACGCATGCTTGACTAACGAAGCGAACTAAACGCTTTCGTTGCATCTATATAATTTCTGTTATTATACAATATATAAATAATAACAAAACCATCATAGTATTTTGCTGTGTATGTATGTATGTGGGCACATTTAAGTACATCCGGTGTATCCAACATGCAACATCATTTTATGATAGATTTAGTGACAGTGGTATCATAACAATCGGTTTTTTATGACTGCATGGCAACATAAATATTCGTGAGAGTCGAATTAGTATATTCCATTATTGTCAGACGAAATTTATTTTTAATGAACCAAACATCGTTTTGAGTTAATTTATAAAAAAAAAATGATTGCGCATTAAAATACATTAAGAAATAATCATATACAAATAGTAATTTGAAGTAGGAAAACCATATAATTGAAATTCATTAACTGGTTTGTCAAACATAAATGAAGTATCAATTCCTATGAACATGTATACCTATTTACATTCGTGTTTATTCTAAATGGAATTGTTTACAACTAATATCAGTATATTCACGAATAAAATAAGCAAAATTTGGTTCTCAATAATATGTTATTGTACCTTTTTGTTTTGTGAAAAACATTAAAATTCGATATTTTCATGCATGCAGACATGCACATATTATGACACAGATTTATTCTATCTGTGTCATAGGTCAATATATGTAGATTATTCGTAATTAAACTTGAACCAAAACCCTAAAAATATAGCAATCACGCATTCTTCGTATTTTATACTAATTATATAATATATTTTCATTACTATCAAACCCCTAAACTTCTCATGCGTATAAAATACGGTAAAAATAATTAATTGATTTTAAAATGCGTATGTAATAAATTTAATAATGAACAATGGACAATGATAAGCAATATCCAAATTTTTGTATACCTATATACAAATTATTATTCAATGACGATTATTATACTAGAGGCTATTGTACGAATATAAAACAATGTTATTTTCCCCAAAATCACTTTTTAACACGAAAGTATAATACATAACATACTAATAATTTTTAGTATTATATTATATAATATTATATACGGAATATTGACGACAAATATTTAATCTTTACCTATATACGCTATCTATAATATATATATTTCCTTATCTATAATATATATTTACCTATGTAATAATAGGTATGTATGTGCTTGCTTACCCTTTGTCCGGCCCATGGACACAGTGAGAGTAACATCTTTGAACTCTATATCAATAGGATTGTTCTCTGGCAAAAATAACATCACTGCCCGTTGTTGTTGTTGAATTTGAGTGGGTTTTAGAGTCATACTTGCACCCAACCGTTGCCCTGATAGGTAACGATAGACAGTTAAGACACAGGCGCACAGGTAGAACTAACACTAGTTACATATATTATTGAGAGAAGCTTTATTGCACAATAGAGACAAACTGCACGATAACTCGACGAAAAATGTATTATATATATTATACTAGTTGCACTTTTTTTAGTGTTCTACATACATAGTACGTATGTACGAACGATGTAGCTTCATGTGTACGACTACGTATCACAGGCAGATGTAGTTCTGTTGTGTACGAAACGAAGGAAGTGGGATTCTGGTTAACTTAGGCCTGGGTGGGTAATGGTTTCGAATTATGATGCGCTCTCTCAAACATATACAGATATTATTTAGGCCCGGTGTGACCGACATGGAGTGGGTATATACCGTTAGTTTTATGAGAACCCCTTCATTTTAACTTATGTACGTAAAAAATGTCACAATCATATAATCATTATGTCGATAAAAGGTTATCATACGCGAATAAATTAATGAAAATACACATTGATCTCGATGACCACGGAATTTTTTAAATAAAACAGTCAAAGGTTTATCGTTAAATGATTTGTCGATTTTAAGGTCGTCGTTTACCTAAATTGGCATACAATATTTTCGATTAATTTTTTTTTTTGTAATTTATCCTGTATTATATTTTATTTATATTTAATAGTTTTAAAGAATCATTAATAACTTTATAAGAACGATTTTATTAACACTCTTAGAAATGGATATATTCTCCTAAAAAATTTAAATATTTATTTATATTCATACAGAAAACGTACATACGTATATTTGCAACAATATGCATTAAAAAACAAATATTAATTAGTGTAATCATCAGATAATTATTAAAAAAGCTAACGTGTCGGTCACTGAACTTTCTTATACGCATTTTAATTAGATCGTTATAATTTAAAAATTTTTGAAAACTTTTAAACTTTATAAATTCCAACGATTTAATCAAAATGCATATAAGATAGTTCAGCGACAGACAGCAGATGTAGTGCCGCACCGTCGCTAGTACCTGAACTACTGACGGTGAACACGTATATATATACATGTATATATTGAATGTAATATTGAAAATAATTTATTTCTTTGTAACCAGTACCTATTCTGAAAAATATTTTTAAATAAAAGTTATGCGAAATAATACCTTTTATTTTATTCTGACTAATTTTACTGTAAGTACTACCGTTTTTGAGTTATAGTAGAAAATGCAAAAAATGACTAGAGTAAATATGCACTTCCGGTTGGAATATTCCTTTCAAAAATAGGAGGTTTTCGTGCCAGGCATATACAAATCTTAAGTTTGAAGTTTCATGTTTTTTCTTCTACCGTTAAGGCTGTACAGCGCACACATACACACACACACACACACACACACACACACACACACACACACACACACACACACACACACACACACACAAACACACACACACGCGCGCGCGCGCGCGCGCACACACACACAGACAGACGTCATCTCAAAAAATAGTCAGATCAAAAGATATATTTCCGTTAAAATCTCGGGATCGATATTTTTCATGATTACTTACTTATATTTGTTGGAAGTGGCAGTGTAAGTAATAAAGACGCTATTTAAATTAATTACGTTTATTTGAAATATTGTACAAGCAGACTGGTTTTTACAAACTTGATAATTAAACAGATTTTGTTTTTCTTTAAAACAGTTGCACACCCGCCAACTATATAATTGTTAATTCCACCAATATTTTTCATTTTCATTTTTCATCGATGGACGTTTCGGCATAGCAAAGATCCGCAGTATGCTTCAAAGGTAATCACAGTATGGTTAAAAGATAACAATAACCAAGAACTTAAATGGTAGACATAATCTCCAGACCTGCATCCTATAGAAAATGTATTGGACATTTTATATCGAAGAATTTGGACACAAAATTATTCAATCAAAAATTTACTTCTTGAGGCAATCAAAAGGGAATGGAAAAACATCCCAAATGATACCATAAATAACCCAATGGAATCTATACCTCGCAGATATGCTTCAGTAATAGTTAACAATGGCTTTTCCACGAAATATTAATAGCATGGAACAATTTAGTATTTTAATATAATTTGTTGCTTTGAATTGTAAAAATAATTATTTTAATGTGTTTAGATAATATGAAGACAGTATTAAATAAAATTAAATATTATTTATGTGTTGCAATTTAGAATAAGATTAAAATTTTCTATAGAAAAACGATGAACGCTGTTTTCAGTTACTTTAGTTTTGTTTGATACTGTACGTATAATTAGTTTTTATTTAAAAATAGTTTCTTAATAAGTATTTACATGCATTTATGTCTACATAAACAAGTAGTAATTTTTGACCAATTGTTGCCAAAGTCACTCTTTTTTTTAAATACATATACAGTGAGCGCAATAAGTATTCGTACAGGTCAAGTTTTCAAAATAAAACTACATTTAAAGAAAAACTATTGAAGATAGATCAAAAATAAAAATATGTGGAGTTATATGGAGTCATATGTTTATTTAATTCACCAAAACGAGTCATCAAAAATAATATTAATGCGGAAAAAAAAAATTGCAAACCAATATCACTATCCAAATTAACGCGCAAAAAGTATTCATACATGTAATAAATTATTATATTTTCAATTTTACACAAATAAACAATATTTTTTTCGATAAATATGGGCTCTAATAATGGTTAGAATTCTTTATGGTATTAAATTTACCAAATATACTGTAACTAATGTTGAACTTCTAACCCTTTCTTCCAAGTGCTCAATTTTGAAATAGTTTTCATTTTTTCATCTTTTATTCATCTTAAGTCCATAAATGCTTATTTCTATTAATGTCTGGTGATTGTAAAGGCATTTTCGATAGTACACAATCTGGAAAATCAAGCGCTATGTTTTTGATCATTGTCTTGCAGGTAAATGAAATTTTTCTTGGCTCTCATTTTCTCCACGCTAAGAATGAAATATTCTTTTAAGATGATGATATAGACTATATAATACATAATTCCATCAATTAAGTGTAGTTTTCTAATACTAGCAGCACTAATATATCCCCAGACAAGTACATATCCGCCACCGTGATTTACTAACAGAAGTAAACTTATTTTGCCAAATTCTGTTTGTGTTTTTCTCCCTCAGTGCCCCGGCATCCGAACCAAAATTATTGTATTTTGAGTCATCAGGATATATAACTTTATTCCAGAGCTCTATTGTCATTTTATGAAGCCTTTAGCAAACGTCAATCGCTTCTTTCAATTAACTACGTAATCTCAATATTTTCATCGAGCAAATCGACCATGATACTTAGTATATCATAGTACATTTCGGATGGTATGTGGACACAAAGATATTTCAGTGGTATTTTACAGTTCTTCAGCAAATTTTGGTGCAAATATTTATGGAATTTCTTTAATTTTCCTTACAATTTTCCAACGATCATGACCACTGACTCCGGTGACCGTCCACTTTTGTCTTTATTTTTCAGTGTTTTAGTTTCACGAAACCTATAAATTATACTTTACACTATGTAATGTGGTCTATGTATTATACTTGAAATGTTGCTCAACGACATGCACTGATTATGTAATTAAATAATAAATTTTCTTTCAGCTTAACAAGTTTCTTTGCTTGTACAGATAATTGGTAAATGACATTGGTTTATGGAAAATTTTATATAATATGGTCAGGGAGTTCCCATGTTATTTGTCCATAAAATAACTTATGCTGAAACCAAAAAACTAACCTGCGCGCTAATTTGACTTGAATCATCGGTTTCATTTTTTTATTTGCACTATAATTTAATTTTTGTTGAGTCATTTATGTATAAATATTGAATGTGTGTATCGATAATACATAACATATTTTTATTTTTTACTTACCTTCAATTGTTTTCCTGTAAAAGTAGTTTCCCTTTGAAAACACTAACTGTATGAATACTTATTGCGCTCATTGTATATGATATGAGGGTTGCATCATTTTAGAAATAAAACAACTTCCTCTGTTGATAATATATATGTATGTAGATTTTTACTTTCTTATACGCAGTATAAGTAAGTATTGTAATTATGAAAATTTTCGAACTCAAGATTTTAGCGGAAATATACGTTTTGACCTTCCCTGAATCGATTCCGACTATTTTTGGAATGACGTCCGTCTGTGTGTGTGTGTGTGTGTGTGTGTGTGTGTGTGTGTGTGTGTGTGTGTGTGTGTGTGTGTCTGTGTGTGTGTGTGTATGTTCTCTACAGCTTAAACAGTTGAAGCTAAAATTATGAAACTTTAAACTTAAGATTTCCATAAGCCTGGGGTGTGCACCTCTTATATTTGAAAAAAATATTTTAAGCGGAAGTGCCTTTTTACTCTAGTCGTTTTTTGCAGTTTCTGCAATTACTCAAAAACGGTTACAGTTACAGAAAATTTGTATGAACAAAAATTAAAGGTATTTATATTCAGCACAACTTTTGTTCGATTTTTTTTCCAAAAAGGGTACTGGTTTCAAAATAAATTTCTGCTTATTATATATATTTTTACATAAATCGTATCATCAGCGCCTGTCAATTGTTTAACAAAATAGCCTTTCATAATTTGAAGTTTGACATTTAATATTTATTCAAAGAAATATATTTAGTGTAAAAGCAATCTAAAGGATAGAACAAATATTATAAATTAGATAAATAATGAAACTACGATATGGCTTAACCCAAATGCGTATAAGAAAGTTCGGTGCATGACACTGCAGATGTTTTTAAATGAATAAATACGTATATTGAAAAAAATATTCAAATAAAAATTATTCAATTATTAATATATCTAATTTATAATCTAACTGTATTTGCTGTATTTCAGGTATTGTAGAAACAGCAAACTGGTTTAAATATTCTTTTAAAAAATAGGTTTTCTTCCTTACCATGCATATTGAATCTCATGTTTAAAATTTTATAATTTTTCAGCCGTTTAATCTCATTCCAAATATAGTCAAACTCGATTCAGGGAGAATAAAAAAATATTGATTACAATACTTATTTTTTAACTTCGTATAAGAAGGTCAAAAATCAGATTAAAAAAAATCCTAATACTGCAAAATTTTCCATAATTGTAGTATTACCTTCCACCTTTCACATACACATATACATACATAGAGATTATATACATACATAACATCATGTCTATTCTCATCAAATTGGGTGGCAGAATACTCTTTACATCAACATCCAACAACTTGATTAAAATCTATTATGTGTGATATATTTTTAAATATTTATATTAATAATATCACTCTAGTTACTGTTTGCGATTCTTGTCCTTAAATAAGTTTTAATTTGCTTCAAAGACGAACACGATCATTCTTAAGATGCCGTAATAGAAATTCGTAATAAATTATAAATACATTCAGAGGCTTTTATATTCAAATAAAAGAAATGGCCTCGATTAGGTACATTATATTTTTATTAATGCTTGTGTGTAAATGTTAATTAATTAATGATTATAAACATGTTTTTGATTATAATAAAGAAGCTAATTTACTTAAATGATCTGTATTTAGAAACAAATTATCTGTACGGTTAAAAGGTTGCATGGAATTTAAAAATTATCAAGTTTTTTATACCTTTCATTTAATTCTGTAATAATTTTGTCGAGTATTGGGATATAAAGTTTAATTTTAACAAGATCTCTTTTATTTATGAGCAAGCTTAATAAATAAAAGAGATAGTACAATAGAAGCAAGCTTCTATTATATGTATGTACATACATACAATATACTATCGTATGGATATTAATTTTTTTGGTTTGTTAAAATAATACAAGAGACATAATTGTTTGTATTTTTCCATAAAATATTCCACTTATCATCACTAATTCACCATGTTTGAAATTCTGGTATTGTTTCTTGAATTAAATTTAAACTATGTACATAATTAATCTTCGGAGATTGAAGATACTTCTAAAATATGTAATAAAATGATAATTACTTTCTTATACGCCGTATAAGTAAGTATTGTAATCATGAAAATTTTCGAACTCGAGATTTTAACGGAAATATACGTTTTGACCTTCCCTGAATCGATTCCGATTATTTTTGGAATGACCTCCGTCTGTCTGTGTATGTGTGTGTGTGTGTGTGTGTGTGCGCGCGCGCGCGCGCGCGTGTTTGTGTGTGTGTGTGTGTGTGTGTGTGTGTGTGTGTGCTCTCTACAGCCCAAACGGTTGAAGCTAAAATTATGAAACTTTAAACTTAAGATTTGCATATGCCTGGGGTATTTATTTCTTGGTAAAAAAAAGTTTTCATTCCGTGTAGCCGTTTATCCATTTTTACTCCATGCAAAGGGCTGAAGGAGGAAAATTATAAAAATCCCTGGAAACATGTTTTTACTTTCTTATACGCAGTATAAGTAAGTATTGTAATCATAAAAATTTTCGATCTCAAGATTTTAACGGAAATATACGTTTTGACCTTCCCTGAATCGATTCCGGCTATTTTTGGAATGACGTCCGTCCGTCTGTGTGTGTGTGTGTATGTGTGTGTATGTGTGTGTGTGTGTGTGTGTGTGTGTGTGTGTGTGTGTGTATGTTCTCTACAGCCTAAACGGTTGAAGTTAAAATTTTGAAACTTTAAACTTAAGATTTCCATATGCCTCGGTTGTGCACCTCCTATTTTTGAAATAAATATTCAAAGCAGAAGTGCCTGTTTACTCTAGTCATTTTTTGCAGTTTCTGCAATTAGTCAAAAACGGTTACAGTTACAAAAAAAAACAAATATTAAAGGTATTTATATCAAGCACAACTTTTGTTTTAATTCTTTTTCCAAAAAGAGTACACATTCCAAAATAAATTTCTGCTTATTATATATATATATATGTTTAAAATATCTGCAGTGTCATGCACCGAACTTTCTTATCCGCATATGGGTTAAACCATATCGTAGTTACATTATTTTTCTAATTTATAATATTCGTTCTAACATTTAGTTCGCTTTTACAGTAGATATATTTCTTAGAAACAATATAAAATGTCAAAGTTCAAATTATTTAAATCTATTTTGTTAAACAATTGACAGGCGCAGATGATACGATTTATGTAAAAATATATATAATAAGCAGATATTTAATTTGAAGCCATTACTCTTTTTGGAAAAATAATTCAAACAAAAGTTGTGCTAAATATAAATACCTTGAAAATTTTCTGTCACTGTAACCATTTTTGAGTAATTGCAGAAAATTCAAAAATTGACTAGAGTAAACAGACACTTCCGCTTTGAATATTTTTTTCAAAAATAGGAAGTTCACACCTTAGGCATATGCAAATCTTATGTTTAAGGTTTCATAATTTTAGCTTCAACCGTTTAGGCTGTAGAGAACATACACACACACAAACACACACACACACACACACACACACACACACACAGACGGACGTCATTCCAAAATTTGTTGGAATCGATTCAGGGAAGATCAAAACGTATATTTCCGTTAAAATCTCGAGATCGAAATTTTTCATGATTACAATACTTACTTATACTGCGTATAAGAAAGTAAAAATCGTATCATCTGCGCCTGTCAATTGTTTAACAAAATAGACTTAAATTATTTGAAGTTTGACATTTTATATTTATTCTAAGAAATATATGTAGTGTAAAAGCGATCTAAAGGTTAGAACAAATATTATAAATTAGAAAAATAATGTAACTACGATATGGTTTAACCCATATGCGTATAAGAAAGTTCGGTGCATGACACTGCAGATGTTTTTATCTATTTGTAGAAGCAAACTATAGGCGGAACACTTATCATTTTAATTAAACATATCTGCAAATTCTTACATTGAACTTTCTTATAAGTATTTTGGTTATATCATATCATATTTTTATTATTGTTCTAATTAATAATATTTTACTAACCTTTGGAACTCTTTTTCACTTAATATATTTCTTAGAATAAATAAATAAATATAAGTTTTTTAAATAAGTTTTTTTTTGTTTTCCTGTTTTCTTGTTTCCGGTACCGTTTTTGGAAAAAACTTTCAAGTAAAACTTGTACAAAATGTTAATATCTATAATTTGTATTCTAACTGATTTTGCTATAAGTGCAACCGTGTAGTGTAAACATGCACTTCCGGTTTAAATATTGTTTTCAAAAATATTAGGTTTTCTTGGCATACAAATCTTAAGTTTAAAGTTTCATAATTTTACCTTCAACCGTCTAGGCTGTATAACGCTCACACACCCATACACACACACGCAGACACACACACACGCAGGCAGACGTCATTCCAAAAATAGTCGCAATTGTTCCAGAGTAGGTCAAAACGTGTATTTCCGTTAAAATCTCGAGATCGAAATTTCTCATGATTACAATACTTATACAGCGTATAAGAAAGTAATAACTACAATGATTATATGATGTTTTCTGTTAAGCAATTGACAAGCATACTTGATAATAAAATTTTCAATTTTCTTGAAGCCGGTACCAAAATAGTAATATCTATTTTTTATTCTAACTATTTTTACTGTTAGTTTTTTACTTTCTTATACGCAGTATAAGTAAGTAATGTAATCATGAAAATTTTAATGGAAATATGCCTTTTGCCCTTGAATCGGGTCTGACTATTTTTGGATTGACGTCTGTCTGTATGCATATTTTGAAGTAGTATATTACAACTATATTTTCAATCTCCAAAAATTAATTATGAACATAGTTTAAATTTAATTAATTCAAGAAACAATTTCACAGTCTTATGGCGAACAGGGTTGCAATATCTTCCCAATTTACTCTGTGAGTAAAACAGAACAGACATATATGCATTCTATGAGTGCGAATAAGAAAACATAAACTATAAAAATTAAAAGGTCTATTAGTTTTATATACCAATGTGTGCAAGGTATAATTTTACTTTATTATACGCAGTATAAGTAGGTATTGTAATCATGAAAAATTTAGATTCGAGATTTTAACGAAAATATACGTTTTGACCTTCCATGAAACGATTCCGAATATTTTTGGAATGACGTCCGTTTGTGCTCTACAGCCTAGACGGTTGAAGGTAAAATTATGAAACTTCAAACTTAAGATTGTTATATACCTGGGCAGAAAACCTCCTTTGAAAACAATATTCAAGCAGGAAGTACATGTTTACTCTAGTAATTTTTTGCGGTTTCTGCAATTACTCGAAAATGATTGCACTTACAAAAAAATTATTAGAATAAAAATTATAGATATTAGCATTTTGTATAACCTTTATTTGAAACTTTTCTTCAAAAATGGTACCGGAAACAAGAAAATGGCTATTGAAAATTGTTCTTATTATAATTATTTTTACATAAATAGTATAAACTGTGCCTGGCAATTATTTAACAGAAAAACAAAAAAGTTAAATAATTTGGAGTTTGACATTTTATATTTATTTTAAGAAATAATTTCGTGAAAAGGTGTTCTAAAGATTAGTAAAATATTATAAATTAGAAACATCTGCAGTGTCATGCACTGAACTTTTTTATACGCATTTTTAAACCACATCGTAGTTTCATTATTTTTCTAATTTATAATATTTGTTCTAACCTTTAGATCGCTTTTACTCTAAATATATTTCTAAGATTAAATATAAAATGTCAAACTCCAAATTATTTAAGTCTATTTTGTTAAACAATTGACAGGCGCAGATGATACGATTTATGTATGAATAAATATAATAAGAAGAAATTTAAATAGCCATTATTTTGAAACCAGTATTAGGTTTGGAAAAAAATTTCAAACAATAGTTGTGCGAAAAACCTTCAATTTTTGTCCATACAATTTTTCTGTAACTGTAACCATTTTTGAGTAATTGCAGGAACTGCAAAAAATGACTAGAGAAAATAAGCACTTCCGCTTTGAATATTTTTTTCAAAAAACAAGAGGTGTACATTCCAGGTATATGCAAATCTTAAGTTTAAAGTTTCATAATTTTAGCTTTACCCGTTTAGGCTGTGTGTTTTATTTTAATTTTATTTACCATTGTGTGTAAGTTATAGGTATATTTACTTCCTTATACGCAGTGTAAGTAATTATTGTAATCATGAGAAGTTCGATCTCGAGATTTTAACGGAAGTATATCTTTTGACCCTCCCTGAATTGAGTCTGACTATTTTTGAGAGGACGTCAATTTGAGTGAGTGTGTGTATGTATGTATATATGTGTGTGTGTGTGTGTGTGTGGGTGTGTGAGTGTGTTTGTGTGTGTGTGTCTGTGTGTATGTATGCACTCTACAGCTTAAAGGGTTGAAGATAAAATTATGAAAATTCAAATTTAAGATTTGCATATGCCTAACAGAAAAACCTTCTATTTTGAAAGGAATATTCTAACCGGAAGTGAATGTTTACTCAGTCATTTTTTGCATTTTTTGTTATAACTCAAAAACGATAGTACTTACAGTAAAATTAGTTAGATTAAAAATATTTTTCAGAAAAGTAACTGGTTACAAAAAAAAGTCATTTTTAATATTTTGCTATAACTCAAAAACGGTAGTACATACAGCAGAATTTGCTAGAATGAAAATAAAAGATGTTAATATTTCGCATGACCTTTATTTGAAAAGATTTCAGAAAAGTTACTGGTTACAAAAATAAAGTTATTTTCAATATAACATTCAATACTTCTCACGTTTACTGCATTTTCAGCGAGTAATTCTCCACCAGTAGTTGAAGTACTCGCGTCGGTGCGGCGGTACATATGCTGACATTTCTGGCGCAGAACTTTCTTATACGCATTTTGATTAGATCGTTAGAATTTATAAAACTGACATTTTTTAAAATTTCAAAAATTTTTAAATTCTAACCATCTAACCAAAATCGCATAAGAAAGTTCAGTGTCAAACATGCCAGATATTTAATATTATGATGATGTTAACAATTATCTCTTCTAATATATTTTTAAATTCACATAACAAGAATAAATCAAAAATAAATGAAAAAGAAATTTGAATAACAAAAATCGGATGATGTTTACTGAAAATAAACTTTTGAATTGCCAATTAAAATATATGACGCTGAAGGTGTTCATGTCTCATTTTCCCTAAATATTATCCGATTATTTTTATTCAAATTTAGTTGTTAAGTAATTTTTAATATCTTTTTGAGATCGTAAATGAAATAATTGTAAATTTTAAACATTAATAGTGGGTTTATACAGAAAAAATTAACGCTACATTTAACATTAGCGCTACATTTAACGCTGCATTTTACTAACAAGAAAAACTGGCGTTTATACAGCTAAGCTAACAAACTTAACGCATGCGCATACTGGTTTCCGTGTTTGACATTTGCAAGTGTCAACTTGTTTTTTGAGGCTATATTTTTATGATTTGCGAAAACATTTTTCCTTTTGCGATACATATAGTAGTTTCCATTTCTTTTAAATAAAAATGGATTCGGAACATGATTACAGAGAACATTTGGCTAGTTATTTTGGTTCAGTACCATGGCAAAAATCTCTTATTGAAAAAGGTTCTATGCCGAAAGACTATTAAATTAAAATGATTTTGTATTTTAGTTATATTATTTCGGTTCAATACATTATTATAGTTGATTTAGAAGTTATTTCAACTTATGTTAACCCCAGTACCTACCAAACTCGTATATAACAAATGTGAATTGTGTTTGTGGAAAATAGGAAAAGAAACTGGAAGTATTTTTAAATAAAACAATATAATAAAAAGTATTTAACTAATATATTTATATAATTTACTCGCTGTCCAACCCAAAAACTATATGCATATTCTTCTTTTGCCTACGTTTCTTCGCGGTTGGCGACACATTTTTCATTAATACGCCAACGCTTTTCCCAAATATGTCGGGGTCCTCTTCGGTCCTTATGGCACTATAGTATTCTGCCAACGATAGACATGCACCTTCGATGCTTGCATCTGCAGATGACTCGAACAGTTTATTCCTCTCAGTCGCTTAGTGAGAACGCAAAGTCACCCACCGGGATTCACACTCTGGAACTAGAATATATTTAAAATTATAACATCATCCTATTTTAACTTTTAACAAAAAAAATATAGTTGCATATCACATACCTTTTAGCCCCATGACTTCGGAAACACTTCTCCATGTATTTTCTTTACTAGTTTTATTGCGGAAGCCTACACTTCGCTTATCATACAATATAGCGTATTTTTCGACACTATCAATCAATTCACCGTCCATTATGTTAAAATAACAATAATAAACAACAATATAGCAGGTAAACAAATGCGAATGCAAAAAGAGCTACAAACTGTACTGTCATGTTGTACTTGTCAACACACATGTGGACCGGGCACGCTTGCGCAGATGCGTTTTTCAAACTGAACTGATCTTAGGCAAAGAAAGAACGAGTTTTTGTTCATCTCTCTTACAATTAGTAAGAAAGATAAAAGTTGGCCAACTTGTTAGCTTAGCGTTAAATAGAAATGTAGTCTTAAATTCTGTATAAACGACAACATTGGTTAACATGGTGTTTATCTTTTTCTTAGCCTTAAATGTAGCGCTAATGTTAAATGTAGCGTTAATTTTTTCTGTATAAACCCACTATTATATCTTTTAAAAAATAAAATTATCGTCTGAACAAAAAATAAGATCGTAAAGGCGAGCGACTTCTATGTGAAGACATGGCAACATTGTACAAAATTCTCCATAAGTTTAACGAGTTTAACCAGTTTAACATTAGCTATTCGTCAACGAAATTAACAACACGCTCTCTGGCGGTAAAACTAATGTACTACAAAAATTGGTCTTTACGCCGGGCATTAATGAACCGATCAGCTGTTTATTTGGTTCATAAATTTCGAAGAAACAAAAAATCTATTATATCTTACGCAGTAAATTCTTCGCTTAACTCACAAATAATTTGTAAATAGCAGTTACAATCATAATACACTTTCAATGAACACAAAATAAATGATTCCAAGAGTGATTCGTTTTGTCAAAGAACGGCTGCAATCAGTTCATTTGTTTGGACTTTGTGTGTCCAATCACAGCCTCTATCACATTTATTTATTTGTATAATTATTTATCTATTTATTCATTGAGTAATTTTATTTATCGGTATCATGTATTACTTGATGTTATTGAAGTTAGATTGAGTTTATACCTGGGTAGCATATTTCATGAAGAAATATTAAAATATTTTTTTATTTTATATTTAAATATTTATGCTGTCTAAACAAAATATGTATCAGAAAGTGCAGGGCAAGACATTGCAGATATTCTTTGCTGATCCTGGTGTCCAAGGTGAAATTTTCCATAGCTCCATTTTTTGTCCGAAACCTAGAAAATAATATGTAAAAACCTTTAGCATAACTTTAAGCCATTAAAATGGATAATCGGCTACATGGAATGAAAAACTTTCATTTGCCAATAAATAAAAGCAAATGGATTACTTATGATGTCCATGGCCATTTACATAGTGTTATGCATTTATACTATGTAAATGTACAACACTATGTAAATGTATAACACTATGTAAATGTATAACCCTTTGTAAATGGTCATAGACATCATAAGTAATCTATTGGTTTTTAGTTCTTGGCAAAAAAAAGTTTTCATTCCGTGTAGCCGATTATCCATTTTTACCCCCTATATACCCCCGGCAAAGGGGTGAAGGAGGAAAATTATAAAAATCCCTGGAAACATGTTTTTTTATATGTGACAAATATTCCCAAACTCAAATTTGTCATAAACGTAGTGGAAGTTTTGGTCGCTAAGAAAGCAATTTTTTCGGTTTTGCACCACTTTACACCCTTGTACACGCTCGGGGTGGGGTTGTAAATAGAATATTACCCCAAAATCGTAAAATGGAGAACATTTTCTATCAGAAAACAGGTTTTGCATTCGAATTGGCTGGAAAACCTCGTCAAAGCAAAGTCGTGGAAAGTTTTGGCCGCGTCGGCGTTAATGGGTTAATTTCTATTGGGGAAGACCTCTTAGGTATATATAGTTTGTTTTACGTATAAAGAACTGCAGTGCCATTGCGGATGTTATAATATAGGTAAAAGCTCAAATTTCATTCGCCATTTATGTTTATCACCGAATAACGATTATCATAAAAGTAACGGTGGCCATACAAAATACATCGTATTGGAAAATAGTCTATAAAGCTATGAGAAACCTATATGTATATTTATGATTGAATATTGCTTGAGAGAATTTCCCATATGAGGTTGGAATGTACATAAAATATTTTTTTCTAAATTAACGTTTTTCATATATTTTCAAAATGACATTTAGTTTTGCTAATGTATCACACTGCACCTTAAAATTTATATATACATAATTATAATGTGTTTGAAATTACTTCTTGGATAATATCTAGCGTTTTCTTCAGACTGCACTTTCAACAGTCAAGTGTTTTTAAATGTTTGTTCTAAAAATTGGTCACACAAACTTGATGTCAAATGAGAATAATTACTAGTACACGTGCATTCTAAATAGTATCTAGCAAATGTGTAATATAATAAATAACGCCCCTATTACCTTCAAGCGGTCAAAAATTAATTAGCAAAAAAAAAATGTTTAATGATAAATGGATCACGGGTGTCTATACTAAAGAAACCTCTTGAAAATAATCAGAATTAATACAACATATAATTATAATTTAAACGTCAACTTCAATTAGTTAATTCATTTTACTATGAATTCAATACGAATTGTTCGTTCGAAAGACAAAGTCTTCGATCAAAACACGTTTAGAGGATTATACTGGCCGTAATAAAGATTGAATTTGAAGACAAAGAATTTGATATAACTTTCTAAACAATTATTTAAACCAAACGATTTGTTGCACTTTTAACAAAAAGCAATCTTTTATTAAAAGAAATAAACCAATGGTGTGACAAGTCTAGGAATATTTGAACGAATAATAAAGTATTATCGCACATAGTTTCGGTATTAGTTTGGTTTCCTCTGTTATGGAAAACTCTTCGTTCAGGGTGTGAATTTTGAGAGCGAGGACAATAATTTGAGGCTACTGAGTTGGAACACGGAAGTCAGAATTGCTCTGTCAACGAATTCGGATGTTTTTGTTTTCTTAATGAAAAACAGGTTTTTAAAATATTTCCTGAGTTGGTTTTATTTGGTTACCAATCAGCTGTAAATACCGAATTACTAATTTCTTTGTACTGTTTTGTAATAATTAGCAATCAAAGCCATTTAATTTAATATCGCATAATTTAAACAAATTATTTAAAATAATTCATGGTATAGAGATTGGCGAATAACTAATTAACGAACTAGTTTAATAACTTTTTAATCACGATCTATACTCGGAGTGAGGGTTTTTGGATATATGTGGGTTTCATGGACTACGAACCGATTACGAACCGATAAAATCCGCCAATCAATCCGACCATTCGATGTGTGTGTGTGTTTTTATATATATATTTTTTTACGGATATTATAACTAGAAATATTATAGACTACCTATAAAAAATTCGCGAAGGTCGTCAATAATAATTTACTTTAAAAAAAAACATTTTAGTCGTAAATTAGCTTTAAACACAATAATAAAAATGTCAATTGGTATGGGCTGTAGTTTCCTATCTAAAAATATCCGCATTGACTTCCACTTAAACGTATTTTGTTTAGATATAGAGGAATATTCAAAAACAAATTTTAAATAGTTTAACAAAATATTTTTTTTAAATAAACGAAAGTACTACATACAATATAATTAAATATACGTGTATGTTTGTATATAGCGACCTAAATAATTTCCTTTTGTTATTACATTTTTTAACCCAGTTTCAATATTTGTTAATAATAGTCAATTTATGAAATATTGGAAAGCGTTGTTTAAATTTGATGCTAGCTAGTATGTATGTATTAAGTAGGCATATATACAGACATACAGACATACATGCATTCAGACATACATACATACAGACATACAGACATACAGACATACAGACATACAGACATACAGACATACAGACATACAGACATACAGACATACAGACATACAGACATACAGACATACAGACATACAGACATACAGACATACAGACATACAGACATACAGACATACAGACATACAGACATACAGACATACAGACATACAGACATACAGACATACAGACATACAGACATACAGACATACAGACATACAGACATACAGACATACATACATACAGACATACATACATACAGACATACAGACATACAGACATACAGACATACAGACATACAGACATACAGACATACAGACATACAGACATACAGACATACAGACATACAGACATACAGACATACAGACATACAGACATACAGACATACAGACATACAGACATACAGACATACAGACATACAGACATACAGACATACAGACATACAGACATACAGACATACAGACATACAGACATACAGACATACAGACATACAGACATACAGACATACAGACATACAGACATACAGACATACAGACATACAGACATACAGACATACAGACATACAGACATACAGACATACAGACATACAGACATACAGACATACAGACATACAGACATACAGACATACAGACATACAGACATACAGACATACATACATACAGACATACATACATACAGACATACAGACATACAGACATACAGACATACAGACATACAGACATACAGACATACAGACATACAGACATACAGACATACAGACATACAGACATACAGACATACAGACATACAGACATACAGACATACAGACATACAGACATACAGACATACAGACATACATACATACAGACATACAGACATACAGACATACAGACATACAGACATACAGACATACAGACATACAGACATACAGACATACAGACATACAGACATACAGACATACAGACATACAGACATACAGACATACAGACATACAGACATACAGACATACAGACATACAGACATACAGACATACAGACATACAGACATACAGACATACAGACATACAGACATACAGACATACAGACATACAGACATACAGACATACAGACATACAGACATACAGACATACAGACATACAGACATACAGACATACAGACATACAGACATACAGACATACAGACATACAGACATACAGACATACAGACATACAGACATACAGACATACAGACATACAGACATACAGACATACAGACATACAGACATACAGACATACAGACATACAGACATACAGACATACAGACATACAGACATACAGACATACAGACATACAGACATACAGACATACAGACATACAGACATACAGACATACAGACATACAGACATACAGACATACAGACATACAGACATACAGACATACAGACATACAGACATACAGACATACAGACATACAGACATACAGACATACAGACATACAGACATACAGACATACAGACATACAGACATACAGACATACAGACATACAGACATACAGACATACAGACATACAGACATACAGACATACAGACATACAGACATACAGACATACAGACATACAGACATACAGACATACAGACATACAGACATACAGACATACAGACATACAGACATACAGACATACAGACATACAGACATACAGACATACAGACATACAGACATACAGACATACAGACATACAGACATACAGACATACAGACATACAGACATACAGACATACAGACATACAGACATACAGACATACAGACATACAGACATACAGACATACAGACATACAGACATACAGACATACAGACATACAGACATACAGACATACAGACATACAGACATACAGACATACAGACATACAGACATACAGACATACAGACATACAGACATACAGACATACAGACATACAGACATACAGACATACAGACATACAGACATACAGACATACAGACATACAGACATACAGACATACAGACATACAGACATACAGACATACAGACATACAGACATACAGACATACAGACATACAGACATACAGACATACAGACATACAGACATACAGACATACAGACATACAGACATACAGACATACAGACATACAGACATACAGACATACAGACATACAGACATACAGACATACAGACATACAGACATACAGACATACAGACATACAGACATACAGACATACAGACATACAGACATACAGACATACAGACATACAGACATACAGACATACAGACATACAGACATACAGACATACAGACATACAGACATACAGACATACAGACATACAGACATACAGACATACAGACATACAGACATACAGACATACAGACATACAGACATACAGACATACAGACATACAGACATACAGACATACAGACATACAGACATACAGACATACAGACATACAGACATACAGACATACAGACATACAGACATACAGACATACAGACATACAGACATACAGACATACAGACATACAGACATACAGACATACAGACATACAGACATACAGACATACAGACATACAGACATACAGACATACAGACATACAGACATACAGACATACAGACATACAGACATACAGACATACAGACATACAGACATACAGACATACAGACATACAGACATACAGACATACAGACATACAGACATACAGACATACAGACATACAGACATACAGACATACAGACATACAGACATACAGACATACAGACATACAGACATACAGACATACAGACATACAGACATACAGACATACAGACATACAGACATACAGACATACAGACATACAGACATACAGACATACAGACATACAGACATACAGACATACAGACATACAGACATACAGACATACAGACATACAGACATACAGACATACAGACATACAGACATACAGACATACAGACATACAGACATACAGACATACAGACATACAGACATACAGACATACAGACATACAGACATACAGACATACAGACATACAGACATACAGACATACAGACATACAGACATACAGACATACAGACATACAGACATACAGACATACAGACATACAGACATACAGACATACAGACATACAGACATACAGACATACAGACATACAGACATACAGACATACAGACATACAGACATACAGACATACAGACATACAGACATACAGACATACAGACATACAGACATACAGACATACAGACATACAGACATACAGACATACAGACATACAGACATACAGACATACAGACATACAGACATACAGACATACAGACATACAGACATACAGACATACAGACATACAGACATACAGACATACAGACATACAGACATACAGACATACAGACATACAGACATACAGACATACAGACATACAGACATACAGACATACAGACATACAGACATACAGACATACAGACATACAGACATACAGACATACAGACATACAGACATACAGACATACAGACATACAGACATACAGACATACAGACATACAGACATACAGACATACAGACATACAGACATACAGACATACAGACATACAGACATACAGACATACAGACATACAGACATACAGACATACAGACATACAGACATACAGACATACAGACATACAGACATACAGACATACAGACATACAGACATACAGACATACAGACATACAGACATACAGACATACAGACATACAGACATACAGACATACAGACATACAGACATACAGACATACAGACATACAGACATACAGACATACAGACATACAGACATACAGACATACAGACATACAGACATACAGACATACAGACATACAGACATACAGACATACAGACATACAGACATACAGACATACAGACATACAGACATACAGACATACAGACATACAGACATACAGACATACAGACATACAGACATACAGACATACAGACATACAGACATACAGACATACAGACATACAGACATACAGACATACAGACATACAGACATACAGACATACAGACATACAGACATACAGACATACAGACATACAGACATACAGACATACAGACATACAGACATACAGACATACAGACATACAGACATACAGACATACAGACATACAGACATACAGACATACAGACATACAGACATACAGACATACAGACATACAGACATACAGACATACAGACATACAGACATACAGACATACAGACATACAGACATACAGACATACAGACATACAGACATACAGACATACAGACATACAGACATACAGACATACAGACATACAGACATACAGACATACAGACATACAGACATACAGACATACAGACATACAGACATACAGACATACAGACATACAGACATACAGACATACAGACATACAGACATACAGACATACAGACATACAGACATACAGACATACAGACATACAGACATACAGACATACAGACATACAGACATACAGACATACAGACATACAGACATACAGACATACAGACATACAGACATACAGACATACAGACATACAGACATACAGACATACAGACATACAGACATACAGACATACAGACATACAGACATACAGACATACAGACATACAGACATACAGACATACAGACATACAGACATACAGACATACAGACATACAGACATACAGACATACAGACATACAGACATACAGACATACAGACATACAGACATACAGACATACAGACATACAGACATACAGACATACAGACATACAGACATACAGACATACAGACATACAGACATACAGACATACAGACATACAGACATACAGACATACAGACATACAGACATACAGACATACAGACATACAGACATACAGACATACAGACATACAGACATACAGACATACAGACATACAGACATACAGACATACAGACATACAGACATACAGACATACAGACATACAGACATACAGACATACAGACATACAGACATACAGACATACAGACATACAGACATACAGACATACAGACATACAGACATACAGACATACAGACATACAGACATACAGACATACAGACATACAGACATACAGACATACAGACATACAGACATACAGACATACAGACATACAGACATACAGACATACAGACATACAGACATACAGACATACAGACATACAGACATACAGACATACAGACATACAGACATACAGACATACAGACATACAGACATACACACACACATGTATAGATACAGGCATAAGATCATGCATATTCTCATCAAATTGGGTGGCAGAATACCCATTACATTCTTTCACATCTTTCACAATTCAACTCTTTCCTTACACATCGTTTTATTCAAATTCTTCATGCACGCTCTTGTATTCCGCTTGCTCATAACATTTCTTTCACTCAATTTATTCTCAATGATATTTGCCCACTTATTCCGAGGACTAGCTCGCATTCTCACACTATTCATCTCGTCCACGTAAATCATTTTCGTCAATCTTTCATTCGGCATTCTTTCAACACGTCCATACCATCTCATTTGGCTCTCACCTATTCTACGTACGGTATTTTTAACATATACCCACGTATTCAAACCACAATTGAGATTATATAGGTATGTTTAAATGTTAAACAGAAAACAAAATTATGGCCAATGCAGCCTAATTTATGTACTTAATAACATAAGCAAAATATCCACAGCATGTTAATAAATTTATAAAAGAATTACAAAATAAAAATGTTAAAACAAGGATGCAAAAGTATTTGGACATTGTACCCTTTAGTGCACTAATACATGGTTTGGATTTCATCACAGCCTTTCACCTATTAGAAGAAGAATAAGAATTAACCAGTTTCTGAGTTGTACTGGAGCTGATGTTTTGCCATTCTTCCTGGATTTTCGAAATGAGCTCTTGTTTATTAGAAAATTTGTCCTGACTAGTCAGCACTTTATTTTTGATTATAATTTAAAATGTCCGAGTACTACATTTATTTGTCCATAATCCCATCAACTATCATCACCGTATCTCCTCCATATTAAACCGTTGCAACCAAATTTTCTCTCTTCTGACCATTTGTCGACTATCCGTTTCGAAAAGGTTAACTTTTGTCTCATCTGACCGTATTCTTGATGTTCTTTTGTGTAGCTCAGTCGTTTTTACTTATACGCAGTATAAGTAAGTATTTATCTCGAGATTTTAACGGAAATATACGTTTGACCTTCCCTTAATCGAGTCTGAATGACGTCCTTCTGTGTGTGTGTGTGTGTGTGTGTGTGTGTGTGTGTGTGTGTGTGTGTGTGTGTGTGTGTGCATGTGTGAGGGTGTGTCTGTTTGGGTGTGTGTGTGTGTGTGTGTGAGCGCTCTACAGCCTAAACGATTGAAGGTAAAATTCTGAAACAATAAATTTAAGATTTGTACAAAGTGACCACGAGGAACTGGAAGTTTTTGGATGGGACTGTACTAGGCATTGGGTGGAGGGAGGGGGACAGGATTGACGGCAGTGAGCTCGTAAAGTTACGCTATTTAAGTCACAATGCTATACATTTCAGATATCACTACATTTTTATGTCAATAAATAATTTTTCACTTCAAAATTAACCGAATAATAGTTTTTCAAAAAAAGCTCTGTTCTCTGTGGTCACCCTGTATATGCCTGGCAAGAAAACCTCCTATATTTGAAAAAATATTCAAATCGAAAGTGCCTGTATACTTTAGTCATTTTTTGCGGTTTCTGCAATTATTCAAAAATGGTTGCACTTACAAAAAATTTATTAGAATAATGACTATAGATATTAACATTTTGTACAACTTTTATTTGAAACATTTTTATCAAAACATCTGCAGTGTCATGCACTGTACTTTCTTATACGCATATGGGTTAAACCACATCGTAGTTTCATTATTTATCTAATTTATAATATTTGTTTTAACCTTTAGATTGCTTTTACAATAAATATATTTCTTTGAATAAATATTAAATGTCAAACTTCAAATTATTTAAGTCTATTTTGTTAAACAATTGACAGGCGCAGATGATACGATTTATGTAAAAATATATATAATAAGCAGAAATTTATTTTGAAACCAGTACACTTTTTGGAAAAAAAAATTCAAACAAAAGTTGTGCTAAATATGAATTCCTTTAATTTTTGTTCATACAATTTTTCTGTAACTGTAACCATTTTTGAGTAATTGCAGAAACTGCAAAAAATGACTAGAGTGAACAGGCACTTCCGGTCGGAATATTGTTTTATAAAATAAAAGGTGCACACCCCAGGCATATGCAAATTTTAAGTTTAAAGTTTCATAATTTTAGCTTCAACCGTTTAGGCTGTAGAGAACATACACACACACATACAGACACACACACACACACACACACACACACACACACACACACACACACACACACACACACACACAGACAGACGTCATTCCAAAAATAGTTGGAATCGATTCAGGGAAGGTCAAAACGTATATTTCCGTTGAAATCTAGAGATCGAAATTTTTCATGATTACAATACTTACTTATACTGCGTATAAGAAAGTAAAAATGGTTATTGAAGTTTGCTTTTATTGTAATTATTTTCACATAAATCGTATCAACTGTGCTTGTCCATTGTTTAACAGTAAAACATAAAAAACCTATAATATAAGTTGGAGTTTGACATTTACTATTTATTCTAAGAAACAAATTTTGTGAAAAAGTTTCCAAAGGTGAGTAAAATATTATTAATTAGAAAAATGTTAAAAATATGATATGATCTAACTAAAATGCGTGGAAAAAAATTCCGTGCAAGCCACTGCAGATGTTTTCATTTTATTGACCATATTAAAGTTTGTTTTTTTCTAGCCACTCGGTAAGTTTTTTCAGAGCTGTGTCTGCACTAACTGAATTCTGACAATTATTTATATCACAAGCAATACTTGTACTTTTCCGTGGATTTTTTTTAATTTACCTAACGATCAGTCAGTTTTCTTGGTGCCCTGTGCGCACTATATTTTTAATTTTTTTAATAATATATCCAATCGTTATTATAAAAGAAACGGATTTAGCTTGGCAAGAAGATAAACCAGGACAGCTTGCCAGGCAAGTCCCCAACGAAAGAGGCGATATTAAATTAAATAATAATTTATACATAATAAACAACACGTATAAAATTACAAAAGTAAGCGAAAATTAAATAAAATTGAATATATATGTATAATATATTTGTCCCAACTTCCAAGAAAGTTTGAACAGTTATTTGCGTAGTTTTCGTATAAAAATATGTAGAATTATGCAAATAATTTGATCAGCGATTTTAAATATAGATAACCTTGTTGATCGAAATTAGCATTTAAAATCGCAATTGTCAGTAAACGACAACAAATAGCTGGCGTGTTACGTTATCTTCAAATGGGACAAGACTTAGTGTTATCATTGATTTGGTGTAGATAAGACATCAATCGATGCGTAAATATGTAGTAAACAAAATAACTTGTAAATAAATAGTACCAACTAGTACCCGCGTATAATTTTAAATTGACAGAAATTGAAAGTGATGAATTTATAAATTCCAAATATTACACCACATTTTCAAAAGAAATCTTTTTCTGGTCTGATTGATAGATATCCTATTATATATTTGTAATAATGCCAACTGAAACTTTCACTATTTCGCGTCTTGTGCAAAATTATCTACATAAAACATATGTAGACAGATTATTAAATGCAAGACATAAATAAATAATGCTTCCAATTACAATCAATTACGCGAATATTTATGACAACTTTTTTTGATGTGTTTCATCGAAATATCTGCAGTGTATTGCACTGGATTTTCTTATACGTGGTAGATGTATTTTGTTTAGATAGGCAGTAAGATACTAAAATATAAAATTTTAAACTCTGCAGATAATGTAATTATTCATTACACCATACTTATGCAATTATGGCAATAAAAATAAGACAAGTAGTTTAATAGCTATTTTTTTTGTAACTGGTTCACTTTTTGAAGAAATATTTCAAACAAGAATTGTTTTAAATATTAATATCTTTCATTTTAATTTTGAATATTTTCACTAAAAGTGCAGCCGTTTCGGAGATATTACAGAAGCCACAAAAAATACGACTGAAGTAAACAATCAGATCCGATTTCAATATTCCTTTCATACCAGACATATACAAATTTTAAGTTTAAAGTATCATAATTTTATCTTTTAGCTGCAGAGCACACAGAAATATCATTCCAAAATTGTCAGTTTTGTTTCAGAGAACTTATCACATCGTATAAGAAAGAAAACAACATAATAATGCTGGTAGATATCTGTTGTAAATAATTAAAGATTTTCAATGTCAAATGAATGTTTTATTATTTTATATAAGAAAGTAAAAACTACTTTCTTATACGAAAGCATTTGACTCAAATATTGGATTTTTTGTTGTGATGTTTCCAGAAGTTTTGCGCCCTTATATAATTAAGATTTGTCCCTTAATTCCTTGTTCTTTTTATCCAATTTGTTTTGAATGCCTTCTTTACCAATTTTCAATTCGCTTTTATTTATTGGCTAAAAAATTTTTTAGAATGTCTACTTTATGACAAATTCTATCCGAAGTTCGTCAAACACTCCGTTCCAAAGTTACAAGCCGATAAATGGACCCCTCTCGCGGCGTTCCAAGCGCGTTCAGGCGAGCGTTCGGAGAACCCGTCCGTTTAAAAAGCGATTATCTCGAAACTATGTTTTGGAAATTGGCGGGCATT
This sequence comes from Nebria brevicollis, assembly GCA_944738965.1. Lineage (NCBI taxonomy): Eukaryota > Metazoa > Arthropoda > Insecta > Coleoptera > Carabidae > Nebria > Nebria brevicollis. The sequence continues at coordinate 11,408,972 of OX122904.1, forward strand.
CTATCTCAAAAACGGTTCATCCGATTTAAATGGCGTTAGAAATTTTGAATTCTGCACCTTTGTGCTTACGCAGCCGTTTTTTGAAATTATCAAAAATAGATTTTTGGTGCAAGCTTTTATTCATTTTTACTTTCTTATACGCAGTATAAGTAAATATTGTAATCATGAAAAATTTCGATCTCGAGATTTTAACGGAAATATACGTTTTGACCTTCTCTGAATCGATTCCAACTATTTTTGGAATGACGTCCGGCCGTGTGTGTGTGTGTTTTAAACTTAATATTTGTATATGCCTGTCAAGAAAAACTCCTATTTTTGAAAACAATATTCCGACCGGAAGTGCATGTTTACTCTAGTCATTTCTTGCAAGTTCTGCAATTACTAAAAAATTGTTGCAGTTACAGAAAAATTGTTTATAGATATCAGCATTTTGTACAACTTTTATTTGAAACTTTTTCTCCCAAACGGTAGCGGAAACAAGAAAATGGCTATTGAAATTTCTTCATATTATATTTATTTTTACATAAATCGTATCATCTGTGCCTAGCAATGTGGCGTTCCCGGGAATTCTATTTAGGGGAATATTTCCGAGAATGTTTCCGTAAATATTCCCCAAAAACGGAAATATAGAGGAACATACCACACAAATTTAAATATTCTCCTATTTTACTATTATATTTTGTTCCTTATACAGATCTATATCTATATCTATATATATGTTTCAGCACCAAAGCATAAAGCATTAATTTAAATTCCTTAAAACTTTCTTCAACGGAATATTAGCGGAAACATTTCCAGGAATATTCCCAAAATAAAATCAAACTTAGATGCTTTAAAACTATTATTGTATTTTTTAATCTTTTGGGAATATATGTAGAAGTGAAATAAAAATTTTGTTTGAATGGAAAATAATAAATAATCTTTAAATAAATTTAATTTGTTGTGTTATATAAAAATAAAATCAATTAATAAAAATAAGACAAAACTAAAGCTACACATAATGTTTATTTTACAAGTCAGCTTCGGATTGGTTGGAAATTCCTGAAGTTATACTTTGAGAATCATCCAAAGATGACGATGAATCCATTGAAATTTCAGGCGCTGATGAAGTGCTTGGAATTGGATTAACATATTCTTTTTCAGTTTTTTCCAAATCTTGGAAAAGTATTGATTTTCTTTGCATAACATCGGTAGCTTGCCTAGCTTTTAATTTAGAAATAGGTGTAGCACGTCTATTAATATTAGAATTTGCTTAAGAAGCAATTATATTATAATGGCGAAGTTTGTTTTTACAATCCGAAGGACATTTATTACATTTAATAATATGTGCAGACATTTTTGTTGCATTGCGATGCGTGTACACCTTTTCACAATATTTACAAATAAAAATAAATTTTGTATTGCTCGTCTTTTCTATATAGAATTTGTACACTATACCTTTTTGTTTCATTTTTAAAACACAAATGCGATGAGCAAGGAAGAAGGTACACATTCAAAATCACAATCTCACAGTATTATAAAATATAAACAAATTAATTGTAACTGCGGGAATCCCACAACACTGCAGAGCGCACACTGAAGAAACCTTAAGTTCTGCCGATAGATTGTATTGCCCGACAGTGATTGAAATATTTTAATTCAGCATCACACCCGGGGAATATTCCCGGCTGGAGCAATGATACCACCGAGAATATTCCCCAGTCAAAAAAATTCCCGGAAGTTCCCAAAATTTTAAATATTCGAATATTCCCAGTTTTCGGACTCTTATGGGCGCCTCAGGAACTTTCCGGGAATATTCCCTTTTTGAGGCAGTTTCTCACGAGGAATATTCCCTATGGCACATTGTTATCTGTGCCTGTCAATTGTTTATCAAAAAAAAACAAAACCGACTTAAATAATTTCAAGTTTGACATTTTATATTTATTCTAAGAAATATATTTAGTGTGAAAGTGTTCCAAAGGTTAGAACAAATGATAAATTAGAAAAATAATGAAAATAAGATGTGATTTAACCCAAAAGCGTATAAGAAAATTCGGTGCATGACACTGCAGATGTTATTCATATCTACATTACATTTAAAAATTGTTTGCAATGTGTTCAAATTTTGCTTAGAAATTTCTAAGCGTTCGATCAATTTTGCTTTGTGTTCACTGAATTGTTTTTCGAAATCTAGAATATCGTTTTTTAAACCAGATACACATTCTTCAAAATCAGACACGGTTAATTCCAATTGATTGTATTTTTCTTGGTTGTATTTTGATTATCATAAATTGATTGTAAATGATCACGTTCACGTTCCATGTTAGCGATTCTAAACATATAATATATATACAATATTTGAAATGAATTTTCAAACATCTCTCACCTCTTTACGTCAACAACAGATTCGACATTAAACTTCTCAATTATATTTAAATATTGTTGTTTTCCGTTATCGATGTCATTTTGACAATGTTGATATTTATCTTTCAACTGTGAAAATTCAGAAGTAAATTCATCAGTTTATTAATTTAACTTTTGAATTTCTTTCATTATCTCCAATTTCTCGACATGCATCCAAGGATTTTCGTAACTGGGTTTCTTGCAATTTTAAATTAATGAGTCGTTCGTCTTGTTGCTGAATCAACGTCTCTTTTCCTCACATATAAATTTTATTTGTTTCAATTAGTTGATCTATTTGTTGCTGAACTATTACAAACAAATTTTGAAATACTTTTTTACTAAAATATTTACAGTAGTTCAAATTATTTGATTCTATTTTATGTTATGCTATATATTTATGTTAAACAATTGACAGGCACAGTTCATATTATTTATGACAAAATAAATAAATTGAGAACAAATTTCAATAGCCATTTTCTTAACGGCACCATTTTACAGGAAAACATCTGCAGTGTCATGCACCGAACTTTCTTATACGCATATGGGTTAAACCATATCGTAGTTACATTATTTTTCTAATTTATAATATTTGTTCTAACCTATAGATCGCTTTTACAGCAAATTTATTTCTTAGAATAAATATAAAACGTCAAACTTTAAATTATTTAAGTCTATTTTGTTAAACAATTGACAGGCGCAGATGATACGATTTATGAAAAAATTAATATAATATGAATAAATTTCAAGAGCCATTTTATTTTTTCCGGTACCGTTTGGGAAAAAAAAGTTTCAAATAAAAGTTGTACAAAATGCAGATATTTATAATTTTTGTTGTAATAATTTATCTGTAACTGCGACTATTTTCGAGTAATTGCAGAAACCGCAAAAATTGACTAGAGTAAACATATTGTTTTCAAAAATATAAGGGGATCGTGCCAGGCACATACAAATCTTAAGTTTAAAATTTCATAATTTTCATTTTAGCCGTTCGGGCTGTAGAGCTCTCACATACACACACACACACACACAAACACACACACACACACACATACACACAGACTCACACACATATATACAGACGTCATTCCAAAAATAGTTGGAATCGATTCAGGGAAGGTCAAAACGTATATTTCCGTTAAAATCTCGACATCGAAATTTTTCACGATTACAGTACTTACTTATACTGCGTATAAGAAAGTAAAAATTCGAACGAAAGTTGTACAATTAGTCATATCTATAATATTTATATTGACTATTTTTTCTGAAAGTACAATCGGTTTTGAGTTATTACAGAAACCGCATAAGGTGCCAGGCATATACAAATCTTAATTTTAAGTTTCATAATTTTACCTTTTACAGCCCTTGCGCGTGTAGTGGTAAAATAATTCCCTAGCGGCGGAAGAGATCTTACATTTTTGTATTATTTCCATTGTTCGTATTACTATTATTTTATTAATTATCCAGAAATATGTGTTATTTAAATATAAGAAAAGGAAATACTAATTGTTTTGTAGTTAATTGTGTAAATAAATATAATAATACATCAAGAACTATTGGGTTTCGTATATATATTATAAATATTTTGTAATATTAATTTATTACTAAACCTATATATTTCACAAGAACTAATTGATTTTAAATTTAAATAAGTACCTATCTGCAGATTTAAATTTATTTAATTATTGTTAGCCTTGACAATTCTAGGAAAGCATACACGAATTTGCAGAGAATATTTTGTAGGAGGAAAATGTTTGAACACCCAATCATGCAGCATATAAAGAAATGTATTATCAAACACATGATAATTATGATAACTTTTGTATGTTGTCTCTATATAAAAGAAGTTATATCATAAGTAGATTCTGAAATTCAGACAGTTATCACAAGAAAAGAACGTTCTGTACAGATTAAAAATAAAATATCTGCAATGTCTTGCACTGAACTTTATTATACGCATTTTGGTTAGATCACATCATATTTTTATTATTTTTCTAATTTATAATATTTTACTAACTGTTGGAACACTAATTATATTTCTTAGAATAGATATTAAATGTCAACCTCTAAATCATTTAAGTCTAATTTTTGTTCAAACAAATTTTCTGTAACTGCAACGATTTTTGAGTAATTGCAGACTGGAGTAAAGAAGCACTTCCGGAACGTTTTCCGACGGTTGTCGGTTTTAGAGAAAAGATCAAAGAAACTAACGCGTACACAATGCTCAGTGTTACAAATAGCTGGAACAACGCAAAAGCTAGGTACTGACTTGAGAATTTTTGCGCACGAATACAAATACAAATCTTTCGTGTTCGCAAAAATGCTCAAGTCAGCAGCCAGCTTAACATATAAAAACTGTTTTTCAGTGCCAAATAATATTAGACAAAAATGCTACAAATAGAAGTTGCATTAAAATCGATAAACAAAATTAATTTTGTATGCTTCAATTACTGCAGAAATTATATATGAAAATGCTCACATTTACAATTAAATAGTGCTACCTATGATATTAAAACAAAAAACAAATGAATTTGTGCCGTTAAACACATGTCAATGATTTATATTGTAATTACCTTATTAAAATGAAAACTATTTATTGTAGCGAAAACATCTGCAGTGTCTTGCACTGAACTATCTTATACGCATTTTGGTTAGATCATATTTAGACTATTTTTCTAATTTATAATATTTTATTAACCTTTGGAACCACTTTTCACTAATTTATTTCTTAGTTTAAATATTAAATGTCAAATTCCAAAATTTTTTTTTGATTGTAATATTTATGTGAACATAATTATAATAAGAACAGAATTCAATAGCCATTTTCTTGTAACCAATACTCTTTTTGAAAAAAATTTCAAATAAAAGTTATGCGAAATATTAATATCTATAATTATTATACTAATAAATTTTTTGTAAGTGCAACTATTTTTTAGTAATTGCCAAAACCGCAAAAAATGACTAGACTAAAAAAACACTACTGGTTTGAATTCGTTTTTCAAAAAGCTGACGTGTCTGTCACTGGACTTTCTTATACGCATGTTAATTAAATCGTTAGAATTAAAAAAAATTTGAAAAATATTAAAGTTTTATAAATACTAACGATCTAACCAAAGACACATAATGAAGTTCATCGACAAATTTAATAAATTATTATACTATATATTAAATTATTTTAAACATGTTATTATTTATAAATTATCCAACTACTACCACTATTGCAAAAAGATCGTCCGCTAATTATATCCGCAATTGTATACAAATGAAACAATCAGCAACAATACACGAACTATGCAATATAAGATATAAAAAGTAAAAAAAATAACTTATTTTTTTTGTAACCAGTACCTTTTCTGAAAAATCATATCAAAAACAGTCAGACTCAATACAGGGAAGGTCGAAAGATATATTTACGTTAAAATCTCTAGATCAACATTTTTCATGATTACAATACGAATATGAATGTAAAATATTTGAAATTTTGATAAACATAACAAAAATATCGTTCGCTAAATATATCCGCAATTATATACAAATGAAACAATCAGTAACAATACACGAACTGTCGTACATGTATGATTTAGGTAGTCGTGTAATAGTGGATGACATCTTTATGGTAGCCACCTTTAGTGCGGAAGTAGCACTACATTACGTAGTACGTCAGTGTATAATTGTATGTGGATCAGCGCCAGACATGGCGAGTAGATCAACCACTACCGGAGGACAATTATATAGGCATAACGTCCGCTAATAGACGTGAGAAGTATTGAATGTTATATTGAAAATAACTTAAATTTTGTTGTAACCGGTACCTTTTCTGAATATACTTTTCAAATAAAATATTTGCGAAATATTAAAATCTTTATTTTCATTCTTACTAATTTTGCTGTAAGTACTACCATTTTTGAGTTAAAGCAGAATATTAAAAAAACACTCTTTTTTTTGAAACCAGTACCTTATTTGAAAAATATTTTCAGATAAAAGTTAAGCGAAATATTAATAACTATTGTTTTCATTCTAAAAATTTTGCTGTATAAACTACCGTTTTTGAGTTATAGCAGAATATGCAAAAAATGAATAGAGTAAACATGCACTTCCTGTGGGAGTATTCTTTTCAAAATAGGAGGTTTTTTTGCCAGGCACATACAAATCTTAAGTTTGATGTTTCATAACTGTATCTTTTACCGTTTAGGCTGTAGAGCGCACACATACACACAGACAGACTCACACACATACACACACACACACACACACACACACACACACACACACACACACACACACACAGACAGACGTCATCTCAAAAATGGTCAGACTCAATTCAGGGAAGGTCAAAAGATATATTTCCGTTAAAATCTCGAGATCAAAATTTTTCATGATTACAATACTTACTTATACTGCGTCTAAGAAAGTAAAAATAGAAGGTTTTCTGCCCAGACATAAACAAATCTTAAGTTTACAGTTTCATAATTTTACCTTCAACCTGTAGACCGCAAACACAGACACACACACACACACACAGAGACACACACACACACACACAGATGGACGTCATTCCCAAAATAGTCGGAATCGATAAAGGGAAGGTCAAAACGTATATTTCCGTTAAAATCTCGAGATCGCAATTTTTCGTAATTACAATACTTACTTATACTGTGTATAAGAAAGTATTATAAAAATAATTATAATTATAAAACATTTTTATAATGGAAATTGTTTACGCAGAATTCGAGATTTATTGGTCGTTAAATTTCCAAATACGCCAATTACAAGCATTACTACAATACGCACTTACGTAATTAATTAGAATCCACGACAAATGTTGCGGTGCAACATGTTGACGGTCAATTTAATGTTGAATAGGACTTTTAAAAACAAACCATACCTTTATTGCAGGAAATGAAAATAATCGCTCTAATATTGCAAATGGAGGATTGTTTAAATATTAGTTATAATAAATTTAATAATGAAGTATTTAAGTATTTTTGTTTTAATTTCAAGGCTAGTACTATTAATTTGGAAGTTTGTACATTTTCAAATCTAATTTCTGCAGCTAATAAAGCATGCAAAATTATTGTTGTTTATTGATTTAAATCCGGGACTTTAAGCTCTACAACTTTTATTTGAAGTAGGGTAAGGTTGCTCAAGTCGTACCAGTGCTTAAATCGTACCACTCGAGTTCTGAACGAACTGCGCAGACAACCGCGCATACAACTAAAAAGAAATATATATCTGAGTCAACCAAATGTTTTAATTGTCATTTTCTGCTATAAAAGTGGTTTGTTATAAATCCTCTCATCAAGTTAGTTTATTTCAATTTTTTATAATTTTCTTCATATGTTTGGAAGTTAATCTTGCAAGTTAATTATTGATAAAATTATGTTACTTATTAAATATAAATTCAGAAGAATATATATAATGGTCGAAACGAGATTGTATTGATTTTATTCAATATTTGATTATGTTTATTTTTAATGTTAACTTGTGCCATATGAGATTCCTATATCGTACTGTAATGAAAATGTAAAAAATGCGACAAATAAAAGAAATGCAGTAATTAATAAAAAGGAATGGTATTAAAAATTAAAAAGATGAAAAGTAATTGGTTTTGTTTTAATTGTGGAGTAGATCGAGAGACGTCATTCCAAAAATAGTCGGAATCGATTCAGGGAAGGTCAAAACGTATATTTCCGTTAAAATCTCGATTTCGAAATTTTTCATGATTACAATACTTACTTATACTGCGTATAAGAAAGTAAAAATGTCGGGCGTAATGAACAATTTGTTTGGCAGTTGTGATAGAGGCCAGGCCTGTCCGACTCAAGCTTTTGACACTTCTAATAGTGACTGGAAAGTTGTAGATGGCACTGACAATCAGTAGTGCTCGTCATGATATTCATGGCCCAACCGGTACGAATATTTTAACGCGACAATATCTAAATATAATTGCATTATAGTTTTGTTATTTGTATTTCCAAAATTTTTGAAGGATAATATTTATTTATTTTAAATTGAATGACGCAATAACCATTTAACGTAAAATCAAATTAATTTAACTTTAAAGTAAAAATACAAATTTTAGTGGTATTTGTAGTGGGAAATCATAGGGGTAAAAAGCAATACACATAAAATTATTTCTTATATATATTTAGTTTATGCAATGTTTTACCAATTTTTTTTTATGCAAATTTTCTTTTTGTTCTGCTTTTAAGAACACACAATTACGCTCTAAACGTACTTTTAGAAATATAAAAATAATTTTAGACATTATTTTTAATTTGTGCTCTTGGCATGGGAATCGCAGTTTTTTTGAAGTAATTAAATCATTTAAAACCCGATCGCGGCACAACAATTGGGCATTTTAAATATAACGTAATGAAGCTAAAGAATAGGTCTAATTAGGTCATGTTTTGATCCGCTTTTCGATCACTATTGGTTGTCAGAGCCATCTACAGTTTTCTAGTCAGCGAGCAAATCTCGTCAACAATAGAATTGTGGTAGAGTCGGACGGGCCTGATAGAGGCTATGATTCGACACGTGCACCAAAGTGAACTGTGCAACAAAGTGAACTGATTCCAGCCGTTCTTTGCCACTCTTGGAGTAACAATCTTTTATGTTGTGTTCTTCTGTCCGGCGTAAAGACCAATTTTTGTAGTACATTAATTTAACCGCCAGAGAGCAAGTTGTTAATTTCGTTCACGAATTAGCAATCCCGCCAGTTGTGTCTCCCGTCTGATAATATTTAATATAAATATACGCAATGGCATTCATATACGTATTTCGTTTTGATAATTATAATAATATTTAACTAACCTTTGAAACACTTTCTCACTAAATATATTTCTTACAATAGATATTAAATGTCAAATTACAAATTATTTGAATGAATTTTGTTAAACTATTGACAGACACAGTTGTAAAGATAAATATAATAAGAACAAATTTGAATAGCCAATTTATTTTAATGGACATCATGTTCGAACAAAAGTTGTGTGAAATATTAATATCTCTAATTTTTACTGTAAATGCAACTGTTATAGATTTATTACAGAAATAGTAAAAAAATACTCGAATAAACAGTTTGAATATTATTTTCACAAATAGGTTTTATTGCCTGGCTTATTCAAATCATAACTTTAAGGTTCCATAATTTAATTTGCATGGAGACAGACGTTATTCCAAAAATAGTCGGACTCGATTCAGGAAAGGTCAAAAGGTATATTTCCGTTAAAATATCGAGATCGAATTTTTTCATGATTACAATACTTACTTATATTGCGTATAAGAAAGTAAAATAAGCATAACTTGGATTTTTATTGAGAAAAACCTCTTAGCTATATATTATATATGTATTATATATACTTATACATGTTACATTTCATACGATGCAATCAAATTGAAACAGTACGCTTTCCAATATTTAATAAATTGACTATTATAAACAAATATTGAAACTGGGTTAAAAATGTAATAACAAAAGAAAATCATTTAGGTCTCTACACACACACACACACACACACACCTGTATGTTTGTATATGTAAATAAATTATACTCATATAAAAGTAAATAACATTGTTTAATAAGTTTGTCTAACGCAATTTCCATAAATCAATAATTCCAGTAACGATTTTGAAATAGTATTTGCGCAATTTTGTCACCGTAAACTGTAAAAGATGAATCTCTACTATTTAAAGTACATAGATACTTTCCATTGTATCTATATGTACACATAAATTTATATATATATATATATATATATATATATATATATATATATATATATATATATATATATATATAAAAAATATAAATATATATAGATACAATGGAATGTATCTATGTACTTTAAATAGTAGATATTCATCTTTTACAGTTTACGGTGACATGCATATAATATATGTAGTTACTTATTGTTGATAATAATTACTTGATTTAGAGCTTACCTTGAATGGGATGGGCAATGACTGAATGACACCACTTATTTCCGATTTTTTTCTAAAAATTCCATAAACATGTTTTATTTTATTTCAAGTATTTAAACTCAGGGACAACACTCTGTTTACTTTAGTATTTTATTTAAATTGGTGCTTAGTGTCATCATTTACAAATATACTATCTACTCATTTTTAATTAAGTATTGATTAGTCAATATTTGATTACCTATCGTCATTTTCAATGTAGGAAATACGACATTTAATTACCAAAATTCCCACATTTTATATTTATTCAATTATACACGCTAAGTATCTGGATATGTACATACATGTTTATATACACATATTCATTTATGTAAAACGATTTTAGTTTTAATGTAAAACAAAGTTCAATCTTTAATTTATGTATTAATAAAATAAAATTAAAACACACGGTCTACCAGACCTGTATATGGTTTAATAGCCAAAACTAATCGTCCTAAATAAAGAATCTTGTCTTGAATATACCTAGTTTCTTTTATTTATTTTTGTTAATAATAAAATTGAACCATTAATTAATGGAATTGTTGTAGCTCATACATTGGTGAAATTTTTTATACACTGTGATAAAATAATAAACTTTTACGATATACAAATAGCCAACAATATATTTAATAATTGATTAAAATTAGGCAACAGATTTTCAAATAATAACACTGAATACATTTTCACAGCCTGAAATGTCGTTTACTCATTTTACACGTAGAAATAGATAATGGCCTACAGTAATTGAATTATATCGTCGCCTAGAAATAGGCAAAAGAAGTGGGTATGTCACAGGCGCATTTATTTTAAGACATAACACCTGTATTTGTCGCTTAATTAATGAAAAAAATTAATCCGTTAGAGGCAATGGAATAACCTTTATGCTATTATATGTATGCAATGGCGAACATCTTTAAAAAAGCTATATTTACAAATTGAAATTACAAATTATTTTCTGCGCCATGGGAAGTGTTCTTGCACATGAGTAATGAGATAAATTAAACTTTGAGTTAAAGAGTAGGGGGAGTTGGAAGAACCATAGCCACCAATGCATTTTTGTATTTTTCCATAAAATATTCCTCTAATCATCACTATTTCTCATAATTGGCAAAGAAGAACACCTCCTATTTTATAAAAAAGTATTTAAAAGTATATTTCCGTTAAAATCACGAGATTGAAATTTTTAATAATTACAATACTTGCTAATACTTCGTATAAGAAAGTAAAAATTTTATGTTTCTTCGAACAATTTCTGGAAGTGCACAATCCATATAAAATTTGCACAATATAGTATTTCGGTTTCTGTCAATCTCTTCAATGTATAAAGGATTCTTGATACTTGTAAAAACTAGGAAATAGCATTTTTCCATTTCACATATGATTGGTTGACCTTGAACCTAAATAGAATCAAATATTTATGCACTCGTAGAATAATTGAGAAAAACTTGCTTGACAATAATATTTATGTTTTATCTCTTTAATTGTAGATTCCCATTTGTTTTTTTTTTTTCTACACAAATTTTATTCTTAATGCTTTGTCATTTCTGTTTATACCTTTCTTATATATGTCTTTCTTATATATGCAGTTTATTTCTATTAGTTACACGTTACACCTAATAATATAACTCAAATTAAATTAATTATTAATTACAATTACTGCATGGGCTATGAGTATAAAATACACTGGATAATAAGTCCGTAATTAGCCTTCGTTGAAGTTTTTATGTCGGCCTTCATAGCGGGAGATGATCCAGTCTAATTTTGAAAATACTTATGGGATTTGGCAGGTATTTATTTATTTACCACTCGAGAACATATTGTAGTAGAGTATTTATTTCTTACTATATATCTTTCCGATTTACCCTATAATTCATATTTTATTATAATTTTACAATGTCGAGTAATTACGAATTAAAGAATTATTCATTCATATATTAGAGATAGTCAAGTCATTAATAATAATCAACAATATTAAACAAATTATTAGTAATTTAGCATATGCCATTGTAAATATACTTGCAAGTATATAGCATAAATAGCAGGGCAGCGGGTCGTCTACCGACGGCCCGCTGTGGATGCACGCACGAGTCATCCGGACGCATATTCTAACTGCGCGCTGCGGCGGTTGGCGTCACAAATCATTGCACTGTCAAATTGTATCGTATTCTGCCTGAATGTAAACTTTAAGAAATCTACATTTACAAAGCCAAAAAATAAGGATCAACAATCATATAATGAAAACCGTTTGCAGCATCACAAAACGAGATTTTTTCCACCGTGACTTTAAACTAAATTATATTTCACCTATTGCTACATTAGTACTTGTAATAGTGATTTTAGAATATTAAGGAATATTTCGCAGAAAAGTACCAATTTCAAATCTTCCTGTTTAATACGTACTTCTTGTAAAATTTAATTTAAGGCGATGTTTCATTTTTTTGGTCAAATAAAAGACTATTTTTAATAATTTTTTTCTCTCTTATTTTATCAGATAGAAATTTAAATTTTTCGTTACAATATTAAATAACTCATGCAGTATACAAAAAAAAATTTTATTTTTTATTTTTATGCATGGTTACTTATATAGCGGAGATGAGGTGTTTTGCGGTGTGCACGATAACGCCAGTCCAGGATGTCTAAAACAAAAAAATTTAACGGGGTTTTATTAAGAGCAAAATAACCTAGACCGTAAACCAATAAAAAGTTGAAATTTAAAAAAAACCTAGAAAATAGTGTGACTTTAAGAAAAGTCCTATTTTTTGTACACAAAATTGGATTTTTGGGATTGAATAAAAATGGAACAAATGTATATTTATGTCAAAATGTCGGTTTGCGTTCCGCGTAATAAGTTAGTTAATAAATTAAAAAAAGATTTGAGTCAATAACTTAATTGATTTTTGAGCTAGAGTGCACACCGTTTTTAAAAATATAGTTTCGAGAAAAACGTGTTTAAAGTTTAATTTTAGTGTATTTATAATCTGGTTACTACTTATGGAAATGTAAATATCTCTGAAACGGAAACTGGAAATTTACCTTAAAATTTTTGTTACATATTTTTAAAAAGGTCCAAAACTTACCGCCGGGCCATTTGAATATGCGCCGTCACCCGCCTAGCCGAAGGCCGGAACACAAGCCGTAAGGCCCACATCAACACGGCATTTCCCACATATTTGCCATATGCACAATTTTGAGTAACTTCCGTCTATAAAGTAATATAACTACCCCGATTATTATGATTATTTTTTGTCGTGTCGTGCCTAAATAAAATGTTGAGGAACACAGGAATATATAGTTTGGATACTTATCAAAATGTGTATGTGTTTTAGTAGTTTATTGTAAGTAATCTAAGTATTTAATATGTCCTTCCAATAAGAAAGTTTTGTACAGATTAATCCTACATTTTATAAAAGATGTACATACAAGATAGGTGCATACGTGGTTAATTAGTACACGTGTATAAAAATTACCGTTCAGTATTTTCGAGTTTTCAAAGATATGAATCTCATCGGCAAAAGAATCTTATTTAATATAAGAAATGGATCACGAAACATCCGGGTTTATGGAATGAAAAAGTAACTAAATTTTAAGTCAGCCAAGAATATAAAATAGTTGATTTTAAAAGTTAAAATTGTTAGACCAGTACTAACGATATTGACAAGCGCAAGATGGCAAAGAACGTACACGTACGCTAACAATTACCTTGTATAGCATCATTCAGTGACTTATCGAATAAATGTGATATCGGTTCTGGAGGAGCGAGAGTCTGATATCTAACTGACGAGCTCGTTCTTTTGCTTTCGAATCTTGACAATCTTTCGCTTCATTGAAATTCTTCATACACGCGCGTGTATTCCGCTTGCTTACAATTTTTCTTCCACGCAATTCATTCTCATTCATATTTAGCCACTTATTTCGAGGACGGCTTCGCATTCTCACACCATTCATCTCACTCATGTAAATCTTTTTTGTTAATCTTTCATTCGACATTCTTCCAATATGGCCATACCACCTCATTTGTCCCGCATCTATTCTACGTACGACATTTCTTACAATAACGCAGTGTTCATACACGTATTCCGCGTTCTGTCTCTCCTTGATACACCACAAATACCTCTCAAACATTTCATTTCTACAACACTCACATACTTTTTATGCTTTGCTTGCCAAGCACTACCATACATCAACGATGGCACAAGTACATCTTTGTACACACATAGTCTTGCATCCTTAGACGTACTAAAATTTTTCGAAAACACCCCATCTAGTTTCTAATTATAATAATTTTAAAATTTCCTTCATCTTCACTAGATTATTAAAAGTTGTTTTTTTAGTGAATAATTATAATTTATAAAAAAAGGCTAATGTAGCTTCAGATACGTGTGTATAAAAAAATGTAAAAATAATAGAAAAATATGTGATTCTAAATATTTTTTTTTAATTTGCGATATAAGACGCAATTGCATCATGGGTATTAAAGTACTGTTTGTCAATTGTGATCAAAGTGCAAGTGCATTCGTTCTCCTTATAAATCGTTAAGGTGTGATGAGAATTACCAAATAATGTATGCGGGTTATCTAATAAAATAATTTGTTAAGTAATAGATTAACATATTTCTTTAAACACTTTTGATAAAATAAAAGCAAAACGAACTACTCAAGGTTTCCGTAAAACTACGACAGCGTTGAATACCGCAGATTTTGTAGAAAATATGAAGAATATTTTTGACTGTTGCTGGAAGGTATTTACAAAAAATAAAAATGGTACGTTATATCGAGATTTCAGCAAGATCCACTTGAAATTTTTTTAGCATCATTAGAAACAGTACCAATGAATGGGACAATCATTTCAAATAAATGCACTAGTCAGATTATTAGATCAAAAGAAGAATATAAAAACAACGATAGTAGTAGAGTAGTACACAGACTCCAAGTGTAGATAGCAAACATTAGTTTTAGAATATTGTTTAAATATTTAAATAAATTTTCTTGTAATTATAGTGAGAAATACTTTTGCAAAAGTGGTGAAATTAGTTATGAAAACAATGAAAGTTAAAAGGTTATCAGGCAGAAAAGAATAAAACGAAATTTTTTAAATGACCAACAGTATAATTAGTTGATGTAATAACTAGAAGATTGGAAAATTTTTATAAATAATTATAATATTGTTAAATACGAAAAGAGAATTCTAAAGACTAAAGTAAAATATATACTGATTAAAAAAACCAAATAAAATTTTATTTCAATTCTTTCTTGTCTAGATTAATTTCCTAAAGTCAGTACCGCCACCGCGCTGTTAAAATTTAAATTAAAGTTTCTATCCGCTCCAGATATGAATTACAAGATAGCTTACTTGTTTTACATATAAGGGGAAATCATTGCCTTGTAGTGCATCGATTAATATCCAAAATAGGCATTTCATACATGTAATGTTGGTTGTATATGTAATCATATAAAATTCCTAACGTTTCACAGGCAAATAACTATTAATGTTATACATTTGCATGTATTTGAATTGTTATTACTTTGTTATACGTAGTATAAATATAGTAATCTTGAAAAATTTCGATCTCGAGATTTTATCCAAAATAACATACATCTTTGAATCGATTCGGGGAATGTTATTTATATTTCCGTTAAAAACTTGAAATAGAAATTTTTCATGATTACAATACTTATTTATACTGCATATAAAAAAGTAAAAAGCAAAACATACTCAAAAATTTTTAAATCTTAAAAAATTTTCAAATTTGCCAAATTTTCAAATCATGCAAAATTTGCAAATTTTTCAAATTTTAACGATATAACCAAAATAAGAAAGTTCAGTGATAGACATGCCAGATTTTATTTTAAGACCTTTTAAAAAGAAACATTTTATAATAATGTTAATGGTTTGCAGCATTAAAAAAGCAATTAAAACATATTTTATTTGATTTTTTCTATAAATGATAAATACGTACTGCCGCGGAATAAAACACGCTGTGAAAATTTAAAAATGTTATAAGCACATTGAAAAATTATTATTTTATATATGTTTCTATAATAGATAGACATATACTGTCGACAAATAAAATACTTAGAATAATAATCGAAAAACACCTTTCTTTCACAACTTTGTGAAATAAAGGTGTTTTTTGATTATTATTATAATTACTTTCACGTAACTCACAACTTATATATAAAAATACGTAGAATTTATTAAGGAATAACATAAAAAATATGTAGTGCAATTATCGTATGTGCTCCTCCAGATTTAAAGAGTTTAAGTAAATGATTGGACAAATAAACCAATCAACTAAGGACTCTCTTGTATTTAAACTCGCATCACAAAAAAGGTGCCACTTAGTTGCGGCAAACAAAATCAAATATAGTTACCAAGTGAATTTTGTTGCCTCGCACAACAAAATACGATTCAAACACGAAAATGCTTAAATTTATAGTAATAAAACAAAAACTATGATTTGTAATATTTATTGATTGCACAGTGGTCATGAAAAAAGTCAAACTTGATAATTTTATAGACAATGTTATAAAGTGAAAGCTACCCCAATTCTACGGTGCACATTTCGTTCACAGATCGTTGAGTATACCCTTCAATGTTAAATTACCTTATTGCTACTTGCCACACCATTATGTGACACAATATGTACCATATATAAGCACCATCTACAGGCTACATTGTCTATACTAAACATAAATTCACTCAGCACAAACAACCTACAATTACTCTAACCATGGTACAACATCTACGTATTCAGTTTGTGCTTTACATCTCATTACTTCATCTAGCAATATGTTTCGCCCGTCCTGAACCCGAACATTGGAAACACGGAGGAGGCAAACAAGAAGAATCTGAAGAACATTCAAGCCATGGAGATCGTGGAGATTCAGGGTGAGTATCAAACACACACACATACATACTTCAATACATCACGTAAATCATTATAGATTTGACGCTAAACAGTCAACCCAAAGCGGAGCTTCAGGTCACCATGACGTAGAGGGCCACAGTGGCCATTACGGCGAAGAAGGCGGCCATAAATCCAATAACCACAACGCCGATGGCTACTACTCCAAACATGACGCCAGCGAAAAAGGCTCCAAGGGCTCCAATTTTGAAGAGGAGGGCAGTTACGCCAATGGACACAGTACTAAGGGCGCACATTCCATCCATAAATTAAATGAATTTAAAAAGAAGACAGATTTCTACGATGAAGACCATGATGAGGGTTTCCAAGAGAAGCATGGTGGGTCCAGTCAACATTATGGTACTGTTAAAGGTGGCCATGACGCCGGTGGTCATTATAAACAAGTTTATCTCAAGGGCGATTTTGGAAATGGCGGTAGTTATGAAGGGGGCAAACATTACTCTGAAGATGCCGGACACAAAGAGGCTGCAGGACATGATGGCTATCATACTAACCAAGCTGAATACGCTAGTGATGCCGCGAATAGTGGTGACCACACATGGGGACATCACTAATAATAGCATAGTTTTCAAGTTGTTTTTACAACATATATATGTATAATGTGTATTAATATATTTCGTTGTTAATAAAGTATTTTTTTAAATATATTTTTGAGTATTAAATGTAATTTTCTACTCTTAATATGTAATAATATTGTTGTTATAATTAATGAATATCGCTTACATGAATTCATATCATATAACGCGCGCGACTATTAATACGGGGTTAAATTTTTGACCCCGATTAAGCATATCTCAAATAGGCACACTCCAGATATTTATGATACTAATAAGTAATTTTTTCAAAAAACAACAACCTTACTGCGTTACTAAATTAATGTCGAAACGATTCGCATAGTCCTTATACAAAACTACCTGAGATTTTGTATAATACTTACATAAGTATAATATGTGCATACATAAATGTATATAGCAAACGTCACTGACATTATTCGTTTATTGTCGACCTTAAGGAGCCACAGGTATTTCGACACAGCAAAAAGTTGTTCTGAACAGAGGTCAAGGACTTTGGATAGGTTGTAATGTAGTTTTGTTTACGCTTTCAAACTGTAAGAACATGAACATTGGGTCTGCTCTAAAGAATATATATAAACACATTCGATAAACAAATTTATTGATCTTTGATAAATTATGCAATACAGGATACCTTTGAGATACAAAAAACGATTGTAAAAAATTGCATATACGGTCATAGAGAGCACACAAACATGCTAGATACGGCTGTAAATTAATAATTATTCGAAATAATACTCAAAGGACCACTATTTTTGAAAGTAAAACTATAGTGTGAACAGATATGTAAATATTTATATCCGAATAAGTCGAAAAGGTAACAAAACAACGGACATTGTGTGATATTCCCGTGTGTTTTCGAAATGTTTCAATGCTTAAAAAAAGAGAAAGGGAGATAGAGCTGTCTCAATGATCAAACTCCAATACCAATCAGCGACTGGAAATGAGATAAGTGTATAAATATTAGCGCGGCTTAGTTGTCGGGCGCGACATTGTATATCGAATCATTTACGGGATATAACGTAGGAAAGAATAGTGTAACCACGTGACTGAAAGGTTCAGCAATTGTTTATTGAAACGTGTTCAATGTGCGGATAAGTCAAGAATATATTACGAGTAAAATGGAAGTTGTAATGCATGAGAGCAGTCAGCCTCAGGGCGCACAAAAGTCACAACAAATGATGGAGATGACACCTATGAAGAAGGTACTTCCGGTGGAACCCAAGCGACATCCATCTCTAACACAAATGACCTGGTCATCTATTGCTGAAGGCTTGGGGAACGTCTTCAGCGGTTCACTGATTAAGGATCCCATCGATATGACTTTTTCAAATATAACATATACTGCACATTTGGGATTCCGCAAAGGTAAACCATAACCATTTTATAATATAATTCATGTTATTTTAATTATCAAGCAGACTAGTTTTACCTACATTTTAGTATATATTTGATTGATTAATTGAAGACACTTGAAACTATCGATAAAAATGTCACTATTCAATCTTGATTGCAAATTAACATTAAATTGATAAGATATAGTTGTATAAGATCTTATAATTGTTAATCTTTGATCTATAGATCATTGAAAGGACGTTTAAAAATCCAATATGCAAACGAAACGAAAATAAATATTAACAGAAAGGCACGCGACCTACTTGATAACAAGCAATAAAAAATAAAAATAATTAATATGTTTTCCATATATGATTTATCAAACTTCAAAGTCCTCCAACCAAAATATTTGTATGACGCATTGATTTCTTTCGGTGCACGTTTCTAGTCAAATAATCTTTGCACTTTGAATTAAACAAAACATTAAAAATTGTTTA
The DNA here is from genome assembly GCA_944738965.1 of Nebria brevicollis. NCBI lineage: Eukaryota > Metazoa > Arthropoda > Insecta > Coleoptera > Carabidae > Nebria > Nebria brevicollis. Next base: position 11,428,639 of record OX122904.1, read on the forward strand.
CCGCTATCAAAACATGTTCTTAGTAAAAATAACATTTTTTGTTTGACATGTTAATTAAATGCCACAGTATTATGTAATAGCTACTTTAAAAAACAGGTGAAAAGGAAATCCTTCACCAAATCAGTGGCCGGTTTCCACCAGGGTCTTTGGTGGCCATTATGGGTCCGTCAGGCGCCGGCAAGTCCACACTGTTGGATATCCTATCCGGGTACCGCTTCACCGGCGTCGAAGGAATCGTCTACACTAACGGCCGAAGCCGAAACCTTGAACATTTCCGTCGACAAAGTTGTTATATCACCCAGGATGACCGTTTACAGCCACTGTTGACCGTCATAGAAAATATGCGATACGCAGCTGATCTTAAACTAAGCACGGAAATGGAGCGATGCGACAAAGAAGAAGTTGTATGTTGTATTATTAATAAATACAAATGTGAAGTATAGTTGAATGAAATATAATTTGTTGACAGATTGAAGTGATCTTGACCCATTTGGGATTGTACGAATCACAAAACACAAGTGCTGCACGGCTATCAGGTGGACAGAAGAAACGGTTATCCATTGCCCTAGAATTGATCAGCAATCCAATGGTGTTATTCTTGGACGAGCCGACAACGTAAGTGGTTTACACTTGACTGGTATGCGTGATATTCAAGTTGAGTTTATTTGATTTCTAGAGGGTTGGACAGTTCTTCGTGTCTGCAATGCGTAAGGCTACTGCGCGAGCTGGCGCACCAAGGCAGAACAATAGTATGCACTATTCATCAACCATCAGCATCACTGTTCCAAATGTTTGATATGGTGTACGTGTTAGCGGAAGGCCGATGTTTATATCAAGGAACTACAGAGAATTTGGTTCCTTTTTTGTTAAAAATAGAACTACCCTGTCCAAAATATCATAATCCAGCAGATTATGGTAGGTATTATATACTACACTAGTGGCACCAAATACCACACCAAAATAAAATAAATATTGGGTATATATTGTATATTGGCTCAATATGGCATGTCAAGCGCAAGCACTATAACAAAACATTGTCGGTATTGCAGAGACTAGTGGCGTATTATTTGAAACTAGCACAAATTTACCTAAAATGTTAATGATACCTACTTTAAAGACACAAAAATATGGATAGCTAAACACAGTGCGCCTCTGGGTTTGACATATACCACCAATATTGTACAATGTTAACCCTTACCACATTGAGCCAATATATCAACCAATATTGGTATTATATTATTGTGCTATTGGGGTATGTAGATAGATGGCGTCGATGTTAATTAAATTGAAATTTCAGTGATTGAATTAGCCTGTGGCGAGTATGGTGTAGATGAAATTGAAACTATGATTAAAGAAACTGAAAACGGTTGCAATGTGGCGTGGTTTAATAACCCCAAACAATTACCCGAGCTGAAGACCCTTCGGACGCGTAATCCACTGAGTAAACAGATGGAAAAATCTGAGCACGGCATGCACGAAACGTCTGAATATAACCAAATGAAAGTGATGTTGAGTAGAGGTTGGCTAAAGGCGAAGCGAGATAAAACGTTAACGTATCTTCGCATTGGCGTCAATATTTTAACGGGAATGATGCTTGGAGCTGTGTACGTACAGGCTGGTTCCGACGGCTCAAAAGTCTTGGACAATTATAACTTGCTATTTTCTATTCTAATGCACCATATGATGTCTACGATGATGTTGACAATTCTTACTTGTATGTAACAGTTGACTTGTAATGAACGAATGAATGTTTTTAAAACGGATTTCTTGTTGTAGTTCCAAATGAATTGAGCATCTTAATCAAGGAACATTTCAACCGGTGGTACTCTTTACGAACGTACTATATTTCCGTCACGCTAGTAGATATCCCCATATCCATACTGTGTTGCACTTTGTTTTCAATCATTATTTACTTAATGAGTGGGCAACCACTGGAAGTGTTTCGGTTCGGGATGTTCTTAGCGATAAGTATCCTCACAGTATTTGTAGCGCAAAGTGTCGGTTTAATGATTGGTGCTGTCTTTAATGTTGTGGTAAATAAATAAAACACACATACAACACACACACATATAAATACATTGTTTAATTTATAGAATGGTACGTTTTTGGGACCAACACTATCGGTGCCAATGATGATGTTTGCCGGTTTCGGAGTGACTCTCAGGGATTTACCGTCGTACCTTTATTGGGGCAGCTACATATCCTATTTACGATATGGCTTGGAGGGTTTTGTTGGTGCCATATACGGCTACGGCAGAGGCATTTTACAGTGTCCAATTACCTACTGTCACTACAAGCACCCGTCGAAGTTCTTGAAAGAGATTTCAATGAAAGGTGATCAGTTTTGGAATGATATCTGGGCTTTGAGTTTGATTCTGGTTTTACTCAGGATAGTATCTTATGTATTGTTAAAATGGAAACTCGTAGCTGTTAGATAATTTTACTGCGATTTTGTACACTCCGATCGATGGGAGTTTGTTTTAGTAGTTACTATGCAATTTTAATTTTAGTTACTAGAGTAACATTTGGTTATAGAGATATGTATATACGTATTTATTGTTTTATTTTAGATGTAATCTATGTACCTTTTACTATATTATAAAATTAAATATTTTTTCATTTAATCATTATTTTTATGTCATTATCCTTTAGAGAAGAGTGTCTGCTAATTTTAAGATTTTAGGGGCTTTGGCATTGTTTGCAAGAAGTTTTAATATGTCTAAGGTTGTAATATTATATTGTGTAACAAATTGGCAATCGTTGATCAAATATAGAAGTTAATTACATAAATGTGACTACTGAGGAAATACGAAGGTGTATGTGTAATGCGCTATGTGTGGTCATATTTTGAAAATTTCGGCAGTGGCTCGCATTGAATCTTCTTATACGTATTTTGTTTAGAAAGGAGGGATAAGCAAATATAAATTTTTAATAATTCAAGAACATGTAATTGTTTATCAAGTTCAATTTATATGTATATTTAATATTCTACTAGTATTTGAAACACTTTTTTACTGAATATACAAATATCTTATAATTGATATTAAATGGCAAATTCCAAACCTTTGAACACTTCTTCAAAAATATGTATATCTTGCAATTGATATTAAATGGCAAAGTCTATTTTGTTTTTCTTTTACATAATTGAGAGGCACATTTGATACGATTTATATAATAAAATTTCTTACGTAACAATAGCAACATAAATTAATTTTTAGTCGCGATTTTCTTGTAGGAGATTGACTTTATACAAACATTTCTAATTTTTATTTTATCTATTTTTGCTATAAATACAACCGTTTGTTTTTTTAAAGTAAGAGTTGCATATACACGACTCTTAAGTTTAATGTTTCATAATTCTACTTCCTAAAACTTTGGCTGTAGAGCGCGCCACACACATAGACGTCATTCCGAAAATAATAAGATTTAACTCAAGGAAGGTCAATATGAGTATTTCCGTTCAAATTAGGAGAACGAATTTTTACTTTCTCTTGCGCAGTATAAGTAAGTATTGTAATCATGAAAAATTTCGATCTCGAGATTTTAACGGAAATATACGTTTTGACCTTCCCTGAATCGATTCCGACTATTTTTGGAATGACATCCGTCTGTGTGTGTGTTTCTCTCTCTTTGTGTGTGTGTGTGTGTATGCTTTCTACAGCCTAAACGGTTGAAGCTAAAATTATGAAACTTTAAACTTAAGATTTCCATATGCCTGGAGTGTGCACTTCTTATTCTTGAAAAAAATATTCAAAGCGGAAGTGCCTGTTTACTCTAGTCATTTTTTGCAGATTCTGCAATTACTCAAAAATTGTTATAGTTACAGAAAAATTGTATAAATAAAAATTAACGGTATTTATATTTCGCACAACTCTTGTTTGAATTTTTTTTCCATACAGAGTACTGGTTTCAAAATAATGGCTATTTAAATTTCTTCTGTATAAATAAAGATAATAATCTTTATTTATACATAAATCATATCATCGGCGCCTGTCAATTGTTTATCAAAATAGACTTAAATAATTTGAAGTTTGACATTTTATATTTATTTTAAGAAATATATTTAGTTTAAAAGCAATCTAAAGGTTAGAACAAATATTATAAATTAGAAAAATAATGAAACTACGATGTGGTTTAACCCATATGCGTATAAGAAAGTTCGGTGCATGATACTGCAGATGTTTTTAGATAACAATACTTTATTATATAGTACATTCGTATAATAAAGTAAAAATGAATGAAAAAGATTGAGAAACAATTGTGTGAAATAGAAGTTAGAAGCAAAATATCAGGGATTGTTTGAAGATGAGCTTGAAGGAAACAAACATACATCATTGTTATACAAGAAATAACAATATTATAATGAAGGTATAAGACCATCCGCATTACAAGAAAATGCAATGCGTGTTATAAAAATACAGGCGTACAAAATATAAACAAGTTGTATATTTTGTAATCTTCCATGCAACTCATATTGCATAAAACTTTGCATGGAATTCGTTCTCATATTTGCAACATTACACCACAAGTAATAAATACTAATTTAAATCGAAATCATTGACCCCATTTCGGAGTGAAAACACAAAATAACGATGCGACAATTACAGTTAAATGACGATAATCATATCGGAATTGTCTTATTAAAATCAAATTAATCTGACGGGTAATGTGACGTGTGAAGGACAAAAATAATACGTTTGTTATGTATTTTCGGACGCCATATATATACAAACATATTTACACAAAAGATAGTGATCTATCTAGTTTTTACAATTCGTCAGTAATCATCTGTTTCAAACACAGATGTGACTCATTACAAGCAGAACGACCTTCCCCATATAGTACCTATCTACATACATATTATGTTGGTAAATACTAAATAGAAATGAAAGTCAATTTAGAACATTTAATATACTATATGTATGCAAGTATATGATAGTTAACATTTTAACAATTCCATTGGCCCAGAGCATTACTACGGAAAAATTACTTAATATGGAAAACACTTTATATCATTTGTGCACTTTTATTATATCTTACATACATACAGTGAGCGCAATAAGTATTCGTACAGTTAACGTTTTCAAAATGAAACTACTTTTACAGGAAAACTATTGAAGGTAAGTACAAAATAAAAATATGTAGAGTATTATTGATAAACACATTCAATATATATACCTAAATTAAGCAACAAAAATTAAATTATAGTGCCTAAAAAAAATAAAAACCGATGACACGTCAAATTAGCGCGCAAAAAGTATTCGTACATGTTAGTTTTTTTTTTTCAGCATAATTTATTTGATAGACACTCGCCGAATGGCACGATTAACAATATATTGTTAATCGTGCCAAATAATCATTCCCATATTATAACATGGGAACTTCCCCATGCACATTACATGAAATTTTCCATAAACCAATGTCATTTACCAATTATCTGTGCAATATAAGAAGTAAAAGCATAGTAGTGCATATCCTTGAGGAAGATTTCGAGAATAATACATAGACCGCATTAGCTAGTGTAAAATATAATTAATAGCTTTCGTGAAACTAAAACATTGAAAAATAAAGACTGAAGTGGCCTGGTCACCAGAGTCAGTTGCCTTGATCGTCGGAAAACTGTAAGGAAAATTAAAGAAATTCCATAAATTATTGCACCGAAATTTACTGAAGAACTGTAAATTACCACTGAAATATCATTGTGTCCGTGTACCATCCGAAATGTACTACGATATACTGGGTATCATGGTCGATCTTCTAGAAGAAAATATTGAGATTACGAAATTAATTGATAGAAGCGATTGACGTTTGTTAAAGATTTCATAAAATGACAATCGAGCTCTAGAATAAAGTTATATAATACAATAATTTTGGTTCGGATGGTAGGTACACTTAGGAAGAAAAACACAAACAGAATTTGGCAAAATAAGCTTACTTTGCTTAATAAAACACGGTTGCGGATATGTACTTGTCTGGGGATATATGAGTGCTGCTAGTATTGGAAAACTACACTCAATTGATGGAATTATGGATCATATAGTCTACATTTTTAGCGTGGAGAAAATGAGAGCCAAGAAAATTTGCAGGATAATAATCCAAAACATAGCGTTTGGTTCTCCAGATTGTGTATCCTTTTTAATACACCAAGCTATCGAAAATACCTTCCGAATCATCAGACATTAATAAAAATGAGCATTTATGGACTTAAGATGAAATATCTGCAGTGTCATGCACTGAACTTTCTTATCCGCATATGAGTTAAACCGTATCGTAGTTACATTATTTTTCTAATTTATAATATTCGTTCTAACATTTAGTTCGCTTTTACAGTAGATATATTTCTTAGAAACAATATAAAATGTCAAAGTTCAAATTATTTAAGTCTATTTTGTTAAACAATTGACAGGCGCAGATGATACGATTTATGTAAAAATATATATAGTAAGCAAAAATTTAATTTGAAGCCATTATTACTCTTTTTGGAAAAATAATTCAAACAAAAGTTGTGCTAAATATAAATACCTTTAATTTTTGTTCATGAAATTTTTCTGTGACTGTAACCATTTTTGAGTAATTGCAGAAAATGCAAAAATTGACTAGAGTAAACAGGCACTTCCGCTTTGAATATTTTTTTCAAAAATAAGTGGTGCACACCTCAGGCATATGCAAATCTTAAGTTCAAAGTTTCATAATTTTAGCTTCAACCGTTTAGGCTGTAGAGAACATACACACACACACACAGACACAGACACATACACACACACACACACACACACACACACACACACACACATACACACACACACACACACACACACACACACACACACACACACACACACACACACACACACACAGACACACACACACACACACACACAGACGGATGTCATTCCAATAAAAGTCGGAATCGTTTCAGGGAAGGTCAAAACGTATATTTCCGTTAAAATCTCGAGTTCGAAATTTTTCATAATTACAATAATTACTTATACTGCGTATAAGAAAAAAATGTGTTGTCAAGGAGATAGTTGTCATTTACTTTATTCCCTCACTTTATTCTCTTAGGGAATAAAATAGTCTATTATGTGTCAGATATCAACTAGATAAAGTGCCACTTTATTCTTGGTCGGGAGAAAAATATTATTAATTAGAAAAATAATAAAAATGTGATATGATCTAACCCAAAAGCATATAAGAATGTTCGGTAAAATATGTAGCTATTGTTGCTAAACACTCTCTTATTTCTTTTTTACAGTTTCTACAAATGCCAGTATGTAATTTTGTGATCATCAAATAGATTCTTGATCATGTTGAAGCTAGTGAACCAATTGCCACACGTTAAATTCCTATTAGTTCCAAATATAGGCTCTATCAGTCTTAGGACGAGACTATATGGGTCGTTATCGCATTCATATGAACCAAGAGGCTACAGCCCAACATATGCTTCAAGATTTGGAACATGGAATGTTGCAGAGTCAAGCAGTGCATAAATCTCAATTCCATATCTTTTGTGTTTACTGCGATATATTGTTTGATCGAGCGTGCTCCTCTAAAAGCTTCTAGCTGTTCTACTGTTCAAAATGTGTATTTCATTCTGTGTATTTTGCATGTTAACAAGACTTACTTATAACTGCGTGTAATAAGGAAAAATACAAGTAATTTGTGTGTGATAAAATATTTTAATTATTACTACCAGACGTACGACTATCAGTCCTAAGCGAAATAATCAGGTGTTCAATAACATTGTACATGATCCCATCTAAATGACGCATTTTCGTTTCTTCTTTGTTAACATGCTCAAAAATGATTTCCATTTATCACTTACCGGCTTCATTTCAAATATGTGTGTATCTTATAAGAGTTAAGAAGATGAGTTAGATTTTTGCAAATTAGTTTATGTTTAAATAAACATACTTAAAATTTATTTGTTTCATTCATTTATACAATGTTGAACAACTAATTTATGGTAAATCTACACAAGATTGTATCAAAATTTTGTTCAGTGTATCAAATAAGTTATACGTATATACGTCAAAGAAAATGTGTACATGCGTATGTATTTTCGGTGGCATGCATGCAACCATGTTTACACATCTTCAATCGTGAATGCCGCCATTCACCCGTAATTTTTTGTAGGAGTGGAATTTTTCTGATACCTCTTCATCCTAACGGTTTTGTTCCGATTCGTTATCCGTATCTATCGGTTCATTTAAATTACTTCCTGAAACAAGTTCCTCCTTTCCGTCGTCAGGTACTTCATCAGAAGAAGAAACTTCTTACCACAAACTAGCATTGATTGCTCTTCGTCATAATTTATTTCTTGGAATAATACACGTAAAATAGCATCGCGCAAATATAATAACTCCTATAATATATTTAAATTTATAACTAGAAAATGAGAAAGTAAACAGAAAAGTTGCTAACTTACCAAAAAATGTTATTTAGCTGCCATGACAAAATAACTACACGAGGCAATGAATTAGTAATTTTAATCATTTATCGCGACATAGACATACATACAGATGAAATACTTGAAACCTCGTCGACTTTGTTTAAATCTGATATAAAATATAATGTATAGAATGTTCGTTCTTTTTTTTGTGTCTTACATGTGTATTTTAACAATAAATAACTTTATTGGCAATTAAAGTTTTGTTTATCCTTATCAAAAATTCTTCATATGCCACTGTATGTATGTGTGTAAAACCGAATGATAAATACAGTTTATATTCTATGACTAACGCATTATGATTAATTACTATGCAAATATAAATAACGACCAAAGTTCAATTTTGATGAAATTTGCCAAAATGATACAAAATTAATGATGCTGATTATAAATTATAATAAAATAATCACATGTTTGAACTGTCATAAACTGATTACTTTCTACTTGACTCGTCAAATCCTTTTCCATACTTTCCATAATTTAAAATTTATAGAGTTAAATAAAAATAAAAAACATATGAAGGTCGATGTACAGCTCATTTTTTGCAAGTATAAAAAAAAAAACTAGATATCATAATGCGTTTCGGTATGAATAAAACGACATTTTGAGTATAAGTATAAGTATTGTAATCATGCAAAATTTCGATCTCGAGATTTTAACGGAAATATCCGTTTAGACCTTCCTTTCGATTCCGACTATTTTTGTAATGACGTCTGTCTGTGTGTGCGGATGTGCATATGAGCGCTCTACAGCCCAAACGGCAGAAGGTAAAATTAAGATTTGTATATGCCTGGCAAGAAAACCTATTTTTGACACGAATATTCAAACCGAAAGTGTGCATGTTTACTCTAGTCATTTTTTTGCGGTTTGTGCAAAATCTATTCCATTAATAGCGAAAATAGAATAAAAATTATAGATATTAACATTTTGTACAACTTTTATTTAACTTTTCAAAAAAGGTAATTAAAATTGGTTATTATTTTAAGTAAGTATAAGTAAATATTGTAGTCAAGAAAAAATTCGATCTCGTGATTTTAACCTTCCCTGAATCGATTCCGACAATTTCTGGAATGACGTCTGTCTCTCTCTGTGTGTGTGTGTCTGTATGTGTGTGTGTGTGGGTGCGCGTGCGTGTTTGTGACTGTGTGAGCGCGTGTGTGTGTGCGCGCTCTAAAGCCTAAACGGTTGAAGGTAAAATTCTGAAACTTTAAACTTAAGATTTGTGTATACCTGGCAAGAAAATCTCCTATTTTTGAAAAAGATATTCAATTCGGAAGGGACGGATTGCAGATTACGGTAAATTCTTAAAATCGTGATATATTTAAAAGATATTGCTAAATTGCCATTAAATACCTCTTAAAAACATACGCTTAGTTGTCGGAAGCCCTTTTTTATGTACTGTAAAGCCCGAAAATCAATATTTTATGCCAAAGAAACGGTACATTTATCGAATTGTCACATTTTTGTCATGCATCATTCTTTTGTTTGGCTCTGAACGGTCTGTTTCAAATTCTACATGGGCGCCGAATCTGTTACTTTACGGGGGGTTATTATTTCCAGAAATATTTAAAGTTCACACTTGCACAGCATATTTCTGGAAATAATGTGACAGTTCAATAAATGTACCGTTTGTTTTTTAGGTTTTTAAGAGGTATGTAAGATTAATTTAACAATACCTTGAAATTAAGAATAAAACAACTTAACTTTCCTTCACAATTAATTAATAAAACGAAATGTACATTTCGTTTTATTAATAAATTGTGAAGAAAAGTTAAGTTGTTATATTTTTAATTAAACACACCCTCACGTAACTCAACTCCAAACTAAATACCTTGAAAATTTACCGCTTTTCGAGTACTTACCGTAACCTACACTTTAGCCAACCGAGAAGTGCATGTTCACTGTAGTCATTTATTTGAAACTATTTTTCAAAAAAGGTACCGGAAACTAGAAAATGGCTATCGAAACTGGTACTTAATATAATAATAATTAATTATATTCACATAAATCGTATCGACTGTGCCTGTCAATTGTTTAATAGAAAAACAAAAAACTTAATTAATTAGGATTTTGACATTTAATATTTATTTATTCTAAGAAATAATTTATAATTTATAAATTAGAAAAATCGTCTAAATATGATATTACCAAAATGCGTATAAGAAAGTTCAGTGCAAGCCACTACAGATGTTTTTTGTACCAGTATCGTATTTGAAAAATATTTTCAAATAAAAGTTATCTCTTATGTTTATAAACAATATATAGAAATTTAATACAAAATTCTTGGCTTTGGTTTAGGTGTGCAGTATAAAATCAGAATGCAAACATTCATATAACACAAGCCGCGCAAGCGTCGCTTATACAACATATATCGACCGAACTGCGAGTGCTGTTGCTCCCTTATAAAAGCAGCGAAATGATTAGAATTACCCTCACTCATCATATGTTTCCATGCGTATAACGCGCCCATCCACGACGAACCGAGAACTGACATAATTCCGTGCCACCACTTACCATTACGGCTCCGCGAAGTATATACATACGTACACAAATAGTAGTAGATACTGTTGTTCATTCACTTCGGTGTCAGTGCCAGTAGTAACTTTAATACAGTATAGGCCGTGTTTTGTGAAAGGTGCGGGATTTGTTTTCTGTGTTTTTTTTTCCGGGAAAAATGACAAAACAACATGATGAAGACTGTCATGGTGGTAGTGTTGGTGGTAGTGTGCAATTTGCATGTTGCAAAAGTGCTAATTCGATAACATCGGTGGATGCACTTCCGGCTGATGGGCACCAGGAGCCTATACTAGATGCCATCTCCAACAATTTAACACACCAGAAGCTGCTGATGAAAGAAGGATTCCCGAAACGACCCGCAGTTAACATCGAGTTTTCTGATGTTACTTTTACGACTTGGAGATTATCGTTAATGGAATGCGCCAGGGGTGAGTGTTATATTCCATAATTAATAATCAGATTTTCTCGAAAACACACATACATTTTTAATATTCATGTTTATGGAAATAAATCACATACACACATTTAAGTACATGTATATATATGCTTGTTGCGTCGTACCCGCAAGTACGTATGTATATATATATATATATCTAGTAATCAATATCATCTTCGCCATTATAAATATGTTCAAGGCTTGTGAACTAAATTTACTATAGATATAAATACAAAACAGATATTTACTATTGATATAAATACAAAACAGAAATTTACTAATGATAATAAATATCATCATGGTTTTTCAAATTACGGAAAGTAAACACCTACATTAATTAAGTTGTTCAGCTTTGACCATTCGTAAAATTAAGATTTTTGCCAATAAACAAATACGCGTATTCATTTTGACGCCTTAAATTTGTGTTCAATTTAATTTTGCACTCATATTACATGCATATGTATATGAAAAATTTGCTTATTATTTTGATTAGAAATATCCGCAATGACTTGCACCGAATTATATGTCTTTATTTATTGTCTTTATTTATTTATTATATTTTAGTGCATTTTATTATTAATTATATTGTCTTGAACTAAAAATTTATATTATGTAAGCAAAATACGTATAAGTTAATTCAGTGCAAGCCATTGCGGATATTTCTAATCAGAATAACATATATTTTTATTATTTTGCTAACCTTTGAAACACAGTTTCACGAAATATATTTCATAAAATAAACATATTTCAAATAATTTGAGTCTTGTTTGTTTTTCTATTAAACAATTAACACACACAGCCGATACGATTTATACAATAAAATTTCCTACTCCTACATATCTATGGAAACATAACTAAATATCCAATAGCGATTGTCTTGAAACCGGTACACGTTTTAACTATTTTTCACTGCAAGTGCAATCGTTTTTGAGTTATTGCAAAAAAATAGGTGTACTTGTCAAGCATATACAAATGTAAAGTTTAATTTTTCGTAATTTTTATTTGAACCATTCTGTAGAACACTCTCTCTCTCTCTCTCTCTTTCTTTATTTCTTTCACTCATAGAAATACGCAGACACGGACGTTATTCCAAAAATCAGAATCGATTTAGAGCAGGTCAAATGGTATATTTTCGTTAAAATCACATTATCGATTTTTTTCATGATTACTTTGTATAAGAAAGTAATAAGTCAAGTACGTTGCAATATTGCAACATTTTCCATAATTACCATGTGCATATGTGCAGTACATTATTATTTATCTAACTACAACTGCAATTGTAAAAATGATGAAATGATATAATTCTCATAAAAACACTGTGCATTATATTAATACGACATTGCGACCTACTTCACTTACCCATACATATATAGCAGTAGTAGTAATTGTAGTAGTAGGTTTAACATTTTACGAAAATAGAAATTGCATTTGAAATAAAAACGGTTCATGCGTTCATTCTCATTATTTATTCGGGGTCGAGCTAGTTAACTCTTTGCAATGCTATAGTGTACATACATACATACATACAATATGAACCGCCTTTTTCGATGATAAACGCAGCTATGCTGTTTATCATATACAAAATATCTTTTCTACCAGTGCACAACAGTATTTTTTATAAGTATTTCTAGTCTTATAGATGCTAAAACGTTGCTCCATATACAAATTTCCTGTTGCGGTCTGGCGGCGAAACAGTGTAGTGACGATTTTATATTTTTAGACGTTGTTTTGAAGTGATGCGACTTGATCTAACATTCAAATAAGGTTTTATTTATAATATTGATTAAAATAGTACAAAGTGCTACTGGTAAGTACATCTTATGTAAAAACAAAAATTATTTAATATTAATTAAATTCAACCATTGGCATTTTTTATTATCAAAACAAATATATCACGACTGACGTAAATAAGCACTTCCGGTTTGATTTTTCATTCAAAACCGAAGGATTTCCTGTCAGACATATACAAATCATAAGTATGTTTCATAATTTTATCTTTTATCTACCATTTAGGCTGTAATGTAGAAAAATTCTCGAAAAGACTCGATCCAGAGAAGGTCAAAACGTATAATTACTTTAAAAACAATTTTTTACATGATTCCAATAATTACTTATTACTTCGTATAAGAAATTGCGCTTTGTAGTACAAAAGCCAAACAAGTACAGATTGGATTTGTACATGATTTATGTTTCCAAAATTACGATACAAATATAATTAGTTTAAGTTAGATACTTATTGTATTTTATTTAGAAAAAATAAATTTTTTTAGTTCTATAACTGACATTTATTATTGCAATTGTATTTGGCCCCTTAAATGCAGAGACGTAATTAAGCTTTGGCATTTTGCTCAGGGCGTAACAATCTAAGGGTGGCAGTATCTTTTAAGATATATTGTAAATAATTCGCAAACTAACATTTATTAGAGTTATTTTTAAGATATATATTATTTTTAAACTGTACAACTTTCCTCAAACGCAAATAAAAAGATTATAAATTGTTTTCCCAAAAATGTTATCTATTAAAATAAATATTATTTCGCCGAATGTTTTTATAGGCATTTCAATATTATCAAGACACTATCAGGACTTATCGTATGACAATATATATATATTTGCAATATAATGAATAGTGATTACTATTTTTTTTGAGTGACTAAATGACTATCTTCTATCATACCCAAATATAGAAAAAACTTAAAGATTATTTCTTACAATGCCAATAAAAATAGCTGTAGCAGTGAAAGCAGTTTTAGCAAATAGAAAATAATCAAAAATTATTTAAGATCTACATCTGGACAAGAACGTACTTCTCTCAATTGAATGAGAGTTGTTGGGTTTTGGGATCTAATTAATGAATAAAAATACTAGTTTTATATTAAATCGAGCTCTTTATTATATCTGCGGTCTCGGAAGGTTTATCTCATGCTTTACTACTTCAGCATCATACACAAGACTGCACAAAAAGGTTCGTCGCCAGATCTTAAAAATGCCCACATCTATTTACTATTCTTCTACACATTGGTCGTTATCTTGAAATATGAAACAACCATAAATCTCTTATAACTGTAACTATAATTGAAAACAAAGCCCTTAGACTAAACATAAACATAATATAGATTAACTTTTGTATATATGCATGGAAGTTCCAACAAGAGTTAACAAAAACAATAGATTGAAAAATTTGCTAATACTAAGGCAAGGAAAATTAAATTTAATGAAAAGTTATGATTCTACTGATGCACTAATATAAATAACAAATATACTAATTATATTCTATTGTTTTTATAGCAATAATAATTATAATAAGAAACTTGACATGAACACAGGAAAAAAATTATATTTACATTTTATATAAAAAAGTGATAAGATATATTTGTATTTATTAATATAATATAATAAATGTAAATATAAATATAATAATTTTAAGTATACACTGTTCTTGTTACTTTTTATATTAACTAGTATAATTTTTTTTTCTGTGAATGCTTCAATTTTATTTCTTCCCTATTCATTAAATTTTTATTATTTTTGAGAAAAATTCATGCTGACTTTTTTTTGCAAAACAAATGGGCGCCAAGCTATGTATTTGCCAAGGGCGCTAGTTACGCCTCTGCTTAAATGTATCCTTTAGTTACGAAACTAAATAATATAAATTAAATATTGAATGTAACCAGTTTACAACTATTCAATTTAAAAACATCTGCAGTGTCATGCACCGAACTTTCTTATACGCTTTTGAGTTAGATCATATCACATTATTATTATTTTTCTAATTAATAATATTTTACTAAACTTTGGAACCCTATTTCACTAAATATATTTCTTAGAATAAATATTAAATGTCAACCTCCAAATATTTAAGTTTTTTTGTTTTTCTGTTAAGCAATTGACAGGCACAGTTGATACGATTTTTGTGAAAATATCCATAATAAGAACCAATTTCAATAGCCATTTTCTTGTTTCCAGTACCTTATTTGAAAAAAGTTTCAAATAAAGGTTGTTTAAAATGCTAATTTCTATAATTTTTATTTGGACAATGTTTCTGTAAGTGTAACCATTTTTGAGTAATTGCAGATACCGCAAAAAATGACTAGAGTAAACATGCACTTCCAGTTTGAATATTGTTTTCAAAAATAGAAGGTTTTCTTTCCAGGCGAATACAAATCTTAAGTTTGAAGCGCTCACACACACACACACACAAACACACACAAATACACAAACACACAAACACACAAACACACACACACACACACACACACACACACACACACACACCCACACACACATACACACACACACCCAGAGAGAGAGAGAGAGAGAGAGAGAGAGACTGACGTCATTCCAAAAATCGATTCAAGGAAGGTCAAAACGTGTATTTCTGTTAAAATCTCGAGATCGAAATTTTTCATGATTACAATACCTACTTACTTATACTTACTTATAAGAAAGTAAAAATATGTGTTCCACTTGGGTTTTTTATAGAATATTTACCTCATCAAAAAGTTAAATTAAAAATGCAACATTCATTCAAATCAACGAAATTCACAAGGTTGTAGAACAATCGAATACAATCTACATACACTCATATTTAATTTTCTATTACAATGATATAAATTTATATACTTATGCATGTATATTTAAAAACACATTATTATTAAAAGTACATAGTACATACATACATACATATTATATGATCGTTCGATTATAACTTATGTAGTGCATGCCAAGTTAGCAATAAAAGATACTTTGAGCAATTGCATAAAGGCATTCCAATGCACTTGCTCATCAACATTACTAACGTATAATAACGAATGAGTAACAAACAAAAAAAAAACTTTTTTTCCATCATTATTGTAACAATAACGAAAAAAATAGGCGATATTTTGTAATTTGACACAGAAACGTGACCTACTTCTCTAAAATCAAATAAACACGCAATTGTATTGTTTTGAATCTCACAAATACAGTGGTTTAGCGAAATAACAAGACATTTACATATGACTTACAACAGTGTTATCGTTCGTGTTTACGTCTGCGACGTTTGTTTTATGCACAATAACCAGCAGTCAGTCAGTGGAGCAATGCTCTCTCTTTGACTTTGATAGTTGACCGCAGAGAGAAAGTTCCGGAGGAAAAAGTGCAAATAAATAATGCCGGTTTTGAAATGTTTGTTTAATATCGCATCTTCGAAATTCCTTGATGCAATCCTTCCCGAAATGTATTTACCACTTATTACTAACATATTATTATTATTAAAACCATTAGTGTACTTGTAAATGGCAAAAGAAATAATTAAATTTAACAACTTTATAATTGGTAAATGTATGTTAATCATTTTGCAATCATATTTCTTATGTACTGTGTAGATAATAATATGTTTCTGTTTTTAGTGCCCAAAGAAATTTTACATGGTGTCAGCGGTGTTTTTAATGCAGGCCAATTGTCTGTGATTATGGGGCCATCAGGAGCTGGCAAAAGTACTCTACTAAATATTCTAGCCGGATACACGTGAGTACTAACAAAAGCATCTAAATGATTAATCCACGTGCTATTCTGAGATAAAAATGAAAGTTTGATCGCAGTAGGGCATCGAGTTTTGAGGTCATCCGTATTATTAGTATCGGATGTGTGCATATATGTGTGTGTATGTACATAATAAAATTGATTGTGTACTTATAAATAATTTATAGGACGATAGGCATGGGTGGAACAGTGCACATAAATAATCGTATACGGGATAATTCGAAACCGCATCAGTTCCGACGTCTATCCGCATATATACAACAAGAAGATGCCCTAAGACCCAGGCTAACGGTTCGAGAATCTATGCTTGTTGCAGCACATTTAAAACTAGGCTTTAACGTTTCACTGGCGTATAAAAGAGAACAAGTATGTATATACATATCAGTATCATATTTCTACACAATTCTATGACGTATCAAAAATGTTACTAACATACATTTATGTAAGTTCATTGCCGATGATCTTGACTGACCCTATGAACAAATATTATGTTAGTCTACACATACATGTAATTTACAAGTATCTATGTAATTACTATTTATTTACATCCTTACAAAATAACAATTTAAACGACTTAATTACTCGTATCTACCGTTAGACGATTATATTGTTATTTTCATATACGCAGTATAAGTAAGAATTGTAATCATGAACAAATTTTGATCTCGAGATTTTGACGGAAATAAACCTTTTCACGTTCCCTGTCTCTGTGTGTATGTGTTTGCGTGTGTGTGTATGTGCCTGTTTGTAAGCGCTCTGCAGCCTAAACGGTTTAAGGTAAAATTATGACAGATTTGTATATGCTCTTCTAGAATACCTATTTTTACTTTCTTATACGCAGTATAAGTAAGTATTGTAATCATGAAAAGTTTTGATCTCGAGATTTTAACGGAAATATACGTTTTGACCTTCTCTTTATCGATTCCGACTATTTTTGGAATGACGTCCGCCTGTATGTGTGTGTGAGTGCGTGTGTGCTTGCGTGCGTTTGTGTGTGCGTGTTCTTTTATGTCAATTTGCAAAATATTCAGTACTGTAATATGTGCAATATTAGAGCGATTATTTTTATTTCCTATAATAAAAAAAGGAGGTGCACACCTCAGGCATATTCCGATCTTAAGTTTAAAGTTTCATAATTTTAGCTTCAACCGTTTAGGCTGTAGAGAACATACACACACACAGACACACACACACACACACAGACACACACACACACACACACACACACACACACACACACACACACACACACACACACACACACACACACACACACAGACGGACGTCATTCCAAAAATAGTCGGAATCGATTCAGGGAAGGTCAAAACGTATATTTCCGTTAAAATCTCGAGTTCGAAATCTTTCATGATTACAATACTTACTTATACTGCGTATAAGAAAGTAAAAATATGGTTTGTTTTTAAACGTCCTATTCAAAATTAAATTGACCGTCAACATTTTGTACCGCAACATTTGTGGTGGCTTCTAATTAATTAACGTAAGTGCGTATTGTAGTAACGCTTGGAATTGGCGTATTTGGAAATTTTACGACCAATAAAACTCTGCGTAAGTAATTTCTATTATAAAAATGTTTTATAATAATTTTTATAATACTTTCTTATACGCTTAAAATCGATAACGGTAACAAGTAAATGCCTATTGAAATTGGTCCTTATTATAATTATTTTCAAATAAATCGTATGAACTGTGAAGATTGGCATTTAATATTTTTTCTAAGAAATATATTTAGTGAAAACGTTAATGAAATATTAAGAAATTAGAAAAAAGGAAACATCCCGAGGTGTGTCTCACCAATTTTAATAAAACTGTAGTATGCTGTAGTATGTGTGAAAATAATCGATATGTTTTTTTTTTCGGCCCGTTTTAACTTCCAAAGGGTGAAAAAAATCAATATTGACCTTCATTTGACCTTAAAAATGAATTTCAAGGTCAACATTATATAACCCTCTCGAAACCTAGCAACGTTTGTATTTAAAGTTTATTTTGAAATATATATAATATTTTTCGTGTTTTTCTGATTTTGTTAAAATTTTTGGAGGTGGTTTTCACCCATTGGAAGTTAAAACGGGCCGGAAAAAAAATACATATCGATTATTTTCTCACATATTACAGTTTCATTAAAATTGGTGAGACACACCTCGGGATGTTTCCCTGTAAGTAAAATGTGTATAAGAAAATCAGGTGTAAGACATTGTAGATATTTTAAAATGAATTATTGTTTTGCAATTAAAGTGGTACATGAAACTATCATCATATATTAAATAAGTTATACGTACATAAAATAAAATATATATAATAAAAAACGTATAAAATATTTAATAACATTATTTCCACGAACGTTTAATGTGTCACGGCATGTGAAACCGTTTATTGTTTAAGCATTATATAAAAGACAGTAGAATATATATGCTAAAAAATAAAAATAGTGATTTTTTATTTAACATAAAAAAAAAGAATTGCTATTCCGGTAATAAAATTAGCATTAAACGGCTCTATAATTATCTAAAGAATTGTTTAATATGTGTTAAATAAGCCGACAAGTGTGACTTATGAATCATTACAGGTTCTACGCGTGCTACAACTGTTAGGATTAGAAAAAACTGAAAATACCATTGTGGCTAAATTATCTGGGGGACAACGCAAACGAATGTCAATCGCATTGGAATTAATTAGTAACCCGCCCGTGCTATTTCTAGACGAGCCAACCACGTACGTAAATTGTTTTTTTATTTAACTAAATAACATATGTAGGTATTACATTACAATTATATCAAAGTGACTTGGACAGAAGACACCCATAATTTATTGTAGATAATAAAAACATGTTAGCAACATGAAAAACATGTGTATAAGTGAATGCGAATTGTATTTTTGTTCTAGTGGTCTAGATAGTTCATCGACAACGCAATGCGTGTCTTTACTAAAGCGACTAGCTGTTGATGGCCGTACAATCATCTGCACGATCCATCAACCATCTGCGCTGCTGTTTGAAATGTTTGACCACTTGTACGCGATGGCTGACGGCCGATGCATCTACCAAGGCACCACCAACGACCTTGTGCCTTTCTTATCATCGGTAGGCTTGCAATGTCCACCGTATCACAATCCCGCAGATTTCTGTAAGTTTGTTTACTCTTACATGTATGCTATGCTACAACTGAGATAGGTCTATTTTAGTAATGGAAGTTTCGACTGGCGAGTATGGTGCAGATGTCCGAAAACTCGCTGAGATTTCGTCGGGCTTGTTAACCGTCAATAATGATTGTTATCCCGAGAAGAGATTTGGTATGTAACTACATTTGTACGTATGTATGTGTTAACAACCAAAGATGCTTGAGATTATTTATGTATTCAAAAAAAAAGGTTGTATTTCAATCAATAAAAAAAAAAATGCTTGTGACATTTTAATACATATGTGTACGGAAATGCAGATAACATTAGCTAATTACGAACATTTTAAAACAAATACAATTATTTTAATTCACAAACATAAATATCTGCAATGGCTTGCAATGAACTTTCTTATACGTGCTTTGTTTAGTTAAGAAAGATATTCAAATACCAATTTTGAATATATCAACAGTAAATCATTTTTATAATTAACTAAAAACCTATCAGCAATATATTTTATTATTTTACTAATTTATAATATTTAACTAACCTTTCAAACAATTTTTGAACTAAATTGTAAAAGATATGAAATGCCAAATTCCAAATTATTAAAGTCTATTTTGTTTTTCTGTTAAACAATTGACAGGCACAGTTAATACAATTTATGTAAAAATTGATAAAATACGAACTAATTACTCCGGCCATTTTTATAACACCGGTACCTTTTTTGAAAAAAAAATGTGAAAAGTTGTACGAATTATTTTTTATTCTAACTATTTTTGCTATCAGTGCAACTGTTATCGAGTTATTGCAGAAACCGCAAAATATGACTCGAGTACGCATGTACCACCGGTTTGAATGTTCTTTTCTTGGAGATTTTCTTATCAAGCATATACAAATCTTAAGTTTAACATTTCATAATTTTTACTTTCTTATACGCAGTATAAGTAAGTATTGTAATCATGAAAAATTTCGAACTCGAGATTTTAACGGAAATATACGTTTTGACCTTCCCTGAATCGATTCCGACTATTTTTGGAATGACGTCCGTCTGTGTGTGTGTGTGTGTGTGTGGCTGTGTGTGTGTGTGAGCGCTCTACAGCCCAAATGGCTAAAGGGAAAATTATGAAATTTTAAGCTTAAGATTTGTATGTGCCTGGCACGAAAACCTTCTATTTTTGAAAACCATATTCCGACCGGAAGTGCATGTTTACCCTAGTCATTTTTTGCAGTTTCTGCAATTACTCAAAAATGGTTACAGTTACAGAAAATTTTTGTGAACAAAAATTAATGATATTTATATTTAGCACAACTTTTGTTTGAATCTTTTTTCCAAAAAAAGTACTGGTTTCAAAATAAATTTCTGCTTATTATATATATTGTTACATAAATCGTATCATCTGCGCCTGTCAATTGTTTAACAAAATATACTTAAATAATTTGAAGTTTGACATTTAATATTTATTCTAAGAAACATATTTAGTGTAAAAGCGATCTAAAGGTTAGAACAAATATTATAAATTAGAAAAATAATGTAACTACGATATGGTTTAACCCATATGCGGATAAGAAAGTTCGGTGCATGACACTGCAGATATTTTCTTTAACCGTTCAGACTATGAAGCATACACGACGTAATTCCAAAAATAGTTAGATTCGATTCAGGGTCCAAATTTCCGTTAAAATTAAAAAGATCGATTTTTTTTCATGATTTACATGACTTATATTTTGCATAAGAAAGTAAAAATGGTTTGATTTAAATGCATAGATATAAAACGCTGACGTCAATGCATAAATTCCAACTCGCAATTATTGTGCAATTGAATTGAAAATGTTATCTACATATTTATGAGACACATCTCCATTAGCATGTTCATGGAATTATTAATAATTGCGCATATGTATGCATATACATTTATAGCTAAAAATGACTAACTACAGTATCACGCTTGAATAGATCCTATATTATAGATACATTACATATACGTAGTATAATGCGAAATATGCCACAAAAGAATCATTCGAGCGACCAAAAACGAATTTAAATATTCGGCAAACGGATTCAAATATTCGATAAGCATATGTACGTATGTTAATAATAGTAGACTTTGATGCCCTTGGTATAAAAAGTATCAAAAATAAATATTCATACAACGACTAAATTACAGTTACTTTATAATTATTGTAATTGCAATTTGCATACGAAGGTGAGATATTCCAGTAAAAAAATTTGATTTGTTATATGGCATAATCATTTATGTATTTTGCGCCTAATGATACATTTGCCACTATAATTATTAGCGCTAATCATCCAAATGAATTGTTAAGTTTATGTAAAACATTAACCTGTACATGTAAGAGACACTGGGCTAGTTGTCGCATTTTTTATTCCAAGTTAATTTATTTCAAATGTGTTTAGTTTTTCTATGATACTATGTGACGTTTTATTAGCCGCATGCTTCAGTTATATAATTCAAGGAACAAATTAAGGATATTATATTTTGCTAATATGTTACAATTTTTTTTTAATTCGGGTTTCGATAAATGCAACGTGCCCCGTCAGAGGGCATGTTATCACAATTGTAAATAAAATACACACACATATTTTAGCAGAATAATCTTTTATTATCTTTTTTTCTTTGACCTTTTTCTCTTAGATGCTTGTTTTTGCACGATTTATCCATAAATACTTGCCTCTTAATCTTTTTGAGTCCGCGTTGTTCCTTACAGGCGGCAATTTCATTTTTAGCATACTCAAATTGCCCGGCGGTTGGGTTTGTATCTTTTTTGACCTTTCATTTTGCCCGAAACATCGGTTATAAAAAAAAGGTTCACTAACCCTCTTAAATTGCCTAGTTTTACGAGAAGTACGTATTAAACAGGAAAATTAGAAATTGGTACATTTCTGCGAAATTATTATTACAGGTATCAATGTATCAATAGGGAAAATACAGTTTATTTTAAAGTTGATTATCATGGTCCAATAATAATAAATAAAATAATTTTATATTTATACATTTAAATAAAATATCTAAGAATTTTTTATTCTTCTTATTTTTTGCCTTTGTGAATATACCTTCTAAAATGCGGATTTCTTAAAATTTGAATTCGGGCAGGATGACTTTACGATTTGACAGTCTAATGATTTGTGACACCAACCGCCGGGCAGTTAGAGTATGCGCCGTCAGAACATCACTCTTAACCTTTTTTACCATTTCTTCTGCCAGGTTTAGGAAATGGGCGAATTTTCTTCGGTGACAAAATATGTTTTGTATTTCGCTAAGTGCCCCAAACAAAATGCGGCAACTAGTCCCTAAGACACATTTTAGCTTATGTCGTAGATATTTTCTAAATAATGACCATGCACCCTATCCTAATAGCACCAAATACCAAACTAATATAAAATGTTGGATATATATGGTATCTTGGCTCAGTATGGCATGACATGCGCAAACGCTATAACAACACATTGTCGGGTTGCTTCTACAATGTATTGCAGACACCAGTGTATTATTTGAAGCTAACACAAATTTACATATAATGTTAATGACGTCTGTTTTAAAAACTGAAGTAGTAATTTACATTTATCGCCAAATAGTTTATTGACTTACTTAAATTTATAATATAACGTGCGGAACGTAGAAACGAGTACAAACATTTGGATAGTTAAAGGGGTTACATGGGTTTTGAAAATTTAAAAAAAAACACAATTTTTCGGAATTTTTTTTCACAAAATGAATAAATATAGTTTATTCTAAGTATTTGCATGTAAAAGTAAATCATTTGAACAGTTTATAAAAAAAATTCATAAAAAAAAAGAAAATTAACCCATTAACAGCTGGTTTACGGAAGTCGATGTTTTTTTCCCGTAGGCAGAATAACTCGTGATATGTTTATCAGAAATCAAAAAACAATTTTTTTTCTGTTAGAAGATGCATATGACTTGTACTTGGACGAAGGATTTTTATTTTCGTCCACTACATGCCATTTTACAAATAGAAATGTACCAAAATGTTAAAAAATGTTCACCGAAAATCAAATTTTTTTGTTAAAAGCAACGTCAAAAATTGAAGTATCACTTTTTTTTCAAATCCTTCGTTTAAGTACAAGCCATATGCATCTTCTAACAGAAAATAAATTGTTTTTTGATTTCTGATGAACATATCACGAGTTATTCTGCCTACGGAAAAAAAACATCGACATCAGTAAACCAGCTGTTAATGGGTTAATTTTCATTTTTTTTTTATAAATTTTTTTTTATAAACTTTTCAAATGATTTACTTAGAATAAACCATATTTGTTCATTTTGTGAATAAAAATTCCGAAAAATAGTGTTTTTTTTTATTTTCAAAACCCATGTAACCCCTTAACACAACGTGCCTCTAGTTCTGGCATATACGACCAATATTGTACTATGTTAACCCTAGCCACATTCAGCCAATATGACAACCACTATTGGTATTATATTACTGTACTACTGGGGTAATATAATAACATCAAAAGAGAATCATAAATATACATAAAATGCACTTATCTATACCATTTAAAGCACTCTCAATACACAAAACACTTAGTCATAAACAAATTACTTTAAACTTACAACTAATGAATAATAAATCAGTATCGCGTCGGTTAAGCGTGGCGTGGTACTGGTTACAACTTTACTTTTTGAGTTATAGTTTATAGGAATAATAATTATAATTGCAGAGAAAGAAATGGATGTGTTATCTGGGAAAACGAAGCTAATCCACTCGATTAAGGATGATGATTTGCCGGAGGCGGTAGATGGTTACCCCGCATCGCAGATCATGCAGTTCATTATCCTGTTGCAACGGAATATCATCACCTGCCGCAGGAATTATGTAAGCTACTGCAACTAGAGTGAGTAGATATATAAGAGTGTGGACAATCGACGAGTAGTCCCTATCTAAAGCGTAGAGCGCAGCTTCCCCGCCTGTGATTGGTCGCCGCCATAGTTTGTCTAAATGTTCAAATGAAATGCATTGCGTTATATGGAG
The DNA here is from genome assembly GCA_944738965.1 of Nebria brevicollis. Classification (NCBI taxonomy): domain Eukaryota; kingdom Metazoa; phylum Arthropoda; class Insecta; order Coleoptera; family Carabidae; genus Nebria; species Nebria brevicollis. The sequence goes on from OX122904.1 coordinate 11,453,714, forward strand.
TGCGCGGCTCATATTTTCTTATACTCTTTAAATCTAAAGGACCAGATAAGGTAATTGCACCTCGTATTTTTTATGTTATTCCTGAATAAATTCTGCGTATTTTATTCCGCGACAGCATATGTCTATCTTTTATAGAAACATTTATACAAAATTCCAAATATTTCGCGCTCAAATATTACGGTATAAACATAATTTTAAAATACACAGTTTGAATTAATAAATGTAATAAGCATAATAAACAGTGTTTATTTTAAGAAATTCGCGAAATGTATAACACTAATATACTTGCAAGTATACAGCACAAATAGTTATATTAGCCCGCGAAATGTTTGGAATTTATTATAAATGTTTCTATAATAGATAGACCTATTCTGTCGCGGAATGAAATACGCAGAATTTATTCAGGAATAACATAAAAAATACGGGGTGCTATTATCTTATCTGGTCCTTTAGATTTAAAGAGTATAAGAAAATATGAGCCGCGCGCGCCATATAACGCAATGCATTTCGTTTGAACATTTAGACAAACTATGGCGGCGCCAATCACAGGCTGGGAAGCTATTGTCCACACTCTTATATATCTACTCACTTTAACTGCAACTATAGAATGATGGCAAGTTACTATTGCATACACATTTCAGAAACACATCCTAATGAGAATCATGTCGCACTTGGTGATTGGCATTATCTTCGGGTATCTGTACCAGGGCGTGGGGAAAACGGCTAATACAGTGCTTGCCAACTATGTATACTTGTATGGTACGATGCTGCTCGTGGTGTACACCGGTAAAATGTCCGTGACGCTATCCTGTAAGTGTATGAAATGTTAAATAATTCTGTTAATTTTGTATTAAATATTTATTAACAGTCCCTACAGAAATGGATATACTATCTCGAGAACATTTTAACCGCTGGTACAGACTAGTACCATACCTTTTGTCGTTGCTATTGATGGAAATACCCATACAAATAGTTTGCACGTGGATCTACATAGCTATAAGTTACTGGTTGACAGACCAGCCTATTGAACACATGAGAATTTATTACTTCGTATTGTTTTGTACGCTGGTTACCCTCTGCGCCCAAAGTTGGGGCTATTTCATTGGGGCAACTACACCCGTTAAGGTACATTTAGATTTTTGAGGCTGTATGTAGTTGTTTGTATTTTATTTATTTTTAGATTGCTGTGTTTATTGGTCCGATATTGGCGTGCTTGTTTAGCATATTTGGGTTCTGTTTGCGGAAGAGTGACACGCCGTCCCTGTTCCGCTGGATGTTTCATATAAGCTATTACAGGGCTGGTTTTCAGGGTATTGTGAATGCCGTGTATGGGTTGAACCGCACGGAACTAGTGTGCCCCGAAGAGCATTTGTATTGTCATTACGCGGCGCCGATTAAGTTTCTTAAGGAAATGGAAATTGGCGGCATTGATTTGTCGGAGAACGTGTCTCTTATTATCTCTATTGGCTGTTTGATGCATTTGCTTACGTTTGGCGCTCTTTGGCTCAAACTGAATCGACGATAAAATTAAATGTCTACTTTGGTGAACGCCGAGTGCCTTAATATTTCACTGAAAGTATACGATTAAATGTGATATGTATTATTGTATCATCTAATTCAAATTACTGTTATTTATTATTTAGTTTAAACAATGGTTCAGTATTAGTTTTTTTGTTATTTTTTTCTATAGTTAGACTGTTTATTTACATATGTTAAAAATGACCAATCTTGTAAAACTTTTCTACTTAACCCAAAACTAACACCATTTACTTATTCGTGTGATAAACAGTGCATTCATTGCACATAGACAAATAAAACATTCTTATTTTCAATGGTTTTACACAAGTTTGTATGTGAATATTGTACTAATATATTAAAGAGATGTATAAATGCATTATTTTATCATAGAATACGCCTTGTTTTATTTATATCCACTGGTTACGCAGCCACCAATACAGAATTGCTGTACAAGAAATCTAACTTATGCGCATATATATTTTATATGTTAAAAATATTTGTTGCATACACATGTGTGTATACAATCATATCAAGGATTGATAGCAATAGTTTGTTAACATCTTGATAAATCGTAAGATTAGATAAGCAGTACTTAAGAATATACAGGTGACAGGTGCAAAATCAAAACCACTCGAAATATTGTAGATATTGAAATGCGTGACGTCACAACAATAGATGAATTACATCGAATTCATAGCACTATTAAAGTATTTTGGTGGCTTTCTCGATCTTAAAAAGTCGTATGATTGTGTAATCCTTGAGAATGTTGGTGCATTTTGAAGGAAAATGATGTGAATGAATCTTTGATAAATGCGATGTAAGTGTTGTATACTGGAAGTTAGGCGACTTTAAGAGTTGATGGTAGATTGAGTGAATGGTTTAATATTGAACTAGGTGTTAAACAAGGTTGCGTGATGTCGCCGTGGTTATTTAATATACAGGGTGTAACAGCGAAACGAGCTACCTCGAATAACTTCTATGTTATTAAAGATACAATAAAATAGTATAAGACAATCTTATACAGGACCAAGGGGGACATCCAACTATGAAAGTAAATATTTTTTTAAACCAGTGGTTCTCAAGCAACAACACAAAGTTATGTTTTTTCAAATGAGATGCTATATATTTTTTAGGCCCATTCGATAGAGTTTTTTTTCTGAATTCCATTATGTATTCGTTTTATACCCTTATATAAGTAAAATATTGAGAAAAATGCGATTGAAAGTTAAATAATTTTTATTTTTATAATGATTTTACAGTAGGCTATGATAAAAAATTGAGCTTAAATACAACGAAACATAAATTAAATACATGAAATTATTTGTTATTTACTTTATAACACTATTTATAAAGGAAATAACAAGTAATTTAATGTATTTAATTTATGTTTCGTTGTATTTAAGCTCAATTTTTTTTCATAGCCTACTGAAATATAGCTATAAAAATAAAATTTCTTTAACTTTCAATCGTATTTTTCTCAATATTTTACTTATGTAAGGGTATAAAACGAATATATAATGGAATTCAGAAAAAATACTCTATCGAATGGGCTTAAAAAATATATAGCATCTCATTTGAAAAAACATAACTTTGTGTTGTTGCTTGAGAACCACTGGTTTAAAAAAATATTTTCTTTCATAGTTGGATGTCCCCCTTGGTCCTGCATAAGATTGTCTTATACTATTTTATTGTATCTTGAATAATATAGAAGTTATTCGAAGTAGATCGTTTCGCTGTTACACCCTGTATATGGATTTTTTATTACTCCAAGCATTATGTAGTGAAAATAATAAAATTGATTGTCAAAACTGTTAAAATTATTGTCTCTCTAGTACTACGTATACTTATACAGTAACCGTATTCATCTTTTACTCGTGAAAAATCTTCTATCATTTTAAAGCCTTTGCAAATGTAATTAAAATTTTATATTTATTGATAACACAAAGACCCATAGTCAATACACATAAATGCATCTTTTATTTAGTGTAACTAAACACAGTTCCTGTCTTAGTTTATTTAAATGTCGTTGATTTTGATGCATCGGAAGAACAATAAATTAGAAACACACAAAGTATAAGTGGATGAATATGATTGAGAATGAATTGCGTGAAAAAAAAAATACATAGAATTTTGCAATTTATTATTTTAACTATTAAGATACATTCCAATGGTGCAAATCTGTAAGATGAATTAACTTTTCGGTCAAATATGTTCAATAGACAAATTTGATGAATTTAGTTTCTTTTGAAATGTATCAGCACTTCCGACTAATTTCAGCAAATAAATGCTAAATTAAATATTAATTAGTAACTAACGTCTGAACAAAAAGTAATTTATTTAAAACTGGTATTTCAAGTTCAGAATATATTGTTTTAGCCATTAGACATCATTAGGTATAACTATTGATAAAGGTTGCTGCAATAATTTAGCAAAAAAACATTATTATTTGGAAAGGAATATAAATTAAAACAATGCAATCTTAATGTTGTATTGATAACCGTTCAGTATAAGGCTGATTGGCATGAGAAACAATGAAGTAGGTATAATATGCACGCGTGTGCATGTGAATCTGCAAACAGGGGTCAGAGGTCACACAAAACTCGTCCAGTAAATTAGATTCATTTATTGTAACCGAGGTCAGATCATCAGATCGGGTCATAGCGGAAGATTGATTAGATCACACCCAAAAATTTATCACTATTTTATACGTACCACATATGTATGCATGAATGTCGGATGACGTATATGTATAATAAGCGATTACGCTCATGGTATAAATGTATTTATCCGATTTCTCAACATGACAAAAATCTTATGAAAATGATAACACAACAAATTTAATATGTCTGTACAAACATATGAATTACGCGCGATAGCAAAAAGTACTACGTTTACTATTACAAGTCTGTATGCGCATCTATGCCAGAGTTGATCGAATTAATAAGTTGTATACATATGCATGATATATGCAGAACACATGCACAAACTAAAATGTCTAACCACCTTGCACATCGGACACTTATGTAAAATATACATTATAGAGATAAGCAATATACCTATATATTTGCATGTTTTTATAATTTTACTAATTTATAACACTTTTTCATTAAATATATTTCTTAAACTAAACATATTCCAAATTATTTTGTTTTTCTGTTAAACAATTTAGAGGCACAGTTGATGCGATTTATCTAATAAAATTTCATATTCCTACGTAACTAGTAATATATATAACAGATTTCGTATTTTAGAAGAGAGCAAAATTCAAATTTAAAACGGAATTTAATCAATATTCTAATTTTTGCAGAATTTATTGACCAATTATTTATTTATATATAAAATAAAGTGACTAGTAAACAAATCAATATATATATATATATATATATATATATATATATATATATATATTTTTTTTTTTTATTTTTTTTTTTGCGTTAAAAATGACAGGAATAAACTTGCACTTTCGGTTTGAATATTGTTTTCAAATATCTGCAATAAACTTTCTTTTACGCATTTTGGTTAGATCATATCATATTTTTATTATTTTGTAAATTAAAACTAACCTTGAGAAACTTTTTTTACTAAATATATTTCTTAAAATAAATATTAAATACATACATACATATATATCATCACGCCTAATCCCATCAAATGGGGTGGCAGAAAACCCTTTACATTCTTTCGAATCTTTACAATTTTTCGCCATTTAACTCTATCCATACACACTTCTTTCGCTTGATACAAACTCATTAAATTATTCATATATGCTCTTGTATTTCTCTTGCTTGCAACATGTGTGTGTGTTTGTGTATGTGTGTTTGTGTATGTGTGTGAGTGTGTGTAGATAAATAATTGGTATAGCTATATGTATGAAGAGTGGTTATGTATGTATGTACATATATTCATAAATGATATTATTTTAATTTGAAATGCTTATGATAACGGTGCTCCCGCTCCAAGTCAGTGGGGAGATCACTATAGTCTCGCTGCGACAAAACGGATTTCAGTCTAGTTAGCCGTAGAAGCGCGCGATGTTGTTAGGTCCATCCACACATATTATATACTTGTACGCACACGTATAGTACATGCATACAACATGTGATAATAGTATAGTATAAAACACCCCAAGTTCTAGTCTGTTATTGTGAGTGTAACTGCATGTGCCATCATGAGCACGCAACCAACGGGGATCCCATCCAGAGTTCCCCAGGCCCGACGGCCCGACTCGCTGCGGCTGGAGTTGCTTACCATTCCAGAGGACAGCGTTACTTCAGCCTTTTCCGTAGACACCAGCCAGCCCGATACAGTCAACTTGAGCTTCAAACACTTGTATTACAATACTTGGACGGGGTTACTTAGGAGAGGTAATTTTATTCAAATACATGTCTATTTGAGCAACGAATCGCATTGAAACAATAACAAACGCATTCGCTTTCTTTGTTCCTTCCTTGTTTATTTTCGGATTGTAACTCTAGTTAACTGACCTTGCCAAGGCCGCGAACACCTTGTTGTTGGGCTGGTTGCAAGAAAGAACAACAAAACCTTCAACAACTTTCTGTCCATCTGTAATTCTGTATATATGATGCTTCACAGTTTACTGTTTACTTTACCAAACAGGCAGCAGCAGCTGATTGGAGTGAGCAACATGTGTTTGTTGGCTTCGGGACAAAGAACTCTACCAGTCGGAACTGGTCGGACCCACAACTTGTCCTACTTAAACTTTTTTCTTGCCGTTCTTTACTCAATTTTTTTTTATGATAACATGTTATGTTATTATTTTCACCTGATATAAATACTATATTCGTATGTATGTACGTACTATATTTTACTGGTACTATTGAAAATCCTATATCTATTATTGATAAGTCTAGAAGATAACTTTAATGTTTAAAGACACTCTCTATGTATGCTTGTATATTCCATACAAATTTCACTCAATAAATTAACTAGAGTTGCTTTTAATTAAAAGAAAAATTCTTTCAACTACGTATAAAGAACAATACCGTGTCTAAAATGATTTTAAATATAATTTGTCGTAATTTTAATTGTTGAATTGGTGAGTTACTCATACATAGCTAAGGTTAATACAAAGGTCAACATTTGCGAGACCCTGTACGTGTGAGTACTGCAATTATTTTATTATACTTGCCAATGACTACGTTTCGTACCAACTAATTCAAATGATAAAAACTTATACTTTTTTCAGGTAGAAAAGAAATTTTACATGGAATTTCAGGAGAATTTTATGCGGGGGACTTGACTGCGATAATGGGCCCATCTGGCGCAGGAAAAAGTACTTTAATGAATATCCTAGCCGGGTACACGTAAGTAGTAATTTATAAAAAATATATATATATTTCGTGAAATACACAACGAATAATTAAAAAAAAAATTATAGATATGTATATGCTTGTAATGAGAAATACCTATCAGTCGGTTAGTCAGTAAGTCAGTCAATCGGATATATTGTACTTTACATATCAAGTACAACGGTCATGGATATAAAACTATAATAGAGATTGAGGTATTTAGTTATCAGCAAAAAAAATCAAAAATTACGAAACAATAGGTTTTTGATTTGTTTCAAAATGTATATTGCATTATTATTTCACATTAGGCTTTTATAAAACTCAATAACACAACAATTATCATTATAATATACTAAAAAAAATGTGATTCAACATTGCAAAACAAAAAATAAACACATTTTGTCTAGTCGATGGTTTTTCTATGTTTCAATAATTCGTAATTGTGTGATATATTTATCATTTAAATGACGCTTCGAAAACATGTATCTGCACCGTACAATACATGTCTAGTAAACACACGAGTACATATGCACCGGAAAACACGCAATTTGTCGAGTGCACATGCACCCAATGATCACCGGAGTCATGATTTAGAATCCGTTGTATATATAAACATAATTTTTCCATCTACGTAAAATTTACACAGAAAGATATTCAAAACAAATAATGTATAAATTATTATTTATACTGTATATACTATAATATGCACATACATATTTATGTAGCTAAAAAAAAAACATTTCTAATTTTAGAGTAAACGATGTGTCTGGGTTCCTTAGCGAGAACGGTACAATTAGATCGCATGATGTGTTCCGAAGTCGAAGCTGTTATATAATGCAAGACGACCAACTGCAACCCTTACTAACTGTCCAAGAAGCTATGTTTGTTGCCGCCAACCTTAAACTACCAAAAAGCCAAAGTCCAATTGACAAAGGAAACCGCGTCAAAGAAATCCTAAAAGCCATCGGACTATACGACTGCCGAAAAACTCGAACCGGAAACCTATCTGGCGGGCAACGGAAACGTTTAGCAATTGCATTGGAGCTTGTTAGAAATCCTCCGGTCATGTTTTTCGACGAGCCGACTAGGTATTGAGGAATTTAAACGAAAATGACAATACAGTTCTAATGTCTTTTATGTTGTAGTGGTTTAGATAGTTCAACTTCGAAACAACTGGTAGCGTTGCTAAAACAATTGGCTCAAGACGGAAGGACAATCATCTGCACGATCCACCAACCTTCTGCGACATTGTTTGAAATGTTTGACCATTTGTACGCTTTAGCAGATGGTCAATGTATTTATCAAGGATCCATAAAGGGACTGGTGCCCTATCTTGAAAGCGTAGGGCTACAATGTCCTGCTTATCACAACCCCGCAGATTATCGTAAGTGTGCTAAATTAAATGACGAAGCCAAACAATAATTTTTGTAATATATGTATATAGTATTGGAAGTATCTCGTGGAGAGTATGGGGATCACACATCATCCCTGGTCAAGTTGTCACAAAATGGTCAAAATCACGACTGGCGGAAAACACAACGCGAGTCCAATGTCACAGAAGCAATATCTAGGATCGGTGAGCATCAAATACACTGATGTACCACGATTGTGGTTTCTTACGCGTCTTACGCTTCCACAGAACAAATGATGAAGGCGGGTCTGATGACTCCAGTGCGAGCACCAAAGTTACCGTTTCCCAGCAGCGGGGACCAGCAGCGAGTGGCGTCAGCTGCAGCGACGCCTACCAGAGTTTGTTGCTACTCGACGTCGAAAAACGGCGAACAGCAACGCGTTAACAATTATGCGGTGTCTTTTTGTACGCAGTTGTATGTGTTGATGTGTCGCACGTATTTGATACTAAGCCGCGACAAACAATTGACGTACGGCAGAGTCATGACCAATTTACTGATAGGGTTGTTTATTGGAACGTTGTACTTCGGCATTGGCATTGATGCAGCGCACACGCTAGATAATTTTAATTATTTGTTTTTCACTGTTATGTTTTTAATGTTTACCGCGTTCAATTATATGATAATTGCATGTAAGTTGTCTAGTATTTAGCAAAAAAATTTAATATAACAAAAACAATTTTCAGTTGCGAACGAAATGCCAATATTAATAATGGAACACTTCAACCACTGGTACTCAATACGAAGTTACTTCCTGGCCATCACCCTAGCCGACTTGCCAGTGACGTTAGTGTCGACGCTCATTTACGCGGTCATTACGTTCTGCATGACATCGCAGCCCTTGGAGCCGTTCCGTTTCGGGCTGTTCTTTACAATGTGTCTGCTCGTGTCACTAGTCGCGCAAAGCATCGGTCAGATCATCGGCACCGCGTTAAGCATACAAAATGGCGTCATCTTTGGCCCGCTGTTTATAATGCCGTTTGTCGCGTTCTCCGGCTTTTTCGTGCATTTGAACGACGCCCCGACGTACATGCGTTGGCTGTTTCACATGTCGTTTTTGAAGTACGGCTTTGAAGGCATCGTGCAAGCGATCTTCGGCTACAACCGGGAGAAGTTACCGTGCATGCAAGATTACTGTCACTTTGTTTACCCGGAGAAGTTTATCAGCCAAGTGGGAATGACGGACGCGGAATATATGTTTGACCTGTGGGTTTTAATTGCGTTTTACTTTGGCTTGCGCGTGTTAACGTATTTGACCCTATGGGCGAGAGTGTCGTTAAGTAGATGATGAATGTTGCCTGCTTTGCGAACACTTTTCATATGAATCTGTGCCAGTTATCTATGTGTTCATACATCGTATCTGTGATAGACAAGGGGGACACCAGTTTTACTAAACAAACCGAAGAATCTCCGCCATTCGTCAGTTTTAATTCCGTTTTGATACCTACATTCGTAGCTAAGATATGCTTATTGTGTTACAAACCGCGCGGTGCGGGATTTTATGTGTTTTATGCGCGGTTCTTAAAACGACATTGTTTCTAGTTTTCTATTTTTATTTGCATACAATATGTGTGTGTGTCAGTGATCCAAGAAAATAAATTTATTTTTATATTACTGAAAATACTTATATTGTGCTACTAAATACTTTACACTTAAACGTCCAAAATCTGACTAATCATAATGTATATAATATACTTATAAATATGTACATACGTATACATGTATATAATATATAGACTAACAATATAACTTATATTATATGACACTTTGTTGGGAATATCGTGTTTTTTTCATCATTATAATGTATGACCATATAATAAATTAATGACTCAATAAATAATTCGTTTCAAACGCAATTTTAACTACTGTTGGAGACATTCTCAAAATTTGACTAAAATAATTCAAAACAAAATTAAATTTTATTATACTATACCGTCACCGTATCGCAAGAAGACAGAGTGTGGATAATCGACGAGTAGTCCGTATCCAAAGCATAGAGCGCAAGTTCCCCGTTTGGATTGGTCGCCGCCATAGTTTGTCTAAATGTTCAAATGAAATGCATTGCGTTATATGGAGTGCGCGGCTCATATTTTCTTATACTCTTTAAATCTAAAGGACCAGATAAGATAATGCACCTCGTATTTTTTATGTTATTCCTGAATAAATTCTGCGTATTTTATTCCGCGACAGCATATGTCTATCTTTTATAGAAACATTTATACAAAAGTCGAAACATTTCGCGCTCAAATATTACGGTATAAACATAATTTTAAAATACACAATTTGAATTAATAAATGTAATAAGCATAATAAACAGTGTTTATTTTAAGAGATTCGCGAAATGTATAACACTAATATACTTGCAAGTATATAGCACAAATAGTTATATTAGCCTGCGAAATGTTTGGAATTTAGTATAAATATTTCTATAATAGATAGACCTATGCTGTCGCGGAATGAAATACGCAGAATTTATTCAGGAATAACATAAAAAATACAGGGTGTTATTATCTTATCTGGTCCTTTAGATTTAAAGAGTATAAGAAAATATGAACTGCGCGCTTCATAAAACGCAATGCATTTCGTTTGAACATTTAGACAAACTATGGCGGCGCCAATCACAGGCTGGGAAGCTATTGTCCACACTCTTATATATCTACTCACTCTAAAGAAGACTATTCTTTAAAACACACCATACGCTACACATGAATGTAGCGTTGGTTTCAAACATTTACGTAATTGTTTATGTATTAGAAAAAAACTCAAATAAATTAACAAAACGTTTAGATTATAAAACTATACAAATATGGCACAGCCGTCCGAATTATAAAGTTTTATTGTCACATGCTTATATAATCAGTCGATTATAGTAACTTCTATAAATATAACATTTGTCGCGAGTATAGATACAGTCAATGATCTTTGCCTGGGTGATGATTTTCAATAGAAGAAATTCGTCATTTTATTAGGGATATGAAGTCATAGTATAATTGCTACAGACGTCATAAACAGATTTGTAAACAGAGTTATATCGTCTGTTGTGGTCCTGTCCGTCACCATAATGAATCATAAATTAAATTTAGCAGTGTGTTATTAGTAGGGACTTGTCAAACATGCGTGGGTGCTTCCACCAATAAGTTTTTTTTTTAATTTTGTATTTATGTATATTTGTCACAGCGTTTGTTTCCTTGGGTGAAAACATGAAAATAAACAAACCATACACCTTGACCGAATCCGAAACTCAGTCAACTGTTAACATACAATTTTTAATTGGAAATTCATAGCTATGTTGTATATACATACATATAGAGAATAATAGCACGTTTGCTAGTGTCTATTAAGAGAAAGCAGTACATAACAATGACAAAATACAATTGACGCACGCCAATTACGGATTCTGATCAGGAACACTCGTTATATGCCAAGTGAATCCCGAACACATACATATGTACACAGGTGGAAAAGAAGGTTCAAGATTAAAACCGGGGACATATGATAACTCATATTGCAAGAATTTGTTTGGATAAGCTATAAAGAAAACAACAATTACATATGTATATTGGATAAATGCTTTGTTTGTGTATTTCTTTAAAAATATATATTTTCTATTTTATTATGTAAAGCGATATAGAAGAATAGGTATGGACGTATAATTATGGTTGTAATGCAACAACATCCTGGTAAATGAAGATGTTGTGTCGTGAAGGAATCTGCAGATGGGAAAACCAAGATCCATGCAGATTTGTGTCCGGCAAGAAACGTGTTTGTATGTACTATATATATTTCAAATGAACCCAGCATCCATAATAGGTATAAAACATACGTATGTATATGGGGAAATCCAAGTAGACCATTTGGAACCCTAAAAATGCTACTATCGGTTGCTAGTTTCTCGAAATATGCTCAATGGATAATTATTCATTTTTACATGCTAGTGCTGTTTGTCTGCACGTATAACTCTACAAGTTCTGTGAACACATGCTTTTCTATGCGCTTCGGGTCGTTGAAGAATTTATTATTATTTAGATAAGTATTTATAGAATCGTTCTATGCATGCAAAAATAAAGAAAATAATATTTGCAGTGCCTTGCACTACACTTTCTTATACGTATTTTATTTTAATAGAAACATATTAAAATCCTATTTTCATTATTTTACTACTCTTTGAAACACTTTCATTAACATGTATACTTGACACGATTTATGTTATCATATTTCTTATACCTATATACTTACGTACCTATGGCAACATGAATATTATTTCAATAATGATTTTCTTATAACCGGTTTTTTTTTTTTAATTTAAATAAAAGTTGTGAGAAATATAAATAACTTTCATTTTTATTATTACTATTTTACTGTAAATGTAACCGTTTCGGTCATCTTGTAGAAATCACAAAATACGGCTCAAATAAACATGCACTTCCGGTTTGATTATTCTTTACAAAAATAAAAGGTTTTTTTCCCAGCAAATCTTTCATTTAACGTTTTATTATTTTATCTTCAACAGTTTAGGCTCTAGAGGGCTTAGGCACAGACATACACATACACTCAGACAGACGTCATTCCAAAAATAGTCGAGATCATATTTTTTATGATTACAATACGTATTTATTACTTCTAATAAGTAATAAATAACAGGAGTACAATTTGTTATGACTATTACTTATGCCTACATAGAATACATACATATATAAAAATAATGTTTTCGTTCTCCGGAATAAATACACGTAGACCAAATTTAAATATTTATTCTAAAAATTGCTTATACGATTTGTTCACATGCATACGTATCCACACACACACACACATTGAGACGTGCCCTTGTAAACCGCGCGCCTAAAAAGCGTTTCCCCGGAGACTGACGCGGCAATCCCGTATAAACCGCGATACACGCCGGACATTCAGTGTTACCGTTCGTTAGTGAATTATACCAAGTGCACCAACACAAACACACAGCATCATGAAGGGTTTTATTATATTATTTGGTGCGTTTGCAGTCATCTTAGCTACTGTACACGCATTTCCAGGTAAGAATAAATAAATAATTTAAACATAAATAAATATATATTAATACAAATTTGCTTACCAACCCCATTTTATAATATTTTTGGAATGAAATAACATTTCTAGGGTAAGATATATCGCGTATGATGACGTAATGAAATTCATCTTACATGATTATAATACCAAGAAAGACTAAATCAGTATATGAGCAAATTCTAATCGTTAAATGTGAATAAACATTTTTTTCTCAAATAAATAAATCAATTCCGAGAATTTTATCATAAATATGTTAATTTATTATGAAAAAGTTATCAGTAAGAGCCACAAAAAATTTATGAATAAATAAAAATGTCTGTTTAGAATACTATTTAAATACACACACACACACACACACGTATTATGGTGAATAAATATAATGAAATAAACAATAGAATTCTGGATAGTTCCACACGATAGCCTTCCGCCCAACAATCATTAATAATAGTTTAGACGAATAAACAACAAATCCATGTGAATTAAGATTATTTTTTTTGAAATTGATAACTCCTAACTGATCACCGGTGTCGGTACTACTAATGCATATCCTGTAGGACAATGCTAAGCATTACAATAAACAAATTAAATAACTCAAATGGTTTTTTTTTTCTTTAAATAAGTCTATAAAATGATTAGCAATAAATTAAAACATGCATCAAAACGACACGCAATCCATTGGCGGCGTCATAAAAATTTAGGAAAGAGATGCACCTATAACATACAAATAAAAAGTCTCAGCTATACGTAGTATAACAGTTAGCACACACATTCTTGCGTTTGTTTCACTTGCGGTTTGTAAAAATGCAGAGGTACCAATATAAGGAAAAATATGTGATCGACCTTGGCAACAGGTATCCAAGGAGACTGGTTTTTAATAACATATTATGTACATCAATAACAACAAAACGAAATTATTATACCGCGATTGATAATAATATGTATGTAATCTACTCGTATAGTGTATATACATACATATGTACAGCGGAAATAGAGTGCAAGTTTAGATTACCGACAGTTAATTCGTAGTGACGTGACCCCCTTTGCTATAACCAGTACGCTGACCTTAAACATACTCCACATCACTATTGTCCACCATATTCAATTGCGACATATATCGCAATTTAATAAAACATAAATGCATGTTTAATTACTTTCGAAAACTCGTAAAGCACTGATTTAAATTGAAAATAGCAAAATAATTATTTTTAACTTTTTACATAAACAAATATGTTTAAAGTCACTTAACAGTTTTCATCGCTGAACAAATATACTCGTACCTACACGCATATGTCTGTACGTATGAGTAGAAATATAATTTTAACAATCCTGTCCGTCAACACGATTAAGGCAACACGCGAACTTTATTGCCATGGCAACAATCATAGTTCCAAATCTATTCAATTATTAATTATTAAGTGCTTTAGATGAAATAAATTGCTCAACATGCTTAATTATCTTATATGGGAGCACCTACGTATATATAAATTTATGGACATACATACATATAATCATGGATTGATTACTGTGTATGTGTATCTAACTGCGTAATTGTAAATTGCAAACTTGACATTGTGAAGGTCAAAAAATTACCTGCAATTTTTTTATTATCATGAATAATTATTTTATTGTCTCAAAACAGATTTATTTCTGTTTTTATGTGTTTACATTTATATATAATATGTATGTAATAAGAATAAATAATATGTAATATATTTAGCTGATGGTCAAAGATTCAATCCAGAAAGGGATGTAGAAGAAATCCCTATGGGCTCATATCCGATGGAGCGACCATCTGGCATGGGTGGCTTCCTGGGCAGCTTTAATGGTAAGATAATTAATAGCGTTTAATTAAAAAGGGTATATAAGGGGGCATCGACAAGGTTAACTAGTGGGCGTCTAAACCCCACACACCACATACATTTTTATAAATAAACGACGAAACACTTATAGGTTTAGTTCTAAGTGAGACTTTACGCGAACACAATCATGGAACACTTCGAAAGTACTATTTTACTTGCGATACAGTGAATAATAATTAATTCCTAACAATTGTTGTAGATATGTTTGAAAGATTGCGCCAACAAATGGTGCAATTGTTAAGCATGGCGCCCAGTTTCGGCCAGGGAACCCCAGACGGGGGCGAAACTACTTCAGTTACCAAAGTATATAAATATATAAAATACGCTTGAAAAATATGTGTAGTTTATAAACAAATATTATAGATAATCGATGGTCACAAAGTAGTTATCAATGAGACCGTGTATAGGAGCGGAAACGGCGAAGACACCGCCGCCGTGTTCAAAGTGCGCGTAGTTGACATACACCAATCTGACAACGATGGCGCGGAAGAAGAACCCTCTCGCTCGGTGGAAAGCATTGAAAATAACCATGCGAATGAGATCTCAAATTCCCATCAGGTAGGCAATGACAGACCCGAACGCATCCGAAACAAAAATTAAATGGTCGTACACAGCCGAGCATGGTTCAGTCATAAAATAATAATCTAACATTTAATTATGATTTGTACTAGCGGGATTTATGAGTGCTGCACTAATTTCAAATTGTTTATAAAACCATATGTACATGTAGGTAAATACAGTAAGTGTAATTTATCAACAAAATATTATTGCATGATGCATATATAGCTATTATTTAACCATTATATCTTTTACATTCTTTTATGTATTAGTTATAATTTATATATATGTATTTAGAGAATGTTTGCGGTTTAGTTTTATAGACATAATGTAATATAAGTATAACAAACGATTGAGGGAACGTTTAAAATGATGCATGTAGCTGCTAAATAGTTTTACAACAAATAAAACGCATTTTAATCCAATAAATAAACTGTTTCAAAAAAATGTCGTATGTAGAATAGTCATCAGATGGCGAATGAAAGATTGACCTTGGGCGAAATGAATGTTGCGAAAATGTGGATAAATTTGATTCAGATGAGTTGCACGAAATACAAATTAGTGGAACAAGCGGAATAGAAGAATTTGAAGAATCCGAAAAACAACAAAAGAAGATTGTATGAATGGTGAAAGATTATCAAGAGATAAATTGATGTAAATGGGGTTTTTTTGGCATCCTATTTGTTGGTGTATATTTATGAGTTGATTTCAGGTGGTGAAGGAAGGGGATTTTCAACTGCTATCCATACTAACTACTAATATTTAACTATAATACTAATAAAAAGCATGCTGTATTAAAATTATTAATTGTGCTTTGTATTGTATGCATGCATGCCTATAAATATACAACAGTGACAAAAACAAATCAATAAATTTCTTAAAATTTGACTCATAAAAGAATTTATTACTTAATACACACACACACACATATATAAAAAAAAACACTGACTAATAAGTAAAGCACTGTGTCTTTCTTTCTCACGCTTGTGTTTCCTTTCTATTTGTCGCAATTGAACAGAAACGCAAGGTCAACAGTATCGAGATGCTAGACAACTATGACGGACTCGAATCATTTGGCTACCCAGAATCCGTTGGCTTCGATGAATGGTCCAGCAACGATATCGAAACGTTCGACGACGTCGACACCGGCGCCATTGATCTCAGCAACGACATTTACGTAAACGAAATTGCGGCCGCTGCAGGCCAAGCGTATCAGCATCCTGACGCAGAGGCAATCTCCTTCGAAGCCCTGCCGCATGAAGACCTGTCACGTGACACCTATGTCAATGAGATCGCAGCCCGCGAGAACTGGCCACTTAATCCGCACGCGGAATTTATCAATCCCCAAGGTCCGCATAAAAGTCTTCACGACAAGTCTGAATCAATTCAGGATTACAGGTTTTTGAATTCGAATAATAACCGAGAATTTCCGTCAAGATTGGCAACATACATGAGCAGTCCTGTCGGACGACAGGCTCTTAATAGGCGTGATCCGTTTTATTATAAAATAGACAACAGCTAATTGCGAAATGTTGGACAGTTTCTTTGAATTAAATCTTGCCAAAGGAGGACATTTTTGTTTGTTTGTTATTAATTTATTTTAGTTGTAGAGCCATCGAACGAAATACTCACGAACATTATTATGCATAGTATATTCAAGTAAGAAGTAAGCATTATTCGTCTATATGTTGTGTACGTGATCATAATAGGAAATAATTATTCAAAATTGTATTTTTATATGTATATGTAGCAACCAAAAATATATTATAATTTGTATGTACATATGTACAATATTTATTGAACTTTTGATTTTATTAGTCGAATCGATACAATTTTTCTTTTGAAAAATCTTATATGAATGCGTATGTTGGTAGGTACGTTTGAAACGTGGTCTATTTATAATTCAGCAATGCAAGGCAATTTTGTCTCTATTCTATTGTTTCATTACGCGTAGCATCGCCGTATATCCGTCCCTATACACAACTTTATTATTTGGTTTACAGTGAACTGTAAAAAAATCTGGTTGCTTTTAAATTATTTACATGCAGCACGTTATTATAGACACATACATGTATACATTTTTTTGCATTCTACTGTAGCTATTTTATTATAAAAAGACACATAACAGCACCAATAAATATATCGTATATAGAAATATTATATAATATCTGCACTTGACTTTCTTATACGTATTTTGTTTAGATAATTAGAGTCATATTTTACTAATATTTGAAACAAGTTTTTACTACATATATTTCTTACAGTAAAATATCAAATTCCAAATTATTTGAGTCTATTTTGTGTTTTTCTTAAACAGTTAAGAGACATACATAAATAAGCATTAAAAAAGGAATTAAAACAAAAGTTGTAAGAAATATTAATATTTTTAATTTGTATTCTAACTAATTTTCCTGTAATGCAATTATTGTTGAGTTTTTGCAGAGGGCGCAAAAAATGACTAGAGTAAACATGCACTTCTGGTTCTTCAATTCTTTTCAAAAATAAGAGGTTTTCTTTTCAAACATATATAAGTATAAAGTTTAAAGTTTCATAATTTTAACTTCAACCGCTTAGACGGTACACACGCACACACACACACACACACACACACACACACACATACAAACAAACAAACAGAAGTAATTCCAAAAATAGTCAGATTCGATTCAGGGAAGGTCAAAAGGAATAATTCCGTTAAAATGATTACAATACTTACTTATTACTTCGTATAAGAAAGTGTTTTATTACTTCGTATAAGAAAGTATCTGATTATTTTGTATAAGAGAGTAACAAGTAATTGTATTAAAAGAGTTGAAATTGATATGAAATGGTGGAGTCGCCGTGAAGATAGAGTGGAGTTTCAAACCCCAGATTGATCCGGGCGTAATACCGAGAAAAATCCGGTAGAATGCAGGGTTGCCGCGACGGATACGAGGGCGCCAGCGTCAATATGGGGTCAACGCCGACGTAAACGGGGATGCCAGTGAGTAGCATGGCTTCTTGCCGTAACGGTTAGGTATAAATTTTAAAATATGATTTATACATAATATACCTAAGTATGTATATAGTATCAATCGAATTTATTGGAATAAAACGGTCCGTCGGCAAATATCATCAGAGACAATTCGCACATATATAATATGGATGTGTACGGCATTCGGTATACATGTATTATAGTGTTTTATATATGTATGTGTATATATGCATAACTATAGTGAATTGATCATAAATGTTTTGTATTTGATATATATGGTATACATATATGTATATAAATAGGTAAAGCCTTTCGTATTAGTATGTAATATATAATAAACGTGTCTAATGTGTATAAAAAAGAAATGGTACGGTGTAGTGGTGTAATGTAAAAATAGTATAAAATCAAAAAAAAAAGAAATGTGTGCGTGCGATTGATGGCAAAGAAAATGAATGCGAGCGTGGAATGGTGTTTGGTGGTGACGTCGTGTCGTTGGTGGTGCAGCAAAAGCTACGCCGCTCCCAGCTGAGGCTATGAAGATGATGATGATTGAAAGATGACGGAGGTTGGCAGTGTTGTAGTAAACGACGTCATACATTGCTGCTGCTGCTGCTGCTGCTGGTGGTAGTGGTAAAGCGGCAGAACAGAACAGGACAGGACGGGGCAGACGTCACCACTATGCCGGGAGGACGTAGGGGCCTCGTAGCCCCGCAAAACACCTTCCTCGAGAACATCATCCGTAGATCGAATTCACAACGTAAGCAATTCACAAACACACATCACACTACACAACAGACCGTCGGGCATATTGAAGGTTTGTTTGTTTGTCTTCAATTCACTTTTCAATCTATCGCGCATCAATTTTCTATTGATGCATTTTATCACTTACTCAATCATTCATCCATTCATTCCATCTAATCTAAACATTACATTCAGTTATATCAAGTTGGGAAGATTTATTAAGAAAATATCACCAAAACCGACCAAATTGATAGACATATGTATATAGGAATAACAAAAAATTCTTATTATACATTGTATGTGTAGTACATACATAAAGTTGGCTTGCTTGTGCGCTGCGAACCATCATTTATAACTTCACGTGTCCATCAGATATGTTTTATTCAGTTTTAATTTCCGAACAAACTGCTAATTCCCTAGTTTATGTCCGTTGTAGGAGCCGCGGCCTGAAAACGCAAATCAACAATTTAGTCTTTTAGTTACCTGCTGCATACCTAAAGCAATGATTAAATTTTTTTATGGACCTATACCAAGAAACAGCCGGTATTTCGCGTGTATCATTCTTGCATGAGGAAATTATTTCGTAAAACAAAAAATACGTACATATACATGTATACAAAATGCCATTTCACCGGCCATTTGTATGTACATACATATGTATGTATCATTTGGTGTTGATGAACGCAATCTCGTTCAACAAGATGATTCGTTATTTATTTGAAGGTTATACCTATACCTATATATGGTGTGTTACAAACGGTGGCTGGCGTAACAGACGTATATATGGCCGTACGTATGTATATACAATTCGTTTGCATATTTAAGGCACTGTCGTTAACCTACTTATTGATCTGATGTTGGCAAGACTGCAAGTTATAATCTTCTCACACTATGATGCACTCATCAGGACACCTTTGAAATTCAACCAAAATGCAACAAAAAAAAATACATTTTGGTATATACATATGTATGGACATAACTACGGCACATTTATACCGAAATATCAGTAGACCATATAGATGATAATATTATAAATAATGGAAATCTGTGGTGTGAAAAGTAATGAACAAAAAGGACGAAAATTTGTGCAAAGGTCAAAAGTTCACCGCAAGTTAATACAAGTAATCGTTGTTTTATATAACGACCCAAACGGAAAAACACGTCAAGACGAAATTATATAAAGTCACACACACCTACACACGTTTGTATGTCGCATCCAAATAATTAAATGTCATCATCAACTCAAACATTTATCCTCCTAGCATGCAATATTATACACACACACAACATACACACATACCGACACACTCACCGACACACACACACACACACATAGGGAAAAACAAACTGTACATAACAGTATATAAATGAGAATTATTTACAGTTGTGTTATAGCCGTAACGTGTGGATGACGCATAAATTACAATTACCGATTGGATATGTCACCTTTGTACTCGAAATATTATTTTTATTTTAAATATTGATCATCACCGAAATCAAGTATATCGAATTGTATTATATTCATACATACAGACATATATACTATAATTGATGGGAATAGGTATGATGTATGTATGTGTTATATATAATTCTATGCTTGTTCGAATGTTTTAATATTTAATATATGTATGTATGTACGTAACTGATGCGTACGTAAAGTTGGTTGCGGGTTATATGGTTTATAGTACATATATTATTGCTATATTCATACAAGCGTACCATAAGGGTCTCCCTTGTATATTTATTTTTAGCAAAACACTAAATCAAAATTAACGAATTAACAATTGTTATGAAGCCACTTATAAAACAAATGGTTGTTGATATATTTAATAATAAAATTTGATTGTGCTTTCAATTTAATTATGTATATATAAGTATAGACCGGTATATTAGGGGGCGTAACTGCCAGTAAAAAAAAAATCGCACACGAAAGCACACATCGCCTGCACGACATATTACATATGAGTATTCAAAAGGTTCAAAGCACTTAAGAATTGAAAATGAAATCTCTTTAAATTAATCCAAAACATCACAGCAAGATGCATATGATAAGTAAACGTACATCTTATACATAGCAGCACAATGCATTTGTCATTTTCTTAAACGGATTAAACTGCCTTACATTACATAGCTAATCATAACATACATCACAGCTAATATTTAAGGGTTGTTTGGTTTCGTTTGTTTTGAGTTCATCACGTGTACTTCAGGGTGGGGGTGGGGGTCAAAATAAACGTACACAAATGCAAAGTGGGACAATGATGCTAAGAATAGCCACGTGACCTCTGACCTGGGGTGGCGGGAACAGTCGAACACCAGCGGAATTGAACGACAGAGGTCATTCACTAGACAGAAATAGAAGTCGTGGGGCTATAAATAGAATGCAAGGTGCATCGATATATATATATATATATATATATATATATATATATATATATATATATATATATATATATATATATATATATATAAATAATGTATGCATAATTGTATATAAAAGTATATATATACAACAAGAATCTGTGTTCACCTTATAAGAGTTTTAATATTTAATAAAACAACAATATAACAATGGGTCAGCAACCCTATCGGTCAAGAAGTAGGGCGGCCGGAAGCCACACGAAAGCCAGTAGTCAGCGGTTTAAAGGTGAAATCAGCCGCAGAAGGACTTCTTAAACCGTTTAGGCGAAGATGCGGAATGTATATATATATGCATGTATAATCATCTCGTAATAAACAAATCAATACTACACACACATACCCTAAGAGCGACCATATAGCCATAGAAATTCAACGCTTAACTAACTAAGCCATCCATCACTAGTGGCCGGTGGTAAATGAAATGCATCAGCGAGCGCAGCGGCAGTTACATTTTAATAATCCGCGACGCGCCACTCCACAAGAGAATCTTCGTGAATATGCTAATTTATTGGTAGAAATGTTTGACCTTGGGGTAGGCACGCAAGGTCATCTATTCGCAAATCGTTTTGTCATATATATATGTACTCCCTGCAAAGTTGAATAGAAGACATAAAATGGCCACTTTATAAAGTTATGGATTTTTTTCGCAAATCTTCACATATATAGTAGTAGTAGTAGGTATACAATGTCTCTTATTCGTCTATGTTACGTATCTCACGAAGAGACAGAGATGTTAATATTTAGTGTATCATTTTTGTTGGGGCGGATAATTTATTCTTGTCGGTCGATGGGAAATACGAAAAAAAGAACCGCCTCATACATCAACGCCACTGGACGTGCAAATCAATGATTTGTTTATAATGATAGGCCATAATAGTGTTTATCGCGGCCGCGTTTATTAGCGAAATGTAATGGGTGTGCCTAAGTATCAGTGATTGAAAATCAATCATTTGTACATAAATGTGAGCTTTATTTAAAGTTACAAAATCTGTTGCGCATTAGTCACGATTTGATAAGGGTGCTACTACATACATGGGCGGCCATGACCTTTTTGCATGCGAATTACAAATGCGAATCTTCCAGCCACGAACTTCCGCGCTTCCGCACTAATCAATCTAGTACTCGGACGTTTTAGATTCAGTTTTATAATAGCCAACACACCGTTCACATTTATACTAATTAAACAATTTCCCGATCATCATCATCAAATAAGGGAAGCACCGCAACCTTGACATCGGCTTTGGTTTTAAGCAAAAGACTGCATTCAACAAAACAACTATTACGAATGTTTATCCGCGTCACGCGATTGTACTGACACGGTAAACGTTGATTTTACGACGGGCGGATTCATTTAAATTAAATCCTACACGAAATATTGCTTGCTTCAACTTGAAACAGAACACTGAATCGGTAATGTTTTCAAAATAGATACAACGAGTCGATTAATGTATAGATGTAATATAAAACCATTCTAGGTACATATGTATATCGTATATATAAGGGTCAAATGATAAGTATGAAATACTTAAAGATTAAATATCATGCGTGTGACCTTACGCGTTAATGATAAAAGTAAATCTCAACTGTAACGTAGGTATAAATGATTTTGCATTAGATAAGCACGCGACTGTAACACGCATTTTTGTTTTTTTTTTATTTTGAGCACAACTTATCACCGTTTGTAGCAAGAATCGTTGCATTTTTGAGCAAATTATTCCAGTTGTATGAATATAAATGTGTACATAACATACATATATAACTAATAGGTATACACGTCAGTAAATACAAAACATTAAATTGCACGCGACTTGATGTAAGATATACATGTATAAATGTTTACTTAGGGCAGACGTGTATTTATTAATAAACATTATACATTACATAGAAATCAATTACCCGATTAAGCACCTCCGCCAAAAGACGCACGTCCTTTTTTATAGCGCGTCTTTATTGGCTTATATGTATATGTTGAAATCAAAGCACGCATTTTATTAAAGTTTATAGCTACTTTATACATACATACATAGGCGTCTTACTAAAAGGACGACCTCGTCGCTTGGCGATCGATGGCGTCACGATGAAAGCGCGTGTTTTTTTTCTTTAGATATTATTGACTTTCAATGTGTCAGAAATGCCTGTTTTAATCATGATTTAAGTATATATTACAAAACTACTTTTATATAATGATACATACACTCATACATAAATACCCACACAAAATAAACTTACCTACACACACAAAACACACACACATATATATTGCATGGAATCAATCTATTATAGAGTTATACAATGAATAAAACGCTTAGATTTATAGACATACGAAAGGCCATCAGAATAAGTAGTTGCAATTTTCATTTAAAATCGATAACTTAACCGAATATACACCTTAAGCTTTGTGTCACGTTCCATAACACATATGTAGGTATACTAAATTATAGAAAACGCTGCGGTTTTCTTACCCATATAAAAGAATAAATAACGACACCAAACCAACTTGATGTTTCCGACGGTAGATTTAAAAGTGTATTGTCTAGCGCGTTATATGTTATATGTATGAATAAAAAACGTATCACACAATGATAATTGTTTGTGATCAATAATAATAATGTATAGACATATGTTTTGTGTTGTTTTTTGTGTTTGATTGCAGCAGACAGCAGTTTCCTGCTGGCGAACGCTCAGATCGTCGACTTCCCCATCGTGTACTGCAACGAGGCATTCTGCAAAATCTCCGGCTACAATCGTGCCGAGGTGATGCAGAAGTCGTGCCGCTGTGCCTTCATGTTCGGCGAACTCACCGACAAGGAGACGATCGCGCGCGTCGACCGCGTCTTGGAAACGCAACAGCACGACCAATTCGAGATTCTTCTCTACAAGAAAAACAGTCAGTACCTCTCTAAACTACCTCTCTAGTTAACTAACTAACTAACCAACTAAAACCATTTCTGTCAATTTTTCCTTTTTCACTTTTTAAAAGCACATTATATTAAGCTCGATTTCAGCAACTTTTATGCTAATATATACGAGTAATGTTTTTCTTTCACTGCACCAACTATAGACGAAAAAAGTGTCGTTTATCGGCAAAAAGAAAATTTATACAGTTAACACTCAGACAAAAGTTATTCTTATGACGAGAATCGGCAGCGCATTTATTGTGAAATATTACGCCTACATGTAGGGCTTAATCTTAAGACAAACTAAATCCATTAATGGCATTTTATTTTGTTTTTTGATTTAGCCATGCATATAGGCGTAATGCCTCTCAATAAATGCGCCGCCGATTCTCGCCATAAGAATAACATCCCTAGTAGCACCAAATGCCAAACCAATATAAATTAAATATTGGATATATATTGTATCTTGGCTCAATATGGCATATCAAGCACAAGCGCTATAACAATGTTTTGTTATGGCGCATGCGCTTGCTTCTACAATGTATTACAGAGACCAGTGGCATATTATTTGAAGCTAGCACAAATTTACCAAAAATGTTAATAAAACCTGTTTTCAAAACTGAAGTAGTAATTTACATTTATCACCAAATAGTTTTTTCCCTTACTTAACTTCCTAATATAACGTGCGGAACGTAGAAACAAGTACAAAAATATTGATAACTTAAAACAGCGCGCCTCTGGGTCTGACATATACCGCCAATATTGTACTATGTTAACTCTAACCATATTTAGCCAATATGTGAACCAATATTGGTATTATATTACTGTGCTACTGGGAATATTTTTCAGCGTTGATCGTGTACATTTACTTATTCCCGCGCTGGTAGTGACGTACCCTTGTTTTTTCGTCTATTGGGTCTAGCAATTCAATGGTGACAGTGAAAGACAAGTCATTTAAATCGAAGTGATCTTTCATAAAACCTTTATATACATACATACGTACGTATGTATGTGTTACGGCGTCTGCTTGTACGACAGTAGAGCTCGTAAACGAAATGGATTACTTTTATGTAACATACTACATATACTTTCTAACATTCGTAAAAAATTTTCGAAATAATAAAGTGATAGTTATACGTATGTACATACATATATGCATATATGTAGTATACATCATAAAGTTAATTAAAAATTCGTGTAATTTACGGTAACGGCCATGATGATCCCTAACCGGTCATACTTCGACATGGCTAATCAGCGTGGACAATTTACTTTTACTGTCGGCCAATTTATTTATGAAAGAACACTCCATCAGCTTGATTTATTCAAACAGAAAAATGTATTGATTTATTATTATATTCAATATATGTAGATACATTTTTCTACATACATATATACATACATATAATACGAATAATATGTATGTATATATGAATACAATATTTATTCTTAAAAGTCTTAAATTTTGGGAATGTTTTGCGCTGGTATTGCACTTTTGAACTAAGCTGTGCTGCGATTTACATTTCGATGTATAATTGTTGAATGTCTCGCGATCGATATCATTAAATTGCGATTTATAAATTTATTTATTGACCAAAATCATACTATATAAATACCTATTAGGTCTATATAGTTAGACAGATTTTGGTTTAGCAACGCGATTATTAGTATAACTATGAATATATTTAATACAAGTAGTGATATCATTCAAAAATATCACTTCATGTCATGTTTGTTTGTCTGTTTGTGTGTGACGTGCTTGCATATTCGCCCCCTACCCCGCACACCGCAACTTCGCATGCTCGTTTAGAAAACAAAGGTATGTTGGATCGGACCCCCAGGTATACTACGTATTAGGGCATGTACTTTATAGTATAGAATAGCGAAAGGGTTCCTATATGATAATGATAACAAATCATATCGATTCGGAAAACTATAAGCAATCTGATGAGTCTTAAACATGTTTCATATAGTGACCCTACATATATATGTATATATGTATTGTGAATATTGTTGTTATTCTATCTATAGTAGCAATGCTTGTTTGTGGGCTTTTTGCAAACGAAACGCCGCGCCACGCCAGCAACTCTCATGCATACATGTATGTGCATATATGGTTTGCGTGTTGCTGGCACGCGCCCCTCTCCTAACGACCAATTATTATTAAAATCACAAATCGCACTGTGAAACGACAATATCCGGTTTGCATTTTTTCACCTCAATTGTAGCTTTAAATTTTCAAACTCCAATCATCATTTAATACATAAAAACGATTTCGATTATTCGCGAAGTCTCAACTCAGCATCTGTGACAACAAGTATAGAAATATTTTCGCCGCGCGGTATTTATTTTCCTTCCTAGCCGCCTACGTATTATAATTATTCGCACGCTCTCGCCTCACTTTTGCCTTTCTTCTCTTTTACCTCTTATCTAAACCATTTATATTTCTATATACCATTTATATTTCTTATACTTTAGCTAACCTGTGTATATATATATATTTCTAAATCTATGATTATTATTATTATTAATGTTTATTTTTTATTATTATTATTTTTTGAAATAAATATAACGTATTCAGTGATTGTTGTGTAAAACACATGTCGTTCTTTTGTTTGTCTTTCCCCCGATATCAGGCACCCCCAGAGGTACGTACATTACTCCAAATTTTATTATTTTATTAAATAAATCACTTGCTCAGTTTATTACTTTTCAACGCACCTTCACACAAACACAAATTGTTTTACAATTGACAATCAATACATAATTTAGCTTCGATTGTCAATTGTAATATCAAACTACAGACTGACACCATATACCATATTATTAGAATAAATTCAATAAACTACGACTACAATTATTTTTATATGATTTTCGCTTTTTTTAAAATAATATTTATAAGTACCCCTACTCAACAACATGATTTCTATAACACAGGTCATGAAATAGCATCTATTTCTATAAGTAAAATGAAATAGTATACATAGAAAAATATTGCAATCAATATACATATTTGGTGATAGTATACCTATGTATATAAATACGTATAACACATACATTAGAAATAGTTCTCTTCCCGTATTTGGAAAAAAAAAAGTTTGTTGTTAATTCTCCTCCTCAATTGTTTAGAATATAAAATACAATTGATACGCGGTCGATCGGTCGGTTGCGCTAATCAATATCTGTTGGGGAGGAGCGCGGCAGCTTCTCTATGTGCCGGCCGGTGTAATAATACTTTCTCGATGTTAGTTTTGTCTGTCTGTCTGTCTGTGTGTCTATGTGGATGTGTAAATGTGTACGAATGTGCTAAACACGTAAAACTCTATAATGTACTATATAGGTAGATACATATCTATTACTACATGGTATGTACATACATACATACATATACAAGTGACATAGCCATGTATAAGTATACAAGTATATACTGAGTAATATGTGTGCATGAATGATAAATGTATACTGCAATGTCGATGCGAGAGTGTGAACTTTGACTGTTTCCATGCGGCCTGTGATCATTTGAGAACCATGTTTGATGATGGTTTTCGCAGAAACGCCACTATGGCTGCTGCTCCAGATAGCACCGATAAAAAACGAACGGGACCTGGTGGTCCTGTTCCTGCTGACGTTCAGGGATATCACCGCGCTAAAGCAGCCCATCGAGACGGACGACACCAAGGGAGGTTAGTTGCAGTACAAGAAAACATGACGCAAGTGGAAAAGGCTATATGGAATATATATATACCTATATGTATGTTCCATATAGCCTTTTCGTATATACCTCCATGTCATATAAGTTGTTATCCATGATTTGTTGATTTGAATTACTGATGGTCTAGGATTGTCCAAGTTTGCCAAACTAGCCCGGTCCGTGACGCGATCGCGGTCAGTGCTGGTGTCACAATTCTCTTCACATCTGCCCAACTTGAAGGACAGCGCCAAACAATCACATCTCGCTCACGTAACTACTATCAAATCGATATCTAATAGTCTAACATATAATATGCTCTCTCTCTTGTAGAACAAATATCATAATATTCATAATAATTATCAAATATGTACAATACATGCCTACACATAATAATAATAATAATAGTAACAGTACATCACAGACATAATTTATTAAACGCAGATGATGTTTGGATATGCGTGTGTGTGTGTTTGATATATAGATGATGAGCCTGAACGCAGATGTGATGCCACAGTACCGGCAGGAGGCACCAAAGACACCGCCGCACATCCTGCTGCACTATTGCGCCTTCAAAGCCATCTGGGACTGGATCATCCTGTGCCTGACCTTCTACACGGCCATCATGGTGCCGTACAATGTGGCCTTCAAGAACAAGACGTCCGAGGATGTGTCGCTGCTCGTCGTCGACTCAATCGTCGACGTCATCTTCTTCATCGACATCGTGCTCAACTTCCACACGACGTTCGTCGGCCCGGGCGGCGAAGTCGTCTCCGACCCGAAGGTCATCCGCATGAACTACCTGAAGAGCTGGTTCATCATCGACCTGCTGAGCTGCCTGCCGTACGACGTGTTCAACGCGTTCGACCACGACGAGGACGGCATCGGTAGTTTATTCAGTGCGTTAAAAGTCGTACGGTTATTGCGACTCGGGCGGGTCGTGCGCAAACTAGACAGGTACTTAGAGTACGGTGCCGCCATGCTGATATTGCTGCTGTGTTTTTACATGCTGGTGGCGCATTGGCTCGCGTGCATCTGGTACTCTATCGGCCGGTCCGACGCAGACAACGGTGTCCAATACAGTTGGCTGTGGAAGCTCGCGAACGTTACCCAAAGCCCCTACTCGTACGTCTGGCCCAATGACTCCAACAGCCCCGAGCTGATCAACGGGCCGTCGCGTAAAACCATGTACGTGACCGCCCTATACTTCACCATGACGTGCATGACCAGCGTCGGCTTTGGGAACGTGGCCGCCGAGACGGACAACGAGCGCATATTCACCATCTGCATGATGATCATTGCGGCGCTGCTGTACGCGACGATCTTCGGTCACGTGACCACTATCATCCAGCAGATGACGTCCGCCACCGCCAAATACCACGACATGCTCAACAACGTGCGCGAATTCATGAAATTGCACGAGGTACCCAAGGCGCTGTCGGAGCGCGTCATGGACTACGTCGTATCCACGTGGGCGATGACCAAGGGCCTCGACACCGACAAGGTGCTTAATTACTGCCCGAAGGACATGAAGGCGGACATCTGCGTGCACCTGAATCGCAAGGTGTTCAACGAGCATCCCGCGTTCCGGTTGGCGAGCGACGGCTGTCTGCGGGCGCTCGCCATGCACTTCACCATGTCGCATTCGGCGCCGGGGGATCTGCTGTACCACACCGGTGAGTCAATTGACTCGCTGTGCTTCATCGTCACTGGATCGCTGGAGGTGATCCAGGACGATGAGGTGGTGGCCATCCTCGGCAAGGGCGACGTGTTCGGTGATTCGTTCTGGAAAGACAGTGCCGTGGGACAATCGGCGGCGAATGTGCGTGCCTTGACTTACTGTGATTTGCACACAATCAAAAGAGACAAATTATTGGAAGTGTTGGACTTTTATCAAGCGTTCGCGAACAGTTTTGCGCGAAATCTTGTGTTGACATATAATTTAAGACATCGACTTATATTTAGAAAGGTAATAAAATAAGTCAATAATAATAAGCACTGATTCATTAAACATATTTATTATAGGTGGCAGATGTTAGGCGGGAAAAAGAACTTGCCGAACGGCGCAAGAACGAACCCCAATTAGACCAAACACAAGACCATCTAGTTCGTAAGATATTCTCCAAGTTCCGCAGAGACAGAACACACCATCCGCCCGGGCCAGCAAGCGCAAGTCCAGGAGGAACACCCGCCAGTACAACGGGGGCTTCCAGCACTGACCTCGAGAAGGGAGTGAGCAGCGGGGCCGGCAGTGGGGCGACCACAGAAGATGGTACCGTTGTGCGCGTCATGTCCACGACCAAACTATCCTCAGTTGCAGAGAAAGACGATGCTAGTGGCACAGCGCTGGTCGCAACCAAACCTGCCAGACCCACTTCAGTACGAACGAGTAAATGGGGTCGGCTGCTAGGGTCTAGCTCTGTTGAAGAATGTCCCGCGCCAGCACCAGTTTCGTTTACAAGAAGTCTGAGTGCAAGAGATAACGCACCAAATAAAGAAAGGTAGTAATACGCACACACGCACGTACGCATTTTTATAATATTAATATACATGTATTCAATGTGTAGACCTGGTTCGTCATCTTCTGGCAGTTCTACTGGAGGACAATCGTCTACAAGTGCGAGTTGTGGAACTGGTGGCAGTGGGAACAAAGTGTTCCCAAAATTACAGAAAATGTCCTCAGCCCGGCAAGATACCATCGAAGAGACAGCCGAAACGGCAACGGTGGACGAGCCTGCAATACTGCACCATTCCCATCACCACAGCTCCCGTTCCATGAGCCTTAGGAAAATGGAAAGTTACGACTGCGGCTTGCGAGACCCAGCCGCTATCGCCCTATATTCTGAGCCGCTAGCGCCGCCAGAGTACAAAGAAATCATGACCAACCTCATGGACTTTAAGGTGGACGTCAAGCTGGAAATCCAGCGGCTGAACCAGAGGATGGGCCGCATGGAGGAGCTTCTCACGGAGCTGGTGAGCCGCGTGAGTGGGTCGGGCGGATGTTCGCCGCAGGGTGGCGCAGTGGCAGAGATGGTGCTGAAGAAGCGGAGATCGAAAAGCAGAGGCAAGGGGACGGCGCCTTCGCCTCCGGGCCAGGCCTCGTCACCCGCCACTTCCCCGGACGCGCCGGAGCCTCGGGCGGGCGGTAGCGAAGACACGGCACAAACTCCATCCTCGAGGCGGTCGACGAAAGAGTTTCTCTAGCCTCTCGACCATATTCTGTATTATAGTGTTCGTTATAGATTTGGAAGGGTTGCTTCTCTTAGTATGATGAAGAAACACGTGCCACGCGCGTGTTTAAAGCAATCCTTCCAAACCCACAGCGAATGCTATATTTATAAATATAACTATTTCCTATACATATTGATTGAAACAAAAAGCAATACACGTCACGTCACGTCACTACTATTTTATCACATCGTGCTACACCGCCCGCGCCATCGAATCATTTCTAATAAATAAATAAATAACTAAATAATAACTATTAACTATATAAATATCATTATCATACGGATCAAAAGAAAAACTAAAAACACTAAACAGTATCTGCAGTGATGATTACTAACAACAATCACAACAATTGATACGAAATAGTGCAATCATGCAAGCAAATCAAACATTCCTCTCATCATGTGAGCTACGGGTTTACCAGTTTAGGGCACCACAGACTATATTATATAATACATACATTATTTATACTAAACTAAATAATGTGATTTCTTTCTCTACT
This sequence comes from Nebria brevicollis, assembly GCA_944738965.1. NCBI lineage: Eukaryota > Metazoa > Arthropoda > Insecta > Coleoptera > Carabidae > Nebria > Nebria brevicollis. The sequence continues at coordinate 11,485,861 of OX122904.1, forward strand.
AAACATAAATAAATAAATACAACATGCAAATATCCTAACTCTATTAGGTACAAATAAATAAGTAATTATTATACATACATAAATGAACGAACGAACGAATGCAAATTGTAAGTATTAGATATATTATTATAGATTATTATATACATACATACATATATCTGTACACACCATTGTCCATATTGTAAATTTCTGTTGCTGTTTTATTAACTTGTCATGAGAAACAAATGTCGCCCTTCATACAACGCACTAAACAGTGCTTGAACTCAGTTTAATAAAACTTATTTGCTGATAAATACCTTTGATCTATTTTTCCCTATTATTCATATCGTCAATTTTATATTTTGTTCAAACCTACCAACACTATTGGTAGACATATTTCTTTTAAAATTCCATTACTACTTCAGCGTTTCAAACACAGATGCCACGGATTCACTAAACAACACCAAGCTGTTTGCAGGTAACTTCTTATTATACTATTTTTTTTTTTTTGGCTTATTGCAGCAGGTTAGGCATGACACAGATGTTCAGAAACGACGACAACAATCTGATGGCTTTGGTCACGTAGGCCCAACACCAAGGGAACTTATATTAGCGAAATGAAAAATCAATTGTTTCCATTTTACAACAACAATGTATACATATGTATTGTTTCGAAAACATTAGATATATACGTGCGCACTATTCATATCTATCTATATATACATATATAGTATATAAAACTAATAATGGCCTTACAATTAAAAGGTAACTGACCGCGTTCTTTTTGTTTGTGCTATCACTTTTTGTTTAGTGATAAGATTCTAAATGAGTGTTGATGAATTGAATAATAACTAATATGCATATATAGTTATTAGAGGTTCATATCATGTATGTATGTATGTAGGTATGATTAGTTGATAAACGTTTGTTGGTGAGCGTAACAAACTGGCCTCACTTACTATATGTAGCTATGAAACTGAAATGAAGGGGTGCAAGGGTGGGGTGTAGAGACCCCACGTCTTTGTGTCTATTTACAAGGGGGGACGAAATCGATAAGGGGCTCCTCTCATATACAGATCACTCCGTTCCAATGGATTCTGGCTACAAGATTTCTTTGTTCGGATATTATAACAAGTTCCCAACTGAGTGCGCATGCTCCCAAGATGACCAATATTCTATAAAATTGATTGTAGCCATCAGGTGTAATTGGTTTGGTTTTTATGTGCACGGGCACATTATTTTGCTATGAAAACTAACACATATTAGTATGAGTGACGTAATGCGTGGTAGGCGTGTCGCGGATTACTTACAGTACTTACTTCCGGTTGGGCTTAGACTAACTGTAGAGCTTGCGGATTATATTGTATAATAACTCTAATAGATGCGTACATATTTGCATCATTGTCAATTTATTTATTACGAATTTGTTATTTAGGAAATGACATATCCCTTTTGTAATAAGTCAGTGATTATTATGGGGAAATGTTACACAAACACGCTTTATAGACTTATCGTAATGAATTGCAGCACAAATGAGGCAATGCTCTTTTATCTCGGGAGACGAACATTTCGGTCGCGCGCGCGCTCGCACACACATGCAATAATTGGGGCGCGTGCGCTAGTGTACCAATAAGTAAATATGTGATGCCACATAGGGCACTCATGAGTACACGGCCTGAGTGTATGTATGTATGTATGTATGATGTGTTGTATTTTGATGATATCGATCGCGTAATATACACAAGTTGACATACGTGCCGGAGCAGTCCGTACTCATGGTTGCCGGATTACAACTTCGGCGGTTTCCTGGTACGTACATATGTACATAGTTCCGGTTCAAGGAACACGCAATGATAGACCGACAGACAGACAAACAGACAGAATTTCGCAAGATGACCAGTTGTGTATTTAACGAACTATTAAAACTGAGCATATATATATATATTTTTTTTTTCTTATTCCCCACTAACACACACACACACACACATACGATGATTGTTATTGTAAATCGTTTGGCTTATCTGTTGACTTGACAACCGACCGTATTTTTGTAATGATACACGCACAACTCTAAGCTATACTTAGCGATATCACCAGCGGTGCATGTTAGTGTGGGTTTGTGTGAGCATACGTGACGTCACCGTATTTACCATCTAGTGTTGGTGACGGTTTAAAATTACATCGCTCGCAAAATACCAGCAAATATGTTTACGTCGGGTATTATGATTCGGCGAAAATGGGTTATTATTCATCAAGATAATCGCGAAACGACGAAACCGCCAACAGTTTGTATTCCAAGTAACATCCAATCTACATACATACATATGTACATCATTATTGAGAGCTAATATGGCATTATCTTTTCGGGCATAAATATGTTGATAACTATAAATTTCTAGACTTGTTGACTAGTTGTTTTCTACAAAATCAAATGCGATTGTTTTGTTATGTTGCGCTAAGTGGCCGTAATCCGGGAGGCGCCCGCTCCGGAAAATGTCCGTTATGTGTCCAAAAGGGCCTAAAGAGAATCATTAGCGTGCACACGCGCACATAATATAGCCTACAAGCGAGCGAGTTGTTGTTGAAACGATGATAGCTAGTATTGATAAAAATATCTCACACCACTCGCCATAAAACTGTAAGCCGTTGCAACGCTCAAAACTTGCGTCCTCCACACACCGCGTACTCGTAGAAAGCATTATTGATAAACCACCGCAGAACTAGCACCCAAGAAATACGACATAACGCAAGGTTTCATTCAAATTCAACATTTTATTTATACACTACTTTATATGTATCCGTGCAAAAGGAAAGTTTTCACAAACATTATTACAAAGCGATTTCCATATGTATCTAGATGGGTTTATTAAATTGTTACTGTTGCATAGACTAAATATATATAGAGATATGTGGTTTTGTTTGACAATTATTTGATGATGTGCTAATGTGAACAATTGATCAACGCAAATACATAGCACACTTTCGGCTGGCGATGGTTGAGAATGTAGTCAAAACTGTCTTCTTTATAATACTGGCAGTGTGTTCTGCGTGGTGCTCGGTGGCCACGGCCACGGCACGGCCAGCGAACAGTCGAACAACGAACAGCCAGTCACTTACGGGCCACGAGTGAGCGAGGTGCCGAACATCGCTCACACTAAACACATACACACACAACACACTAAACACACGTCACACACATATAACACATACACTCTCTCTCAAAATAAATCCCGAGAGCGTGAAAAATATCTAGAAACGAGACGATTATATCGCGCGTCATATCATACTATATTATTTATATATATATATATATATATACATATAAATTAATAGATATATATATATATATACGTGTGTTTATATGTGTATGTAGAGTGAACACAAAAGAGATACGGACTTGATAAAACACAGTATGTGAGTGTGTGTGTGGCTAAAAGAAGTGGATCAATCAATCAATAAGGATTTATGATAAACTGGTGTGTTATTAAACCGAGTTTAAGGACCAGTGCTTTAATAGAAGTGGAGTTTTATCTGTGGACGCCTTCAACAGATGGTCGAGCTTACCACATACTAGATAGATAACTCAAGGTGAGCCCAACTTGTACTGTTATCTCATGCAATAGGCTAATTTACTACACATATTTAATCCCCAATACCAATACCCTCCATTGTTTTTTTAGTGCATCGGAACTAAAATTCTAAGTAGACAAAGGTTATCTATATCACACTATCACATTATATTTGTACATACACACACACACGTACATACGTAATATAATGTAATGTAACAAAACAACAACACCATACTGAATTGTTTGAAACGAATAACAAGTCTATTGACAAATAAAATAATCAAAAATGAAATAAAAAGGGATTCTTGGCACTAGTATTGATACAATAACCTTCGTTTCGTGTATTTTTGAAAGTCTTTTGTTTGACTAAACCGTGCAAACGGGCCTTAAATGTCATGCAAATATTCAAGATCAAAATTGATCCTTTATTTCGAAGGACGTTGAAACAACAATCTAAAATTATTACATATCTCAAAAATGTACTGAAACTTAACATACATATGTACATACATGCAATATTACGTTAGCATTTCAAATGCACTAAACTATTGTTTAGATAGTTGTTATCATATCAATCCGTCGTTTATATCAATTATGAGAATCGAAATATATATTGCAATAATCATTTTAGCAATATATAATACCCTTTCTCTTAAAAGCATTACACAATCATTTGAAAGTTATTACCTATTAAAGCTTTATGTATGTATGTATGTGTGGATGGATGGATGGTGTATATTTGTTGTTTTGATAAACACAACAAAGGGATGTTGGATGTATGCATATGAAGTAAATGGAGGATTGGTTTGCGGATCAGCTGTGCATATAAATATAGATCATAGATTTATATAGATCATGAGAGTTGACACAAGGTTTATTTTTAAACTATAGTTGAGCAAATAAGCTATAACAGTGCGATAATACGAAACTTGAGAAATCCCAGAGCACTTGTGACGTATGTCATCATTGTGAGTGTGTTAGCCATTTTGTATGTGTTATCACATACACAGCTCAGCACAGCACTGCACAGCACAGGTATGACGCGTAACACACAGCCCATAAACAGCTGCTGGACTTTTAAAACCACAAAACGTTATAAACGATCACGATTACAACGACGACAACAACAAAGACGACAACGGCAACAACCCTTACCTACTTCGTATGCATATAAAATTACCTTTAAATAAATACTTATAGACAATAAAATAGATCATTCCTTGTTAAAAAGCGCTATCCAATCTTAATGACATTTATACACACACACACACACATATACATACGCAATACACACACATACATACACAACATACATAGACACGTACATACATACACACATACATAGATACATACACACACACATATATATATACATTCATATATACATACACACATACACACATACACATACATACTTACATACACATACATACACATACATACACATACATACACATACATACACATACATACACATACATACACATACATACACATACATACACATACATACATATATACATACATATATACATACATACATACACACACACATACACATACACACACACACACACACACACACACACACACACACACACACACACACACACACACACACACACACACACACACACACACATATATATATATACATACATACATACATACATACATACATACGCATACATACATACATACATGCACATACGTACATACACATACATACACACACATATACACACATATACACACACAGATAAATACACAGAGAGAGGGAGAGAGAGAAAGAAAGAAAAACGTTACTATCAAGGTTAATAATAAGTAAGATCCATATAAGTATACGGTAACCACCGCGGCATGGGTCGCAAACAAACCACGGACGGAGGAGCTCAACCAACAGCTGTTTAGTTACACAAATATATATATGTGCCTGCATGTGTGTATATGTGTGTGACGAACAAACGATATACATACATATATAACGCGATATATAGGGAATGCCGTGCTAGTACTGGCAACGAAGCAACCAACATCGAAGAACCAGTTTTCTGGCTGGCACTACAGGGAGCGAACGAGCTTAACTCTTGGGGCGAACGACCCAAGAGCACGCGCACACATGCGAGACGGACTCGAAACCACTATATAATATAACGAACCGGAGAAATGAGTAAACAACGCATAGAAAAGCACCGGGCGATCAGGATTTTATCAAAAAGATGGTACAATTTTCCCTAATCTAGAGAAAAAAAGAAAATTCTAACAGGTAAAATGCACGTCGTTCCTTATAAAAAAAACGCAAGAAACGGAAGGAACTTGTTTTTAGCAATGGTCCATCATAGAAAGTGGTGTTGATGATGCAGCCAGCGCATACCTACTTTCACTATAGGTACCAACCTACTGACTGTAATGTGTTTATCAAATGAAATACATAGATAATTTTCAAACCGCATTACACACACACATACACCCCATCATACAGATGGAATTCTTGGTGTTACAAATCTATTGTTTACAATAGCAAGCACCTGGCCCACGTGCGCACCTCAATTGTTATACATAGTTTCAAATGGCGGCTAGGCTACTTCTTCTTTGTATGTACAATGTACATGCATACATACTACGCTTGGCCTTCTCGTACAGGTATACAAATATATATAGCCTAGAGAAATTTGCTTCACTTCTTGTTAGATTTTTTTTGTCTACAAAATATACATCTCCTGTTTTATATATTGTCATGCAACATGTGAATATCACAACCCAGTTAGTGGTGACTTGACTACCTGTAGTAGTCAAGGGTGCTTATGCAGCTGCATGTGTGTGTGTCTATAACCGGAAACAAGGACCCCGCGCGATACAACGCAAACGCTCATTAAATTCATTGCTACTTTGCAGTCCAGTTATACCAACATCCGGAACGGCTACTACGTCACTAACTTAACACACATCGCAACACAGATCAACTTCTTTCTTTCTATACTTTTTACAATTAATTCAAGCACAATGAGTTTTCATACACATTCAACCTTTAAGCACCACTAACTACTTAATACAAAAATGTAATTTATCTTTAGATAGATATATTTTTCTATTAATCTATATTACTGTTATGTTACTGGTATGTGATATTATAAAGCCCAGTTATACGATACTGATAACATATTTGTCCATTGATTTATTCGACAAATACACATAAAATATAAATGCTAGATAGTATGTTTGTTGGTCAAGTTTAGTCTCCATGATGGAGTAGGTACTGGGAACGCGTTGTTCAATAATTAACAAAATGTGTTTCGGCGATCATAGCGCTATGAAATTGAGCACAAATCGAGGGTAACATCATACCATAGCATAGCATGGTATAGTATAGCATAGCATAGCCCCCTAAGCATCGAGGCCGGCGAGGAGGTTCGAGGGTTGCACGGGATAGCATGACATTTCAGTAAAAGAGAAACGACTATTAAATCGATTCTCTGCCGTGGTGTTTCTATATGAAAATCTCTTACAGGCTATACACATACACCGAAGCTTTACATAACATATGTACGTTCGTAAATATGCTCATTTGGTTAGTTAACACCCTATTAGATTACTTTCACCGCCATTGAAATTGCTCCTCATATTCCAGATATTTAAAACATCTTCAAGATGATATTTTAAATGTTTGATGTATGTATGTATGTTCCTAAAAGTGTGTATGTGTGTGTGAGTGAGTGAGTGGTTTGGTGAAAGGTATTATATCTATACGAAATAGAATTTATGTAAACGGTGCCCCCTTGGCCCCACTGGTATACGTACGATTTCACTAGAAATAATTCTTGTTGCACAGCAGCGATTTTCGCACAGATCTTGCTCGTGTGATTAGTGACGGGTCCAAGGGGGAGGGGGGTTAGAATGCTCCCCCTAGTGGAGTATATCCACCTTATAGTAACGTAACGTTTACCTGGCCGATCCGCTACCTTGCAAGGCTGTTTGTGCGGTGAAAGTGTGTGACGTCACTGCCGCGAATGTAAGGACGTCGAAGCTAGAGCCTTATATCTATATACTACTACTATTACTACTACAACAACAACAAACTAGCGGAACTACATTTTATTCGAACTATTGTCAACTACATACATACATACAAACATACATAGATTTACGTTTTACAAAATAGGACGTTGCAATTGTTTTTTTTTGCGTCGTAGCGTTACAGTCTTTGGTTTAGCTAACAATAATAGTTGATGGTCCGTTATACTAAACTAGAGGACCTGTATATAAGTACATACATACATACATACACATGTCGTTTAATAGTTACGCGGTTCTCTGACAAGAGATTGCGTCGCTTCGACACACGGCCTCCCCAGAATCTGGGTCAGTGGGACAACAGTTGGGCAATTTTAATGAAACGGCGGGGGGGGCACACGCGGGTATATGGATAGGTTGCCCCCCACCCAACCAGGGCAAAGTGAAAACCACAAATAGGTATAGGAACAAAGAAATGCATGGTGCTAATATAAAATTGCAAACAAATATCAAAAAGTGCGTTGCTGCAATCAATATACATATGTATGTAAAAACTACTTCCGGCCCATATTGACATAAAATTGTTATAATGCCACCAGTTTTATTTTGAGTGTTTCGCATTGAACAAGTTTAAAAAATAGATTCTGACCTGAATTGGTCCGATACTGACCTAAAAATGTGCACACACACACACATACATTTAGAATGTGAATATGGTCGCACGTTTGAATAAATCAAAATAAAATGTTAACATTGAGAAGCTTAGAACTGGAATCGTTGATTATTAGATATTTTAAGGCTGCTATTTCAAGGCTCGACAATGGAGATGGGCAAGGTCAGACGGTTTGGCCATAACGACGGTCACATGATCACGCGAGCCAAGTGGGCCGCATAACAGTTTTTTTTTCATTTCGAATTATTAATCCACTAAAGTGTGTCCCTATACTATATTATTACTCATGTAATATGCACAATAAACATTTTACAATAAATATTATTAAATGTTCATATAGGTACTGCACGGGTATGTGAAAGTTTTTAACATTTCTTAGTGTGCATGACCTCGCTTTTAGTTTTTCCAACAATTAACTTTAGTCGCTAAATGTATAATAACGTAACGTAACATAACATCTCTTACGATTTCTCTATACTGTAACCAACCCAACGATTCGTTATTGTTTCCTATTGCTGGTTGATCCTAAAAAGTATTAACAATGACACTGACACAAAATCACGTCATTCCAAGTAAGAACACGCATCACATATGCAAATGCACTAATTGCATCGTTTTCTTTACAGAAACCACCATCGATAACCAGTGTTCAAATATGAAGAGTCTGCCCGACGCAGAAGATGACATGTTCGGCCCGCCGCGCACCTACTCCACGGGCTACTGCCACACGCCTCCACGCAACCGGCCCAGCATGATCTCGGCCAAGTACCGAGCGAAAGAAGAACGCCGCAAGGTGCTAAAAATCAGTGTAAACAAACTGCGCAAGATAGAAGACCCCGAGGCGAGTCTCTGCCGATCCGTCCTCATCAACAACACCATGAAGCGGCTCCAGAAAGAGGCCAAAGACGAGAAAGGCCACCTGCAACAGAGCCCGGTTGTGCTGACAGACTTTGCCATTGACACGGACGATTTAGTGCCGACGGAATTAACGTACGGTTCGCGTAAACGAGCTGCTGAAGAGGTCGACGACTGCGACGTCCAGGATGTCTTGTCGCAGTTTTATATGCCTCCGACACCTAGAATGTTAACGTCCATAGACGACGATGACGACGGCGGCGAACAAGTGCCCGAGGTGAAACGGCCACGGTACGAAGAGCGTACGGTTACTGAGGACCTCCAGGTGCACGTGCGGCATCCGCCCGCCCAAGCGCCGGTGACCACTGCGAGCTCTTTCAGCTGCGGACATGCTTCCATGTTTAACGAGCTACAGAATAACGTGTTCCACTCATTAGTAGCTTCTTTGGAAACGTAGCGCTGCTCAGCGGCTGCGTTTACTGGACTATTGTTGTATTTAATCTGGGAATAGGTTTTGTGAAAAAAATCATTTAAAAAACCAAAAAAAAAAAAAGTCAAATACATTATGTTTAGTTTATGAATATAATATTATTATAGTTAATACATCGTCGTCGGCAACGTCGAAACAAATTTGTCTCCATGATAATAAATAAATACATTAATTTTCAAACATTTCATGGTTCGACCGTTCGATCGTTGACGCGCACAGAGATTAATGCGCCAACGTACGTACGTCGAATGATCAAATGGATTCTCTGCAGCGTTCGAGTGATCCGCGCAATTGGAAATTAATTACAAATATATTTACGACACCATAATTATCTAAATATAATAATAAATAGGAGAGATTGACACAACTCAAACTGCCTTTTTGCGTAACAGCGTGCATCGCACCAAACGTCTGTGATATTATTACCCAATATGTGCATGCATGCATTTTGTACATACATACATACATATATGTACATAAACATAATTATTCAAATGATGATTATTATTATTAAAACATGTCGAGCGAATGATGATACAAATGAGACCGACAAACGGCTAAACGTATTTTTGATGAGACACCTTTTTTTCATACTTTTTCATATGGCAAATTAATCTATTTGAGGAATACATATAAATATATTTTTTTTAGAGATGCTATCTCAACTAGTGCGAATGAGTGTCCGTGTGTGTGTCCGTGTATGTGAGTGTGTGACTTTTTCTCTGGTATATCTGACTGTGTCAATGAGAGAAAACATGAGATGAACAATGAACGCCACTGGTTTTTCATCTCAACGTGACTGTCTCTCTCTACATGCCCTCTCACCCCAAATACCGATCCCATTATCCCAATCAAAAACTACCAAAATGTTATGAGGTTACCGATTTTCTTAAATACATATAGTATAGAAATAATATTACAATTATTATTACTATTATCATCATCAATTTATTTTATTTTTATTATTATTATTATTATTATCATCAATATGTGAACTATTATTGTATTAAAGTGGTATTTAAAAACTTGTCTTTTTCGTTCTCCCTATAACATCTACCTCATATGAAAATTTATGGCTTTAGTGCAATACAAATATAAAAGCGCTGATGGCCCCGGGGCCAATTTTAATCTTTTGGAGCTTTATTTTTATAAACAAAGATAAACATTTGATATTAATTAAACAAATAAAAATTCTACCATTTTGATATGCAAATTAGAGCCGAGTAAGAATATCTTAAACAGCTAATATCAGGAATAGCTTAGTGATTACGTATCATTCGACATTCTGATTGTAATATATAAATAAAAATATCTGCAACGTGACACTGGACTTTCTTATACGTAGTAAATATAGTTTGTTTAGATAACATATATAAAATGTGAAACATTACAAATAATATATTCATTGCCCTATATTACAAATGAATACGCTTGGACGATTTTTGGTTTCAAATGCACTTAAAATCTAACAAAATATTTATATTTTACTAACCTTTAAAACGCTTTTTCACTAAAACTTTTTGTGACAGTAAATATTTAATTTGTTGGGTTTATTTTGTTTTTGTTTTAAACAGTTGACGGGCATAGTGGATACGATTTGTTAATAAATACATTTCTTGTAACTGGTACAATTTTAAATGAAATGTTTCAAACAACAGTTTGAAATATGATTATCTTTCATTTTTATCATAACTATGTTTACTAAATTGCAGCCGTTTCGATATTGCAGAAACCGCAAAACACGACTGAAATAAACAGGTACTTCCGGTTTGAAAATTCTTGTCTTGCCAGCCATATGCAAGTTTGAAGTTTCATAATTTTATCTTCAGCGATTATTAAGTCGCATTAAAATATATAATATCCGCAACAACCGTAAAAATTAATAGAGTAAACATGCACTTCCAGTTATAAAAATTAGATTGCCAGATATATACTAATCTAAAGTTTCAAGTTTCATAATTTTATCTTCAACCGTTTAGGCTCACATACACACAAACATACGTCATTCCAAAAGTAATTAGATTCGATTCAGGGAAGGTCAGAATGTATATTGCCATTAAAATCTCGAGATTATCATAATTACATTACTTTTTCATATAAGAAAGTAAAAACGCTTAAAAAATCTATTTACTTTATGATTAGATATTTATTCTTTTTTATTTTATTCAAGCCTACTACTGCCATCTATAAGAGAAAGGTTTAAACAATATCACTTCCGTAAATAGAGATATTTCGAAAATTCCTAAATTAAAGGTAGCGACTAGATTTTCGAACATTGTTACATATTAAAGATTTATTATAGAACAAAATGATCCCTTCGTCCGTTTTACAATAATAATTCACTCAATTTTATGCAAGATATGCATGTTTTTCGGATTTAGTTCAGTGAACAAAATTACGGCCAATCGCATAGCGCCACACCAAAACGTTCACCGGCTGATTGTATATTTCTGCTCATTTCTGTTGGTTGGCATCAGCACATGGCTTGACGTGGTTAAAAGTCATTGTGCTACTATAAAACTATCTATTCACTTATAATATAGTTCATTTTAATAAAAATAATATTACTATTATATTAGGTGAGTACAATTCATCTCTTATCCAAATTCTAAAATGTACTATAATATTTAATATGTATATACATTTATAACTATTTATATCAATAATATATTATTATAGTTAACATTTATTCAATATTTTTATATAAAAAATAAATACTTGGGAGTAAATTTATGTTACAAATCCATGTTTTATTTGATTTATAGATTTGCCTTTGACAGCTGTCAAATTTTAAAGCCGATAAATGATTATTTTACAACTTATTACTAATTACTATTGATAAGTCTGTATATATAAAAAATATAAACAAATATTAATTAGAGTACATTATAGTATTTTCTGTAAAATTTATCGATATAAAATGAATTTGATGCTTGTACATGTTTTATGTATACGTGGCGCATGTAACATACATATGTATATAATTAATTTCAGTTATGGCACCTTTGCGTCTACTTTTTACATTATGTATGACACTGGCGACCATATGGACATCCATAGACGCAATCGCAGTAATGTCCATCGACCTCGGCTCCGAATGGATGAAAATTGGTATCGTATCTCCCGGTGTTCCAATGGAGATTGTTTTAAACAAAGAATCTAAACGAAAAACACCGGCTCTAGTTGCATACCGTGATAGCGTGCGCACGTTCGGCGAAGACGCCCAAACCATCGGGCTCCGTTTCCCGCAAAACAGTTACGGTTATTTACTGGATCTTTTAGCGAAAGATATTAACCATCCGATCGTAAAATTGTACCAAAAACGGTTTCCGCAATACCAGATAGTGGAAGATCCAGAGCGGGGTACGATTTTATTCAAGCACGCCGACGATGTTTTTTATAGTCCTGAGGAGCTAATCGCTCAATTGTTGCATCGTGCTCGAGAGTTTGCTGAAGTATCTGCTTTGCAACCTATCAACGAATGTGTTCTAACTGTTCCTGGCTTCTTTAATCAAGCGGAACGGAAAGCTATGCTACAAGCAGCTCATTTAGCTGGTTTGAAAGTGCTGCAGCTGATGAACGACTACACTGCCGTTGCACTGAATTATGGTATTTTCCGCCGAAAAGACTTCAACGAAACCTCACAATACATCATGTTTTACGATATGGGTGCTTCGAAAACCACTGCAACCATTGTGAGTTACCAAAATACTAAAACGAAGGAGCGAGGTATCGTTGAAACAAATCCACAAATTAGTATTCTAGGTGTGGGATACGATAGAACACTTGGAGGTTTAGAGGTACAATTGCGGCTGCGTGATTTCTTAGCAACGAACTTTAATGAAATGAAAAAGACGTCGAGTGACATCTTCAAGAACCCGCGCTCCATGGCAAAATTGTTCAAAGAAGCTGGACGCTTGAAGAATGTTTTGTCTGCGAATATCGAACATGTAGCGCAAGTTGAAGGGCTTATTGACGAACAAGACTATAGAATGCAAGTGAATCGCGAACAACTAGAAGAACTATGTGAAGATATCTTCCTCAAAGTGGGAGCTCCTATCGAGCAAGCCCTCAAAACGGCCCATCTAACAATGGATGTAATCAGTCAAGTCGTATTAGTAGGCGCTGGAACTAGACTACCACGTATCCAAGATGAACTCCAGAAGGTTGTTGGTATGGAACTCGCCAAAAACTTGAACACAGACGAAGCTGCTACGATGGGCGCTGTTTACAAAGCCGCTGATCTATCCACTGGATTTAAAGTCAAGAAAATCATTACCAAGGACGCTGTACTATTTCCCGTGCAAGTAGTTTTCGAGCGCTTAGATACGGACAGTTCCAGCACTAAACAGGTCAAACGAACCTTGTTCGGCTTAATGAATCCATACCCGCAAAAGAAAATCATCACATTCAATCGTCATACAACTGATTTCAACTTTAACGTCAACTACGCGGATCTAGATTACTTGCCAATAGAAGAAATTTCTAATATTGGTTCACAAAATCTAAGCACTGTTAGTTTGGAAGGTGTCCCGGACGCGTTAAGTAAAAACCAAGGTGAAAATGTCGACTCGAAAGGCATCAAAACTCATTTCTCAATGGATGAATCCGGTATCTTGTCACTCGCTGGAGTTGAATTCGTCTTTGAGAAAACCGTCTCGGCTGACCAAGACGACCAAGAAGAAGAGAGTCCTCTGTTCAAATTAGGTAATACAATCAGTAAGTTGTTCACAAGTGGCAGCGGTTCTGATATTCCAGATCCAGACGCGAAGCCCGAAGATGCACCAGAAGAAAAGGAAGGAGAAATGAAAAATAAAACAGATGAAGCAACAGCGAATGCGTCGGAAACGAAAAATGCCACTGCCAAAAAAGAAGATTTGAAACCTAAATTAGTGGTTGTTAAGGAACCTCTAACAGGCAAAGAAAAAATACTTTCAATTCAACCGATGACCTCGAAACAGCTGGAACAAGCAGGCGATAAGCTGGAAGCACTGAACGAAGTAGATCGCGCCCGAACACGTCGTGAAACTGCTTTGAACAACTTGGAAAGCTTTGTAATTGACGCACTACAAAAACTGGATACTCCTGAATATTCCAAAGCGGGCGAAGCCCCAGAAATTGAAAAAATACGCACGACTTGTACCCAAGTATCTGAGTGGTTATACGAAGATGGTTTCGAAGCAGACGCTACAATTTACGAGAAAAAAATCTCAGAACTAGGCTTACTTACGCGTGAGCTGTTCTCCCGAGTATTTGAACATAAAGAGCGACCAGAGGCTCTGAAAGCATTAGACCAAATGCTAACAGGCGCAACTGGTTTCTTAACATCAGCGAAAAACTTAACGAAAACTACAAACCCAGAAAAAGACGTATTCACTGAAATTGAAATAGAAACGTTAACTAAAGTAATCAAAGAAACAACGGACTGGAAACAAAAAACAATGGCAGAACAGAAGAAATTAAAGAAATACGAACCGGTGGTACTGACTGTAAAAATGATTACAGAGAAAATGGCGTTATTAGACAGAGAAGTGAAGTATCTTGTAAATAAACTGAAGATTTGGAGACCCAAGAAGATTGAAATTCCGGTTAAGGAAGAACCGACGCCGAAAGACAAGAAAAATGACCAAAAAGAAGAACCAGTGATTGAAGCACCAGAAGCCAGTGAAGAAGACGAAGAAGTTGAAGTGGATCCAACTCCGACGAGCGAGGAAGATGAACACACAGAGTTATAAAGACGCCTGAGTTATTATTATTATTATTAAATCAAAGGACTTTATTACATACAGGGTGTGGCAACAACGGACATTAGTTGAATTATATTATTTCATGTGTTTGTGTATATTGGGTTCTAATTTCCATTTATGAATATATGTTGTAATTATTTATTTTGAATTAATTTAAGTCATCTGTGATTCTGACCAGTTCGTGAACTGTAAACACAAATGTATGAAATAGTCAGGATTATTAAAAGAAAATACATTTTTAGGTATCTGTTGTAAGGAGAATCTTTTTTTTTTTTTGATTTGTAAGGCAGACGAGTGGATGCATTGTGCAGAGGTTTTTTTTTTGTATCACTAAAGAAAGACATTCCATTAAATAATATCTATTTATTTGTTCCAATTTATAAACTGTTAAACACACGTGCAATTTTAAATTGTTTTTAGTATAAACCTCATTTCATTTATATATATATAATCTATGTTTATTTGAATAAAATTGGACATTCAAATATAAGTATTTGACTTATTTATAAACGATATAAATTTCTATACATGCTGCACCATTTTATAAGTAATCTTATGAGATAAGTATATTTATTTCAAGACATCGGGTTAGTTTAAAATATCAACTAAACATTGTTAAAAGCCATCAGTAAACATAATCGGTTTAGAAACGTATTAGTAATATTTAAAATGAATATAATTGTCTAAGATTCCATTTACCTTTTACAACATCAGTGTATTTAGTAAATTATAATAGTAGTAACCCTTATTATTATTATTGTCCAATCCAAGGTAATAAAATAAAATTCAAATGAAAATAATTTAAAAACCAATTTCTATGATATTTTTATTATGTATAAATCCGAAAGACATAAAATTTGATACAAGAGTTTACTAAAAATATGGCTTTATTCCTTTCTTACACATAGTTATATAATAATACTACAAGTAAACTTGCGACTTCGTCGCGCACCAATCTCACCCAAATATTGGGTAAATATATCTGATAATATATTTAATAAATTAACTATATTGTTAATTATCACAATGTATGCGTAATAGGTATTTATGAATGTTTAGTGTTTCGGAGATAATTTCTCATTCGATTTCTGCTTGCAGTCCACGATTATCTCGTCGCCCGATTGAATATTATAACTATACAACTGCTTATGCGGATATTTCATCTCTTCAGGCCCTTGAATATCGCGCATTTCCTGGTCCACGTAAAACAAACGCATTCTACTGGCGACGAAGCCAGCGAATCCTTCCAATTTCTGCTTTAAATCATTAACGCTTCGATATACATCCACCGATCGCGTCTCACTGTTGGTTCCACAAGTAAATGTGACTTTAATACGTTTCTCGGGCCGTAAGTCAATGTTGACTAAAGGATCCAATTTCCCATGGACTGCAATTAATTCCGCGTAGCGTTCCGGACGATCTGATTCCGGTCGGTCCATGTAATAACGAATAAAAGTACGCTCTGCGTCTTCGCGTTCCTGCGGTTCAATGTTACCGCCACCGTTTAGCATCTCCACGTTTGGCAAACGCGCAATTAGCAATTGACGACGTTCGTGCTCGGTGTATTCATGGCTTTCCCATAAAGTGCAGCCTTGACAACGTAGAGACTTCAGAGTGGGGAACCGGGCTAGACGTTCTATGTCTTCCCAACGTGACAGTAACGTTCCGTTCATGTTTAGCAAACGCAAACTGTTGAAATGCTGATGGGCATCAACTTCCGATTCAACGTCCAATGCACGTATTGGACAGTTGGCCAACACCAGACTTTCCAAGCTGGAAAATGTCTTCCCCAGCTTACAAACTTCAGACCAACTGGAAACTGGATTCCCGGTGAAGTGTAACCGACGTACCCCTTCATGTTTATCGTCGTCCTGTAATTCTACTTGCTCATAACCGTTCATACTCAAATGTAGTTCTTCCAAACCAGGTAAAGCGGCTAGGAGTTTTTTAACACTAGGCCATCCAACATGCGTGGCGTTTAACACCAAATTGCCTAGTTGATCCCATTTATGTTCGGGGTTAAGTCCGCGTTCTAACGGCGTTGATAACCGGTTAAAGCTCAAGTTAACGAAACGCAAACGAGGCATTTGTTGAAGAATAGTCAAGACTTCCAGCCACTCGCTGAGTTTATTGGCGGCCAAGTCAAGTTCTTCGACGCATGCACATTTATCTATTAATTCGGTGTGTTCTCCAGCTGTGGCAATATCGCAGTTGTTTAGGACGAGTAGTGATGGCACGCATGTACGTGGAGGACGACGTGGGACGAATATTGCGACGTGGATGGTGTCGTTATCGTCGTCTTCTTCGTCGGAAAAATCTCCGCCATATTTATGTTCAATCGCTTCAAGTAATGAAGGCATTTTGTTGTCTTGTTTTTATGTTGCACACCTAAATATACAATTAAAAATATGAAAGATAGTAAATAAATTAAAAAAAAAAATTATAATATCGCAATGATTATTATAAATGTATGTGTGTCCTTGTTCAGAGTTGGAGAATGGTCTCCCGGATTTAACAATAGTATAACAACGGATATAAATGATGCAATCAACAGTACAGAGGCTTTCTATTATTTTTGTTCTAATATTTTCACAAAATACTAGGGTCATGGTGTTGCAAAATACTCGTAAGCGCGGTATTTTTGGCGCGCTCCGATTCTTTTTGATAAAACCACAAAACGGTTGCGCGTTCTTTGTTACAAAACGTAAAACGAATCGTGCGCCATGCCAAGGTGATACCAGGTATTTATAAAATATTGCAAAAAAATATTTGATCTAAATGTGTATCTATGTGTATAATATGAATTTTATAATTGCATAGTTGTCGTTTGCGTAATTCAATAATAAGAGAGATTTATGATACCAATCACCTGTTTAATGTTTACATAACAAACCGACGCGATACGGAAAAGTACGAGACGTCAGAACAAAGGATCACACAACATCAATAGGTGAAAAATACCTTGCTGCCAGTGTTTGTCATCAGAAAACGACAATGGAATTTGAAAATGTCTGTTGTGATGATCAATTAGCAATCGTTGAAACGAACCACTTGAATTTGAATCGTAAATGCGTCGTCTGTGTGCATACGTATGTATGTGTAGGTATTCTATTGAGTTGTGATCACAACGATCCCCGCACAAGCACTGTACTGTGCAGTGCTCGGCTTGTTTTGCTTCGATCAGCTGCTCGTGCTCCTGCTCCTGCTTCTGCTTCTACTAGGTATCCCCTCTTGGCTGCGACCGCCAGAAATTGCGACATCGTGACAGCTGATGCCACCTTCTTTAATTCAAAATGCAACCAATAACACATTTCACATCATCCCTTAATCATTTACCCCCTAACAACACCTAACGTTCTCAGCTCATGCAATTTTATTGTGCAGTTAATTTCTACTATATATATATACGTAGTATAAATGTTATTTATATCTATGATAAACATCATTGTTTTGTGTGTATGCATCATCCATTAGTATTGTAGCACGTGTTGCTCGTATATGTAGATACATACGTACATACATACATACATGCATTTACTGAAATACGCACATTGGCACATTACGTTCCGACCTTGAATCGCAATATTCGGAACAACAAGGAAATAAATAGAACACACTCACACCATCTCGAAAGTTACCAAATATATTTCATTCCATACATACATACACACGCACACACACACACACACACACACACACACACACACATGTATCCACATACATACATAAGTACATACATCTAAGTTGATTGCGTATTTGTAGCCCGTGTCCAGTCTGATTACGTTGGGTGTTCTAGTTTTTTTTTTTTAAGTTTAGTATCCCGAAATACCCCAAAACTGACCTACATATATTTAGTCGTGTCAACAAAGTTTGTTGCAACCGCAACAATTTGCTTAGAAAGTGGAGCAACTCAACTGAAACCGAAATCTCCCCCTTCCCTATTAGCTATTTATTTCTTTATAGTTTCTAGAGTAAATGTCACATTTAACTATGTATGTATGTACATGTACTATTGCGTTTTCCGTATTTGTGACGACATAAAATCCTTGAACGATTGTCAAACACACGTGCAAATGTAAATAGCAACAACATTAACTAGTCAGAGAGTATTGTTGATGCTCGTAAGTGTGTGGGTGTGCACTGCATTCCACTCATACATACATACATACACACGCATACAGACATTCGAGTTACATCACAGGATAATCTGGATGCCAAATGATCAATTTTATATAAATATCCCCTGGAGGTTATTGATTGGCCTATACAAATGCCGTTGTCTTTGTTTTGGCCTAACAAAGACCCGGGATTTTTGCATTGTCGTAATGAAATCCAGTTTGACCACATAAACTTAGTGAAGCATACATAACACCTAAAGCTCCAGCAATAACTTTTTGATTTCAATTATACATACATTAACACACACACGTGTACTACATGATATACATATAATGATAGTTAATCATTGAATTAAATTTCGGTTCACTGATAAAATAGATAAAGTCAAATTTCTAATAAAAACAACCTTCAATTAATTAATATTACGCGTATATTATAACATGAGAATATTTTTTTGCTGCCTTTATCTTTACAATATTTGCTTTGCATCTTTACCAACTCAAGGTTTTCGTCTGCAATTTCCATTATTCATGCAAAATTAATCGAGTCTCACAAATTGAAACAACAAAACAGCACCTTTGTGCTAATACTTAAAAAGATTTGGACGAAAGTAAAAAAAATAACAAAATAGAAAAACAAAATGGAATGCTGGTGTCCTGTGGTTGGCAAAAGTCGTCTTTCCATATCTGGAAAGCGACCGTTTGAACTTTGCACAAAAGTACAAAATATAAGTGTGGAGAATATTTTCAAAATTACTGACCGCTAAAAGGTTGTCTAGCAACTGCCACTATATGTATGTGTGCATAAAATATGTATATATGTTTCAAATCGGAACAAAGCTTACCAAATAAAATTTATGTAACGCCGAAATCAAAATGTTCTTTAACTGGAGATTTGTATGTCTGTTTTCTGTAACTTTTGGCAGCGAATACACAGACTGAATACTAAAATATTGATTAGATATTAGTTTTATTTTTAAATATGCCTATTGCTTTCACTAAAAATTTCAATGTTTCCATGGAAAATATTCAACAATCTGAGATTATTATTTATTTACGTTTTTATAATAAAATTATTTAATAAAAATGTGCCTCGGACGCTTTTTCCTGATTCCTGACGCTTATGTGACTTCAGTAACAATACTGCGTTGCAGATATATATTTCAGGCGACTCACAACTAGTGTAGCATTCGCTCTGACGGATTACTATTAAAGTAGAAAACCTTATCAACTGTGTACCGTGCGTCAACTAATGTCAACATAACTTGACTTTCGATGACAGTCAATTTGTTCTAGTACCAGCTTTTGTTTTCACAAGTTGTTATGGCAATAGTATTGAAGTTTTTCAACACACATGTACTACGACAATCTTGTACAAGTCGAATAGCTTCTGCTACCTGTTTAGTGCAAACAAGAAATATGTCTGGCGAAAAGCCGCAATTGATTCCATTCACGAAGGATTTCTTCTTTCGCCAAGTGAGCAAACACTCCACCTTATGTAAATACATGTATATTTCTATCGGTTAAATTGTGATATTTTGCAGTTATTCGACTCGGTGAGCAGCACTTACACGTACTTAATCGCTGATAATGACTCCCACGAAGCAGTCCTTATAGACCCAGTTATAGAACATGTTGAACGTGACCATACTCTCGTGCGCGATCTCGGTTTGAATCTGACGTTCGTCCTCAACACACATATGCATGCTGACCACATTACGGGCTCAGGCTTATTGCGAAAGCTCCTTCCCGGCTGCAAAAGCATCATCTCCCAGGCGAGCGGGGCGAATGCAGACATCCACGTATCCGAAGGCGACTTGGTGCATTTCGGACGGCACGCCTTGCACGTGCTTGCAACTCCAGGGCATACTAACGGTTGCGTAACGTATTATTTGCCAGAACAAGGCGTTGCCTTTACTGGGGACGCTCTTCTGGTAAGAGGCTGCGGAAGAACTGATTTCCAAGAAGGAGACCCGACGGTGTTGTATAAATCAGTGCATGAGAAGATTTTTACAATGCCGCCTGATACTATTTTGTATCCTGCGCATGACTATAAAGGATTCACCTGTACTAGTGTTGATGAAGAACGGCGATTGAATCCACGGTTGACGAAGTCTTTGACGGAGTTTGTGGATATCATGAATAATTTGGGGTTGCCGTATCCGAAAATGATTGATAAGGCAATTCCAGCGAACAAAGTCTGCGGCGTTTTTGATGTGGAAACCCGACAAGTCTAAGGGTGCGCCTCAATATTGATCACTATATACGTAGGAACAAAAGATAGAAATAATTAAGGATAATTTATTATGTTTTTTAATGTAGTATTTTCGTTATGATATGAATAAATATATTGTTAATACATAATGACGGAGAGTGCTGTTTCTGGTACATTAGTTTGCTGAAGTGTATTGCGTCATTGAGCGTCACTCGCGATGGCATCGATCTGTAAAATGTTGGCGCCATCCATGTCGCAGTTAAAAGTCCGACCCTGTGTGTCGACCACGTTGCCAAGCGACAACATCGATCGCAGGATGTTCGCGCTTGCCCCCTGCGCTCGCGATTTGACGGCCGACCACACGCGGTATTATGCGCCGTCCCCGTGGCGGTGGCGGCGTCGAGTCAACAACCGACGCCTAAATGAATCGTCGGTCGGCCGTATTGCTCGCGTCTGATGGATAGCCCATGAAGAACATAGCATCGTTGCTATATTTTAATTACATCATACACCACATACATGCGAGACGACCAAATTTACTCTTGCGTGTATCCACAGTTGCTGGCTTGCTCTAGACCAAAAAGTAGATGGTGAAGCAAACATATCCTATTATTCTTTACATTTCAATTCTATTGATTTTATATAATACATTTATTAGCATACACCATCTCTAAAATGTTTCTATGCATCATACTATATAGGAGTAGCTTCTAAAGGTCACATATCTCAATACTTCCTGTATATATATGTATGTATGTATGTATAATTTGAATATTAGGGTGACGAATGCGTAGTTCCTGATCAAATAAAGTACTCGTGCACTGGCATCTCTTATGTAATTTAATTAATGGGGGTTTAAGAGGAGTTTATATTGAATTCCTTCTCTCTTTCCAGCGCAGAAGGCGGTGGTTTATTTTTCTTTTCTTCCTGGTGTTGGGTCGCATTTGCATAAGGCGATATTTCCATGTTCGTAGTCCGTGGCAAATAGTACATACATACACATCACATCACATCTTGGCCGAGAATATTATCGCTAAAAATCTAAATCCGAAAAGGGTAAGGGCGATTGGAGGCGCGCGCAGTGTCGTTTACGTTTTGCCACAACATTCTGTGTGTGTTATGGAGGCGCTGTGATCAGTTCGCTCTGTTGGTTGGCTGACAACTCCCAAGTAAACGGAATTTACTACTGTCGTTGTGCAGTGCAGTGCGTTCCGGGGTGTTTCAACACCAAAATGTTGCATTGTGCGACATATACGTATGTGATTTGTATTGCGGGCATATTAGTGAGCCATGTGCTGGTAAGTCCATCACCCAAAACGTCCATATAATGCTTATATTCGCTTCCTGTATCGATTGAAATTGTTCTTCGCTTCACCAAGGGGCCGGTAGGTACTACACTCAGAACAAGGCCATTATATACATATATACACATTGATTTTTCTCTCCAGTCTACTGTGATCACAGGATACGTATATTTAAGTAATATACGTATACATATATTATTTCTCAATCAACCAAGAAGCGTTGGTTTCTTTGTCCTTAACATCTCGCCCACACCTACCCAAATTCTTAACATCTTTCTTAGTTGCTTCATGCGCTGTGTGTACTACGAGTATGTTTTGTATTTTCTGTAATGTTTGTATACTTATATACACTCACTCACATGGCCTAAACACGATCTGTGTTCATTCTCATTTGCTAAAGCCGGATGTATTTTCTTCACAAGATATTTGTTGTCAAACAATGAAATGTTATTACTTTAAATAAAATCTGAGACCAAGTTATCCTAATTATCCTTTTTCCGGGACGAAATAGATACTTGTCAATTTTACCTAATTATTTCTTACGGTGTTCTAAAAACGTATTTGATAAAAAAAAACTGTATTTGAAGTCTGGCGAGAATCGATTTGCGTACAAAAAAAAAATTAGGGTCGTTTTTTGAGTCATCGATGATGAAGCACGTGAAGAATAAACGGGGTGCGCCAAATCTTACGACGTATCGTCGAGGAATTGCACGGTAAATGCGTGAGTCATGTCGAGGGGGAATCCGACATATATATTGATCAACACCTTGCGTCGCATGTGGCCCTGCGGAACCCGGTTCTGACCCCGGCACGGTACCGCCTCGCACCCCCTTTCAAAATAATACCGCTTTTATATTCCCCTTATTGTTTGGTGTGACTTGGAAGCACGCACGCACGCACGTGGTTCAAAAGAACATGTTTAACTTCCGGTGACTAAGTATTAACTTCAACCCCACATACGAAAAAAAGAAGAAAGTTTACATAAAAAACACGGTGTTCTTTTACATTATATATATATATATTTTAAACACCTGCCATTATATATATACATACATATATGGCGTAGAGTTTTTGAATATAAAATAACCGAACCGTTTCCGCCCCCTAATGATTATAATGCTCGTCACGAGTATGGCTGCTGTTTCTGAATTCAAATACGCTAATATAATGCAGTCACTCAGATAGACGAAACAGGTCATTCGAGCACAAATATAACATGCTCAAATTATTTAAGTAATAACTTAAGATCATCTGAAATTCACCAAAGGAAATGACGTCAAGCACAATGGATGGCCAAATTAATGATATCTATCTATATATAAATTTATAGATATTTACTCATCCCTTCATTCATGAACTTTGACACAATAAGGGTCGTAAATAGAGCAAGCCATCGAGAACATTCTGTATTATAAACGAAATGTATATATGTATGTATATATGTATAATAGTATCATAGACCGGGGATATCGTATCGATTCTGCAGTTGGTTGTCTAGGCAATGCCGATGTAAACAGAAACCAGCAGGCAGTCCACTAGGACTAAGCGAAGAGTATCTCTCTGATCGTTCACGTGCATTGTTGCGTCGATGTCGTTCGATTGCAAATCTCATTTGGCTAATGAGCCGTGTAGCAAAACGGTTGCACGTCTTTGATCTGCCATCGATTCTCCTAGAGATATCTCTGCTAGCCCTCACCTAATGACATTCAACACACTACTACGTCGCTCTCTAACACGCGAACCAATCCCTTTCATCTCGATACGGAATTGTCATGCCTAGTTCCTTTTACCTTACATAATAATAACGCGCCCCATTTGATGCGTGCGAGGCATAATATGTTTTTTTTTTTCGATTCAAAATTCTAGGCTGCAGGTACTACTGTGGGCGGCACCGTGTCGCACTTCGAGCCCCAGGTCGCCGTATTGTGTGACCCCGATGCTCAAGGCGGCCATGAAGCATACCACCCCCAATACATGACGGAACAAGGGAGATGGCAAACCGATTTATCTGCGAAAGCGACGTGCCTGCGCGATAAAATGGACATACTCGAATACTGTAAAAAAGTCTACCCGAAAAGAGACATTACAAACATCGTCGAGAGCAGTCATTACCTAAAAGTAGGTAGCTGGTGCCGAGCAGGCACCGCACCTACAGTTACCGGGTCATCCACTGCGGCATCGCGTACCAGCAAATGCAGGACGGCGCGATGGGTAAAGCCGTTCCGTTGTCTAGAGGGTCCATTCCAAAGTGATGCACTTTTAGTTCCTGAAAACTGTTTATTTGATCACATTCATAATCAAAGTAAATGTTGGACGTTTGGACGGTGGAATGAAACTGCTGGTGGTGCCTGCAGAGACCGTGGCTTACAATTACGTTCATTCGCAATGCTCTTACCATGCGGAATCTCACTATTTTCCGGAGTGGAGTTCGTGTGTTGTCCGAAACATTTTCGTGACAATTTAAAACCAAAGAAACCAATTGTAGCTGTTCCATTATCAGATGAGGTCGACGACTTAGACGAACTGGCTGATGGTGATGAACTGGATGACGCCGAAGGAGATCTGGATGGAGATGATGCAGCTGCTGCAGCGGCTGTAGCTGCGGAGTATGATGATGATGACGACGAGGATGAAGATGACGAAGACTTGGATACTGATGAAGACGACCCTCTAGTTGGTGTAGATGATGAGGCTGATGAAGATGGCTATGGAACCACTAGTTCTTCAGGAACAAGTGGTGGAACCACTATTAGTACAACACCTCCAACTAGTACGGTTGCGCCTACGCCGGATCCATATTTTACACATTTTGATCCAAGGACAGAACATCAGAGTTATAAAGAAGCACAGCAACGTCTTGAAGAAAGTCATCGCGAAAAGGTATACATTTATCAGTAAATGAAAAACATAAATTGCTGTTCAAATCAATATATGTTTAATAGTATAATACATATTAGAATTTTTCATTAGGTAACACGAGTAATGAAAGACTGGTCCGACTTAGAAGAACGCTACCAAGACATGCGCGCATCCGATCCACGTGGAGCAGACGCTTTCAAGCAGCGAATGACACAACGTTTCCAGCAAACCGTGCAAGCGTTGGAAGAAGAAGGCGACGCAGAAAAACACCAACTAGCTGCAATGCACCAACAGCGTGTTCTAGCGCACATCAACCAACGCAAAAAGGAAGCTATGACGTGCTATACGGCCGCGTTAAACGAACAACCACCAAACACTCACCGCGTCCAAAAGTGTTTGCAGAAGCTACTTCGCGCGCTACACAAAGATCGTGCACACGCTATCGCACACTACCGTCATTTGCTAGCTGGCAGTTTAGACGCTGCTGCACGTGAACAGCCCAGAACTCTAGAACGTCTTACAGACATTGATCGCACCGTTAACCAAAGTCTGCAGATGCTACGCCGCTTCCCAGATCTAACAACAAAAATCGGTCAACTCATGGATGATTATGTTCAAGCGCTTCGCTCGAAAGACGAAACACCTGGATCACTGTTAGCAATGACAACAGAAGCCGAGGCTGCGATTTTAGATAAATATAGAGCTGATGTCGCTAGCAGACAAGCGGAACGAGAACGTCAACGTGTTCAAGAAAGAGCTCGCAAAGAACAACGGAAGCGGGAACGCACTGAGATCCGAGATGAGAAACGAAGAGTAGAAGCTGCGCTAGGCAAAAAGATTGATCGGTTTGACGCCGAAGACATGGAAGACGAGTCTTATTTGCCGTCCACGACGGGTTCACCAGCAGATGTGGCGGCTACTACGTCGGAGACGTCGCCACAACAGACAGTTACTCGGCAGCAGCAACAGCCAACCGTAGACGATGCTGCTGTTCAACAAGCCGTTGAAGAAGTATGTTTAACTTTGAAACTCATGTTTTTTTTGTTATTTATTAAAAAAATTCTGCGTATTTAGGTGGCGGCAGCAGCTGTAGCTCATCCACAAGAAGTGGTTCGCGTAGCCCACGCTATGACTCACGAGATCGGTCACGGCGAACCCACGTATTCGGTGCGCCGCGAAGTGTACGGCAAGCGAAGCGGTCGCTCCGTGTATTTTACCCTCGCGTTCGCTGGAATGGCTCTGATGGCTGCCGTGGTGGTCGGTGTTGCAGTAGCGCGCAGACGATCAGCTCGCTCACCGCACGGCCAAGGCTTCGTCGAGGTGGACCAGGCTGCGACACCCGAAGAAAGACACGTTGCAAACATGCAGATTAACGGGTACGAGAACCCGACGTACAAGTATTTCGAAGTGAAGGAGTAATGAAGGCGCCCCAGCGACGAGGTCAGTACAGATAACGATTACATTTTTGCAACGTAAATAAGAACCACAAATATTGATACATTAATGACATAATTAGATGTTTGAAGAAGATTTAAAAATGTTTACTTTTTTGGATTAATAACTTCGATAATAATCTTATCGTTTGTTTAACTATATTCCAAATACAATTGATTATTTTCAAAAGTCCACTTTATAAAAGTAATAAATAGGTACAAAATATTTATTTAAATTGTTATAGGTGGCACATGGTACCAGCAAGAAAGAAAACAGCTGAACAGAGCGCCGGGCAACGGACAATATAAACAAACACTCTCACACACAAACACACCAATTACACACATATATTTATATACAACAGTGGTAGCTAAATAAATAAATAAAATAGTAGGCAGCTTAAATGTAAAATATACTAAAAATGATTTTAATGAAAAGATATGAGAAGACGACCGTGCTCTGTTCTGCGACGTGACGAGGTTTAGCTGTGTTTAATTTATTATCTCTTTTCGAAAATGTGTTGGCCGTTTTCTTGTTCATAGCATTCCAGAGAAAAAAAAAAACAAAAATTAAAAAAAAAAAATCAGAGAATATGTAATAAATTATTACGTTTTATGTTCTTTCGCATAAGTGTGTCATAATATTATATAAACACAATATATTTATATTTATACATATAAATTAGTGTAGATACGCCTTTTTTGTCTAGTTCGGGTGTTCGTACAAGTGTACAAAATAATAAGAAGCACATGTACGCACACTTGTACACTTAAAAGCGTGTCATTGTAAGTACTTAAAAAAAAAAAACAACAAATTATAACTCGCGAGACGACTATTGATATTATTGTTATTTTTGATCATCTCATTAATAAACAGTGCGACAGATTTAGATTAAAAAAATGCACTTAAACGTTTTAACTAACCGACTTGTATTTTGCTACGCCGATTACAAAATAAGTATGCTTGTAGATTTGTAAAACATTTTAAAAATGGTGATAGTCGATATCCGAGAGTCCATATTGTAAATGTGTAACCGTAATTTATAAGTAATAAAATAAATGAATAAATAAAATAATTGTAGAGAGAGTTGAAATACTCTGTTTACATCACATCTCTCTCACTCTCTCTCGCAAACACTTCTAATCTAAAATTGTTTAGATGTTAAGTTGAATTGGTAACATCCGTCGATGATATTTGCATGTCCTGAGCTTTTTGTACTTTGGAAATTGGCTGTTAATTTACATGGATTTTATATTACCACTTGAACGATGTAATTTTATAAAAAATTCTATAGTTGTATCATTGGTGTAGGTGTGTGTAAATTAGCATCAATTTTTAAACAGTGCACAGCACTTTCAATAATAATAATAATAATAAATGAAAATAAAATGAAAATCAACACCATACACACATTTTAATAACACACATTGAAAACACCATATTATATATATATAGGCAGGCACCATCAGCCATCCAATCCATCATCGGTGCAACAATTGCATTTTTCAACAATCGCAAACTTGCGCGTTTTTATCTAAAGGCTTGGCTTTCGTGTACAGTTTTTAGTACCTACCTACTAAGAAAAGTTCCGTATTAACTTTAAAGCAAATCGACGTTTCTCCAGAACTCTCTTTTACTTTAACATCCAATCAATATGAATCTATTGTTAGTTAGTTAGTTAGTACCAAATAGAATGTATTTATATGTTTCGTTATCATATTCGCGGAGAATCAACAACAAATGAAACAGACGTGTTTGTTCATAATTAATTGTCATTCGATGTCACACATGTAGATAGGTATTTTAGGTAAAAGAGACGTTTTGAGTTTTCCTCCCTCCATTTTTCAATCAAAGACTCATTTCTTTTTTTGGTAATGATGATGTGTTTGAGTGTTGTAATTTTCAAAATACGCAAAACTATCGTTAGGGATATTTGAATTGAACATACGTGTAAGTTTTGTGTTGTGTGGCCATGTAATTTTAAACTAACAAAAAATAAAGATACAATTAAATTATTTATCAATACATTTGTTGTTTGTGCGCTGAACATATCATCCATAATAAATTATTATACTCATTACATGCATTCTCAGTTGTTTATAGTTAGAAATGAATAAATAAAATGATTCCGTCTAAAACCGATTACTATATTTTAATTCATTAAATATTATGTGATTTATATTTGATTTGTGACAATTTTATACAAACAACTTCAATTTACGCCGTTTGCCCATGAAAATAAGTGCAAGATATTTCAAAATTGGCGCCATGCGGAAATATAGATCTCTTAAATCTATTCTAACGCAAATAAATCGCTGTAGAGGCCAGCACTAATAGGTCTACCAGAACCGGATGCCGACTGGACGACTTGAGGAATCTACCAACAGATACCAGCACCTGAAAGTGGCCCAGGCAGTGTTCTTGTGTGATAGCTGTCAAAAACGTTTTTGTTTAAGAAATCGCGAGTTAAATCTTTGGACAATAGGCGAGCTATCATAAATCCAACGGATTGAAATTCGTACGCTTTGGAAGGATCGCATCTGCGTCGGGATTGCTCACAGAAGGTGTATTTCAGTTAAACATTGTTCGCCATTTTACGTATATCTAGAATTTCCTTTGCATTTACTCATCCTGAAAAATTCGCACACCTAGTTTGCCTTCTAATGCATTGTAGTAAATGAAGTGTTTTTTTTTTAGTTTAGGAAATGAATCACTAGACGGGCTAGTGGATTGTTCCTTATGGTGGTTGTCGAGGATATGGATGAACGCACACCGTAAGTAATTTTTTTTTATATATATATCAATATATGCTTAATATTATAATAGAAATTGTAAGCGTGTTCGTGGCAGTAAGCATTAGTTTTGATTGAATTTTATTGAGATACCTACGTACAAGTTTTTATTTGAAATTTGTTCCTGATTTCCAACTATTATCTCCTACATGGTAGTCCCACAACATTATTTGTAGAAATGCTTTTTCAAGGCTGTTCTCTATTTTGATTTGAAATGAATGAAAATTTCACGCAAGTGGGTGCGAATAATTCGAATGAATCACGCGTACTTGGTCGGGCGTTGTCCGTCGTGACAGCGCAACGCGTGAAATAATTTAAAGTCGGGTTCGCTAGAAATTGCGCGGGCAGCAATGCAGCGATATGCGGCGTCGCGGCGCCATGCAATCGATCTCTTGTCTCGTCGAGTGTTGCGTGGCGCCTTCTTGTCCTGCAACTACAGTCTTTCCCAGTGCGACCAGCGTCGGTACGGTATGAGATCCAGTGCAATTGGCACTCCGGCGAAATGTCCAAAGCGATTAACGCATACAGAGTGTAAGTGTGCGTGAGTGTAACTGCGTGACCGTACGTGCGTATTGAATGCGTGATTTACCCATTCCCCTAATTTTGTTTATTCACCTATATGCGTGTGTGTGTGTGTGTGTGTTTTCATTTGTGAGTCCTTTTGTTTATGATTAAAAATAACAATCTAAAGAAAGGGCACATAAAGTGTCGCCATTTTATTTGATATTCCTTAAATTTATATTAAAATAATCGGCGCAAATCGCACTAGTGAATTATAGCTTACTCGTTTTTTTTGTTTTGCTTTATGTATTTTTTTTCGTGTACTTAATATGTATGTGTGTTACGCAGGAAGAAGATTGAGCATATAGGCAAGATGACCCAACTAACGCAAGAAGAAATTGTGACCAATACGAAGACAGTCGTGCAAGGCTTGGAAGCGCTAAAGAATGAACACGCCAATATCCTCCATGGGCTCACCAGCTCGCTGGAGGTCGCCGTGGGAACCGTCGAACGTGCAAACATGGCAAATGTAATCGAAGAGAAGAGTGGCCTTGTCCGCAAATCAATCGACATGATTGAATTGGGTCTCGGCGAAGCACAAGTGAGTCATGTTATCCAAATCGATCCAAGTTAAAAATGATTTGTTTACTATTTTATGAGTGTAGGTCATGGTGGCGCTAGCATCACACCTTCAAATGGTTGAAGCTGAGAAGCAGAAACTGCGCACGCAAGTACGCCGTTTGTGTCAGGAAAACGCGTGGTTACGTGACGAGTTGGCGAACACACAACAAAAGCTTCAATCTTCAGAACAAGCGGTCGCCCAATTGGAAGAAGAAAAAAAACATAGCGACTTCCTAGCATCAATCAGCAAATACGACCAAGACGCTTCCGGGGGCGGCGATGATTCCTCAGAACATCGCACTGGCGAACACGGTGGGAACAGTACCACCAGGTCCATCACGTCGACTTCATCACGAAGCGGTGATGATCCCGTCGTGGACCTCTTCCCAGACGACGAACAAGAAGATCGCGGGAATGTGTACCCAACACCTCCAAGCCAATTTGCTCAACAAGTAAATGCTGGCTATGAAATTCCAGCAAGGCTACGTACACTACACAACCTTGTTATTCAATATGCTTCGCAAGGCCGTTACGAAGTTGCCGTACCGTTGTGTAAACAAGCATTAGAAGATTTGGAGAAAACTAGCGGACATGATCACCCAGACGTGGCTACCATGTTGAATATTTTGGCTCTGGTTTATCGAGACCAGAACAAATATAAGGAAGCAGCGAACTTGTTAAATGACGCGTTAGCAATACGCGAGAAAACACTTGGGGAGAATCACCCAGCCGTCGCAGCGACGCTGAACAATTTAGCAGTTCTGTACGGCAAACGTGGCAAATACAAAGAAGCAGAGCCCTTATGCAAACGCGCCTTAGAAATCCGTGAGAAGGTCCTCGGTAGGGAACATCCAGACGTTGCAAAACAACTCAACAACTTGGCTCTCTTATGCCAGAACCAAGCGAAATACGAAGAAGTGGAACGTTACTATCAACGCGCTCTAGAAATTTACGAGTTAAAACTTGGCCCAGATGATCCTAACGTCGCTAAAACTAAAAACAACCTCGCCTCGTGTTATCTCAAACAAGGTAAATACAAGGAGGCCGAAATCTTGTACAAGCAAGTGTTAACTAGGGCGCACGAGCGCGAGTTCGGCACTATCGACGGCGACAACAAACCAATCTGGCAAGTCGCTGAAGAACGCGAAGAAAACAAGACTAGAAACCTGGCAAATGTTCCGTACGGCGAGTATGGCGGATGGCACAAAGCTGCGAAAGTTGATTCGCCAACAGTGACCACCACGCTGAAGAACTTGGGCGCGTTGTATCGCCGACAGGGCAAGTACGAAGCCGCCGAGACGCTGGAGGATTGCGCGTTGCGAAGTCGCAAAGAAGTGAGTATATTCTGTGATTGAATTGATGCATTTTTATTTGTTCTAATTGTTTTCACATATGTCTGTACTCTTGACTCAGCACGTACAGCAAGTAAGTTGCGCTTTATTGGTGATTTAAACCAAGCTTCATTTAATTCATTGAACAGCTATTGTATTACTGCTTCGAATCTGCTACTAAATGCTTTTTATTTATAACATTATTAATTATTTTTCTCTTTATTCATAGTTGACTATATGTCCTAAGGTAGGTGTATCATTTATTTCTTCCATATAAGCCAAATTCCTTTCATTTATTTTCCAATTATTAATAATAATAATAATAATTCAATCAAGTTTTTAAACTACATTCTATTTAAAAGGCTGGTTTGGAAACAGAAAAGAAAAGCTTGGTTTATATTTATAACCACATTTATGAACGTGCTCAATAGATGGCTAATAATATTTTGTCTCTCCAGGCGTTGGATATTGTTAAACAAGCCAAGATGGCTCACCTTTTAAGCGGCGCAGATCCAGAAAAGAGACGCCCAGCAAGTGCGGCGTCCGTAGGCAAAGACAAACGACGCGGAAGCCGAGAATCGTTGGAGATGTCTTACGACGGCGAAGAGGTAAGTGCAATTTTTAGAAAATTATGAGTGCTTACTCATATAACTATAAGAAAACGCCAGTGGCCCCTTCGCAAAAATCAACTCCATTGTTTCTGTTCAGCCGGGTGGTCGTACTCCCGACACGGAGCGAGCGGGCCTCAAAACCAAACTGTTCAATGCGTTGGGACTTCATTCGTCCGCGAACAGGCCCAGCACGTAACTCAAAATCACTCACATACCGCGCGCGTGCACACACACACCTCGCGCACACACACACACCCACGCGCGCACACACTACTACTTATTCGTTCAAAATTAACGGAATTAGTACTCGTTTTTATAATTTAGAGGCGATTCTTTTTATTGCGCATTTTTAGTGTGTTGCCGTGCGTGTGTACGTGTTGCCTTCTTCCATTTCTTCTTCTTTCGGTGACGGTGGGGTAGTGGTTGCTTGGCGGAGAAGTGAGTGAGTGAGATAAATGGGCTACTAATTGGAAAAAGGAAATAATCACAAGTTATTTTGTTCTTTTTTCCACTGAGTGGTTCGTATGTGATTGGTGAACTGTCTGTCCGTAAGTCACAATAATTTTAAATAAACTAATTTTTAATCAATTTTTTTTTATTAAACAAGTAATAATAGTTGTAGGAAATTGTTTATACTAGAGAAGCGCTTCCACACGGTGCACTTTTTAAATGTGACACTTTTAAACAAATAATAAATTGTTATTAAACATAAGCGAAGGTTTGCACTTTTTATACCCCATTGTTAACGCGGGTTGTTAAATTTATATAAACACAAGTTATCTAGCATGGACATTTGTGCAACAAACAGGGCCGACTTAAAATTAACAACGTTTATATATTATATTCATGTTCACAGAGCGTAAAAACTATTATTAGAAAAGAAGGGCGCTATTTAGTACTTTAGTCGATCGTCGAAATTATTCCAGCAGGCGCTAGTTATATATTTGGCTCGAGAGGTAAATATTGCAATATTTCAATACCAAAGCAAACCCGTTTAGATTTATAATAAACGCCTTTAAAATCTCTTTTTTGGAGAAGACTCAGCAAACTCAGGATCTATAAAAATACAATTTATATATATATATATATATATATATATATATATATATAAATAATTAGTTAATATTTATATACATATAATAATTTAAAAAAACTTTGTGTTTATGTAATTTTAATCTATACCCTTCCACTATTTCTTGAAATGAAACTACCTACGGTAGATTATATATATATATACTGTACAGAGAGACATGTTAAATTTGTTAATAACAAATAAATGAATTATTATTAAAAAAATAGATATATACTTTATTTATCAATCAATGGAGTTGATATTGCGGGGCCGTTTACCGTCGCCCTAATGACCGATTTGTGTGTGTGTTTTGGTGATTGTTGCAGGGCAAGACTACTCTCAAGTAAGAAGTGGAACCATTTAGGGGACAAAAATAATCTCAAAAAAAAAAACATATTTACTCATTTTCGTTGAAGCAATTTTCTTAAAATACGAGCCGTTTTTGTTTAACCAAATTCGAGTCAAATCCAGAGATTAACTTATTTTTTAAGGTTCTAATTGCCTACGTTTACTATTCGGTTTATATTTTTTTTTTAATAAATAGCTATATCCCCTTTATTTCGATGTTAAAATTGGTGTCCGGGACTGCCCACACTTAAATTATTTATTAAGTATTATTAATAATGTATTCACCTTCTCTCTATTAATTTTAGTATTATTTATTTATTATTTACATCCGTTTCCATACGAACTGTAATATACAGTGTGCTGGAAACAGGTCTTATACATCTACCATTATTTGGTGATTTGATATTCCGAATTTGACTAAAAAGTTACCACATTCCATACAGTGATTAATTATTCAAACAACATTCTCAATTCAAGCTTATCACTGACAACGCACATTTGGATCACAATTTTATCTTTGCCCAGTAAACTATATATGTATTTATTTACTGGGCTTTTAAACGGCTACGTGAAGGCCACATCAGTTTTCTCTGCCGCGATTGCAGAGATCTACTTGTATGTAACTGTTTTTGTTTAGCAATTTTTATTGAATTTTTCTAATAATCTGTACTGATTTACCCAAAAAAAATAATCAAAGCTTATCTAATATTATACTTTTTAGTTCCCGCTTTTTGTGATGTATAAATGGCGTTATATACAATCTTGCTGTGATAGTATCAAAATGCATGTAACGACATTTGAAACAAATAAAAAATGGGTCTTATAATTACAATCGCTTTATTTTCTAAATATTATCAAGTTCCTATAGTCGTAAAACTCGTTAACAAATAGAATATGTATAATATAAAACTCGTTATCAGACATAAAGATAAGATATTAAATGAATAAAGATGGGCGACATTGCATATAATATACGTGACAGTCGTCTTAGTATTTCTAGTCGTCATACAAAAACCAAACTTAAATCTTACACAAAGAATGAAGAGAATCGTGATAAACTCATTGAAGAAATCAACTCTCACTTGACGCACATCCACCAGGAAATAGGACTTGAGAAATTTAGTCCTGAGCAGTTGAACAATTATAGAAATATTATTTACGATGAGGCCAAGAAATCAAATATTAGTGATGCGACTGTAGATTTTGTTTATAAATTAATATTTTCGTTGGATTTCGCATATAGTCCACAAAATCATGTAGTTACATGGAAAACTCTTTTAAATCTAAGTAAATTATTTTGTTTATACTTGATAGATAATTTCGCTAGTATTTTACTAATTTTGATTTATTTCCTACAAAAACATTGGATTGTATTCAGTTTAACTTTAAGTGTCACTTTAATCAATTCTATTTTAGTATCGCAAGTATCAAATAATAGGTAATTTAAATGAATTTATTCGGGTATAATTTATGTAAATTTTATATTATTTTAGAAGACCAAAATCAACAATACTGCATTATATGTGTAAAGTTTTTAATTTATATACAATATTTTCAATTTTGAGAGCTTTAACTCTAGCATGGAATTTGAAATGGAACCAAACAATAGACCCAGAACTTAGTTTTAACAACTTAGAAGATGAGCGCAGTCGTATTGAGCGAATGAAATACTATACAGGATTTTTCAAATGTGTACCATTATTAATAATACAAATAACTGTATTTTATTTAGATTACCGTAAGAAACTAGAATATGACCATTTATGTAAGTAAATATGTATGTAAGGTTTTGAGTTTCAACTAATTGTAATATTTTAGTACAGCTAGTGCCGTTTGTGATGTCCCTTTTTGGAGCCTTAACAGCGATATTTTCGCGATTTAAATCCGGAGACTTATCAAATCTGTGGGTTATTTCAATTTTAGGTAACTATTATACAGGGTGTAACAGCGAAACGAGCTACCTCGAATAACTTCTATGTTATTAAATATACAATAAAATAGTATAAGACAATCTTATGCAGGACCAAGGGGGACATCCAACTATAAAAGAAAATATTTTTTTAAACCAGTGGTTCTCAAGCAACAACACAAAGTTATGTTTTTTCAAATGAGATGCCATATATTTTTTAAGTCCATTCGATAGAGTATTTTTTTCTGAATTCTATTATGTATTCGTTTTATACCCTTACATAAGTAAAATATTGAGAAAAATGCGATTGAAAGTTAAATCAATTTTATTTTTATAGTTATTTTTCAGTAAGCTATGAAACAAAATTGAGCTTAAATACAACGAAACATAAATTAAATACACTAAATTATTTGTTATTTACTTTATAAATAGTGTAATAAAGTAAATCACAAATAATTTAATGTATTTAAGCTCAATTTTGTTTCATAGCCTACTGAAAAATAACTATAAAAATAAAATTTATTTAACTTTCAATCGCATTTTTCTCAATATTTTACTTATGTAAGGGTATAAAACGAATACATAATGGAATTCAGAAAAAAATACTCTATCGAATGAGCTTAAAAAATATATAGCATCTCATTTGAAAAAACATAACTTTGTGTTGTTGCTTGAGAGCCACTGGTTTAAAAAAATATTTTCTTTTATAGTTGGATGTCCCCCTTGGTCCTGCATAAGATTGTCCTATACTATTTTATTGTATCTTTAATAACATAGAAATTATTCGAGGTAGCTCGTTTCGCTGTTACACCGCGTATAAATATTTTAGTGATTTATTTGTATTTCAGCTGCGCGATTATGTTGTATAATTCTAATAGTATCAATCCATCCCAAAATTACATTGATTGTTCTGATGTGCCATTGGGTTTTAGGAGCTATTTGGTATTTCGTCGAAGTAATACACCAAGAAGTGTATAGTTTCACTGAAAAGTTACTATTTAGTGTAAATGAAGGGATCATTTGTGGATTTGTACCGGTGCATTTTTTAAATCTAAACTTAAATATGTATTTATGGGTAATACATTTTCTGGAGAATTTGGCTGCCATTGTTGTTTGGCACGTACAAGAAGTTACACCGTCGAATTATTTCTTACCATATATAGTTATTATGAATATCATCTATTATTTATTTGGATTAATTTGTTTTATTGGTCTCAAAGAAACAGATCATGAAGATGACTGAAATCGTCATTAAACATTTTGTACAAAAAGAGATTTGTTATAATAAAAGTAATAAAAGTTTAATTATTTTATTTATTGAATACAAAACGTAGAAATGTTACTATATGTTTGTAATATATTATAGATTAATATCTGAATGGTTACCGGAACTGTGGCAGTCACCAATGTGGAGCCATTTCCCACTACTAGTACATTTCATTGTGTATTCTATATTTTGGGCTCCTTCCGGACACAAAATACTCAATGAATCTTTGTACAAATATGAATTACCAATAACTGTCTCATCATCAGCTACATTTGGTTTTTTACACGATATTCCTACAATAGAAAACATGTTTTTAAATATGTTACACAGAGAGCCGTTTTGTTTTACTTACTCGTGCATTGACCTTTGATTTTATTCCATTTCCCATTGGCAAGGCATCGAATTACATTATTCCCATAAAAAACATACCCTTCAATACACTCATACTTGAGCATATTACCGAAAAAATATTTTGTTATATTATAGCCATTTTTATAATTCATATTTTCGTGCGAAGGCGGTTGAATACATTCAATTGCTGTAATTATTTATTTTATAAACATATTTCAACATGTATTAAAATATGAAACATACGTTTACATGTTAAATTTAAAGTTGTCCAAATCCCAGAATCTAAACACTCGGTATAATTGTTTCCAAATAATGTATGTCCATTGCGACACTTAAATCCAATAATAGTACCAGTATCAAAGCTAACTCCTGAAATATCACTTGACGTGTAACCGTTTGGAGGTATCGAAGGCATTTCTTGTGCGAGACACCCCTTCGATATGCATTTGGGTACTTCGTGGTCCCAAGTGCCATTTTCTTGGCACGACATTAATTTGGCCCCGTGTAATTCAGTTTCGTTCCCACATGTTATCTCCAATTGAGTATGGACTTCGAAGAGCTCAACATCTTTGAATTCTTCATCGTATACATGGTCAGAGATAATAGTTATGTTCATGTTTGAAGGTTTTGGGAAAGTCTCACATTGACCACCTACAAATATACAATTAAAATCTGCAAAGTTCTGAATGGCTTGAGGCGTACCTCTGCATAAAGGTTTAATCCCAGACCAAGTTCCATTATCTGTACAAGTTCGAGTATAAGGCTCTATTGGTTCATACCCAGAAAAACATTTATAAATTAATTGATCTTTGAATTTAGTGCCTCTACCAACAAGTTCAGCATTTGCTACATAAGCAGGGTAAGGACAAGAGATCGGTTCACATGTCGGTGCTTGCGAACCTTCCCACTGCGAAGCAGCGTTACATTTTCGTTGCAATAAATTATCTTGAACCATTTTTCCATTAAACAACAATGAATATCCAATATCACAAGTATATACGGCAGAACGACCATTTTCTAGTATCGAATACTGTCCATTTGTTATATCTTCAGGTAGACTACAATTGCCACAGAATAGACTCTTCTCAATGTGAACAAATCCTCTAGTTCCGTTTCGGAAATCAGCCCAAGTCCGCACATTACCAATTTGGTCAAAATTGCAACCTTGCATTGTTTCCAACACTTCAGTTTTCGTCAATACTTTATTCCAAATGTCCACATAACTTAATTTTCCAACAAATGACTCCGCGCGGCTAAATCTACCACCCAAGGCGTCTTGTTCTTGTCCCAATACAATTTTTCCATTACCTAAATTTAAATCAGTCATTTTTGCAAAAACAAACTTAATTTGTAACTTACCAGAAATGGTTAAGCCATCCGATAAACCAGAACCATTCGTTTCTAGTTTTGAGTCAACATAAACACCATAAGCGCCATCAAACATATTCCATGTAACACATAAATGATGCCAGCGACCATCATTAAGTCGGACATCAGTTACTACGTAAAATCCATTTACGTACAACACTAATCTGAAAATATAAACTGATATTGTCAAAATTCAGAAAACCCATAATAACAAAAACTCACCCAGAATAGTCAGTAACAGTAAATGCATTATCGTGATAACTTGTAGCGTATGAGAGAACAGTACCATAGTTGCCTCGGTCATTCGTTTGAAGCCAAACACACATTGAAACTTGAGATAAATTCGTTTGTGGTCCATCTACGATGACGAAATCATTTATACCAGATCTAGGAAAGTGAAGCACGTAATTGAAGTCCTTTTTCAGTTCACAACGTTGGCCATGGAACAAATTTGGACATTGGCAATTATATGATACTTCCGCATTGGTACAAGTACCTCCGTTCAAACATGGCGAAGATAAGCAATACTCTATTGTAGTACAATTTGGAGGATTTTGTTTACCAGCAGGACAATCACAAATATAACTGGTACGATTAGCGTTTGGTATATTTAAATTTTTGCATATATTATTATCAACACATGGATTATAATCGCATGGTAATAAATTACATCTTCGTCCAATATAACCGCCAGTGCAATTGCATAGAAACCCGGTGACTCCTTGTTCAATACATGTTCCATTATTCTCACATAGCCCTTTAACGAGTTGACATGGATTTGCCGCTGATACATCTTCTTGAACTTCTAAATCTTTAAATTGCTCACACGCATCGCCAACAAATCCAGGTGGACAAGCACATATTCCATCAGTGCAAGTACCACCATTTTGGCACTCGCAAGTTCGAGTTTTAACACGACACCTTGCTCCAATCCAGCCTGGACTACAAGCACATTTATGCTTTGTTCCCACGGGAATACATGTTCCTCCATTTTTACAAACATTGGGGCGACCACACGAGATTCTTTTCTTTGGACGCCCTTCGCAAGTGATCCCTTTACCTTTATTAGTTCCTGATGGACATTGAGCCTTGCACGCCCGTTTCGCTTTCGCTCGTTTCCGACCATATGTTGAACGATTATCAGGACATTTCTCACAACTAAAAACACCTGGTTTATTAGAATAAGAATCTACAGGGCAAGCCACACATTTCATTTCACTAAAATACGTTCCTTTCGGGCATAGAACACAACGGGGTTTTAAATTTGGTAGTTTAATCGCTGGTATAGACCCATTTTTACATTGAATAAATGGTTCTCCGATAGTAACATTCACTCCTGCATCATCTGCAGCTTGTAACAGTTTATTGGAATTGTTCAGTTGAAATTCAATCTTGCGTTTAGATGCATCTGTGTTCCGCTTATTTCGTTCGCAACCACTTACCAACATTGTTCCGCCATCTTGTTTCACAATTGATCCAAAATCTTTCAAGATTTCATTATCCTCGCATTTCGTTTCCGCATTTATAACTTGCCATACTTGCGTTGGATTTTGTGCTGGTGTACACTCAGGTACATCCCAAACTCCAGGAGTGTCATGTAGACAGATTGCTTTGTCTGTTAGGGCAAAGCCGTAACCATCTTCACAAGTTAGAGCACAGGTAACACCACTTGGTGTAGGACTACAGATCGCTGTTTCGATCGGAGGTTCATCACAACTTGCTTCTGTTACAACAGTTATGTTAATCTTACACATATTTGTATTGTTGTAGATGTCTGTAGCTGTATATGTGATTTCGGTAGTGCCGGCTTCGAAATATCCAAATTCATGCGATTTTATTACGGTTACTATTTCGTGGGAGTTATCATAGATTAATGGTTCATCCCATACGATTTTAACTGATTTTGGATTTGAAGTTAAGAATGGTGGCGGACTATCACAATTTTCTATCACTGGAGGTTCTTTATCAATTACTTCAATGCTGATATTACAAGTAGCTTCATTGCCAAATAAGTCGACTGCGTGATATGTTATAATAGTAGTTCCAATTTCAAACTCATCGTCTTCACTAATTGGTTCACACCAAATAGTAGTGTCCAATCCAGAATTATCTTCAGCTTCTGCTAAGGGTAGTATAGCTATCCCAAATCTGGACCCAGGTGTTGTTTGAACTACTAAACTCTTCGGACAAATAATACTTGGTGGTGTGTTATCAATACATTTCGAAGCATTTCCACTCCATTTACCTGGACTTCGTCCAGTTTTAGACTTACAAGTTACAGACTCACCATTTGAAGCAAAACCTGGTTTACACTTTAGGGTACACTGTGCTCCAAATAACTGTCGCTCTTTCGTGCATACTTCCGGAAGCCAATTACCATTATTGATTTTTGCTAACCGATTGCAGCGAATCGGTTTACAAGCTGTACGAAGTCCATCCCATTGGGCTACAGGTAAACACGTACGTAAAGTGCTCCCAGTAACAGAATGTCCTTCACCGCATGCGAATCTGCATTCAGTGTCAACGGGCATGTTACTTGGAAGTTGAGCGCCTAAATATTTTTGATCTAAATCTTTGTTGATGCACTCCATAACTTCACCGTGAATTGGTACAGGGGGTTTGGTACACGTTTTGACTTCGCATTCTGGTTCGACGCCTGTCCAAGTACCATTTTCCTGGCATAAGCGAATAGAGTTACCTTTTAAACTATACCCGACTTGGCAGCGTACTCCACAAGCGTTGTGTAGAACGTTTTGACATTGTGCTTTAGCAGGAACACCGACGAAGTAACCATTGTCAGGAGCAGCTAATTTCGAGCAACGAACAACTTCACAACGACCTTCTTTATTCGCTTTGTACCCAAGTTTACATTTACAATCAGTTACATTTAAAGCATTATCAGATTCGTGGTTTGGGTCTG
This sequence comes from Nebria brevicollis, assembly GCA_944738965.1. Classification (NCBI taxonomy): domain Eukaryota; kingdom Metazoa; phylum Arthropoda; class Insecta; order Coleoptera; family Carabidae; genus Nebria; species Nebria brevicollis. The sequence continues at coordinate 11,528,209 of OX122904.1, forward strand.
GACATGAAATACAAACTCCATTTTCAGCACTATGCCAGGTTCCTTGGGGGCACGCTGTACATTCTAATCCATCTCCTTCAAAACCACGACGGCAACGGCATGTATACTGCCCACTTCCAGTACCACAAGCACAGTCTGCATTTTCGTCACAACTAATATCACATTTATGTGATGCCACGCGGATATATTCACCATCTTGTAGATCAGCGTGCAAAGCCCTTCGGGCTAAAGACTCGAATTCTTTAAATCCATGTAGAAGGTAACATGTTTCTGCACTAGTAGCTATACTTAGCAACTCTTCACTGCGCCCAGTTTTTATTCCAATTGTGAAAATCGTTACATTGTGTTTGGATTTCAATTCAGTTGCAATGGGATTTGGATCACCACCATTAGAAAATCCGTCTGTTATGAGAAATACAGCTTTTCTAGTGTTGTTGCGAACTGTGCCTAAAACAAGTTTCTTCGCTTTCTCGAAAGCTCCCAGCGTATATGTTCCTCCTCCGGTGTATTTGATTTTCGGTAGAAAATCATTCAATAAAGTACATTTATCGATCTCGATATTTGTTGTAATACCATCGACACGTATAAATACGTTATCACTTGAACTGAATGTGACAATGGCTATTTTGGTGTGTTCGTTCGATACTGTTAAATCACTTAGGAGTTTCCGAACGAAGCGTAACTCACTGAGGAAGTTTTCTTCGCCGACGCTGCTTGAAGCATCCACCAAGAAAATCAGATCTATCTGTAATCGTTGATTATTGAACATTAAAGTCTAAGTGATTTCTTGGAGCATAAAAGTGACATTTAACAGGAGTGAAAGAAAGAGTTATTGTATTAGAAGCATGTGGACAACATGTCATATTTGATACTCCAAGAAAACATCAACAATTCCGAAGATTATTTGTTGGTAGTGGATATTACCTGCGGCCAACTTTTGACTTCGTTAACGTTACTTTTGAAGGTTTCACCGAGTTCGTCGAGTTTCCCGCACTGACACAAAGGTGCTAAAAGTACCACCGTCGCGACGGTTACCAGAGCGATCATTGCAAGACACTGACACCATAGAACACAGTCGCCTGGCGTCGGTTTCTATTTCGGGCGTCTCCCACACGGCACTCTCAACGCACTGCAAGTTTATTCAACTGCACAAATAAAACTATATGACGGACGGTGAACGTAACCCTGAAGTTATTATTGGTTTCGCAATTTCTATACTATACACATTTCCGCGTAATTGGACGGCGGCAACAACAAGTTCCCAAAATGAAATTAAATTAAAAATTGATCACTGCTATTTGTAACTAAAAAGAGCAACTGGGATATATTAAACATACATATTTTAATATATAATAATTTCGTATAAAGCTTATCATAATTTATCAAATTTAATATGTATCTAATCCAGATTATTTTATAAATGGAACATTTTCATATCGCAAATTAACCATATAAAATTAAATATTTAATTTTGTGCACATTTGTTTTAAAATAGATTAATTTACACACACACACATACACACGTATAATTAAACGATTTAAACCGCTTTTGCCAATAAGTTCCGCTTTAGTTATATAAATAATATATGCACTGCGTTTTCAGGGTAAATTTATTTTAACAGTTTTCCTTTTTTCATCAGACATATTCGCTTTGCTTGCCTGGTAAGTCAATATTTCAGTAACCGTGCGCCGTAGCTGGGATTAACAAGTAAAAAAAGGTCTTAATACATCCGTAAAAGTCCATTAATATAATAATGCGCTGTGGATATACCAGTGGAGTGAATTGCTATAAAAAATGTGTTGCTTTGCAAACTTAGTTTTTATTACGTTTAAACATGTTTTCATAACTTTTTAGAACACTAAGATAATAAATTAAAACAAATACGAGTGAGTAGTGGCAGTGACGATTGAAAATGTGCAAACATGTATGTATGTGCCGAGTGTCCGTTACGTACGCACAAACTAATCCGCTGGCACACTGATTGGTAACGGGACAGCTTAACCATAACACAATGCGAGTTGCCAATTCACTCCCATGTAAAATATTTTCTCAAGGCGCGCGCGGATATGTTTACACATAAAAAACTAATGATTAAATTACTCGCTTTGATGACAATCAACGCAAGTAGTAACAGTATGTTCGCGGCATATAAATGTAGAGCATTTGAAGCATGTAGTTGTTGTTTTCCTGTTTTTCTTCCAGGAGCAGAACAAACATCGGCCAGGACCTCCTTCACGTCTGCGACTTGCTTCTTCCTCGAGAATCCCAGCTAACTGTCTCTTCCGTAGTTTTAATTGTTGTGGTAAATTTTCGGCTGTAGCTCGGAGTTTTAAGTAATCCGTAGTTAAAATTTTCGATAGTGATACTAAGTATTCTCGGCGGTTTAGTTTCGAATTCGTATTTGCTTGAAGTAGTATTTGAGAATTGAGACCAGCGATGTTCAATAAAGTGAAGAATATTGTTAGAGGCCATCGGTTAGTTTTCCGGGAAACCGAGTGTGTAGCAACTAATTTTTGAACGTGGTTCACACTGTTTTTGGAGTTGGAATAAAATGTCGCTATTTCCAATTTGTTGTTAGTATCTACATTTGCAGTATGGTGTAACGTGGACAGTAGCACCATATGTTTACCTTTCTCAGCTGTGTAAGATGCTATCGTGGCATCAGTTTGAAATCCAAACAATGGATTCTTGGATTTTCGCCCAAACTGCGTTGGTAGTTCTTTTAAATTCTTCTTCAACAATCCCACACTTGTTAACTTATATTTATCTAATAGTAGAGTTGCTAAATCCAATGTCATGAGTTGCCGATCAAAAGTAACAGTCCTCCAAGAGTTTGTTATGGGTTGAATCAGTCTTTCTACGATATGTTTTGGATTTGTGCTCACTTTGAATGGCCCCTCGGGCTGTGTTCCTACATACACTTCCATATTTAAAGTATAAAATAGTTTAGAATCAACTAGCGCATACATTTTAATTCCATATTTAACCGATGTACTTTTAATATATTGGCGAAATGGGCATTTTCCTCGGAAGGGTTCTACAATAGTGTCGATCGTAGCGCAATTGCCAATAGAAAAGTGTTGTTTACAGCGCGTTGTGAAATTGTCAAAAACAGTTCGGATGGGCGCTAACTTATCCAGCGACTTGTTTTCTTGCCGATCGTTATCAAACTGTAAGCTATACAATAAAAATCGGAATCTTTTCAACGACATGGTGGCGTGGAAGTACTCGACGCCAGTGCCGTCTTTAGCCCAGAGATCGGATAAATTCTGGTGACTAGCCTTCATGATTCCAGCCAAATAAAACAGGCCCAAAACCGCTTTTAACTCTGCTTGGTTTGTGTCACTAGCATCTCGCTCGCGCGAATAATCTTTGCGGATGCTAGCAATGAAAGCGTTTGTACATTCCACGATTTCATCTATTGCAGAATCGGGGAAGAACATTTGCCAAGCCTCTATGGGGGATTTGGCGCCTTGGGCAAAGCCTTTCACTTCTGCATTTTCATTAAATATTTTTTGTTCTACTATGCTGCCTATCGGCGTCATATTCCACACGGTTGTTTTGTCCCTACCGGTATATATAGTCGCGTCAGTTATCTCTTCGGTTTCACAATCATTATCTGATTCTTCTGTACTGGGTTGTCCATCAGTATCTTCTGAACACTCTTCTTCATTATCGCTTATGAAGTCTTCTTTTGTGTCGTCGAATAATTGCATTATAGCTTCATCCATTGTTGAATTAATTTTAAGATTCTTGTAGAGAAGAAATTGTTACACACACACACACACACACTGAAAGAGTTCGAATGTTACTGGAGCTTATGTGAACGGTTTTCCCGGTCTTAGAGACCATGCGCGAGCTTTCTCGGGGCATGAAAGCACAGCGATCAATAGAGCTTTTACCCGTACGTTATAAACAGCAGGTAAACTAATTGTTGTGAAAAAAATCCGAGACGTGTATACCTGTATATTGTCGCAATTATGTATAAATGATTTATGCGGATAGTGCTTTGGTATAATGAATTGCAAAATCACGTGACTATCGAATAGAAAAAAACGCGGTTCTCGAGTATTTTTAAAGTCGATTAAGCTATATACCATTTCAAGAACAAGTAATCCATCTTGCAAAATTTATCGCTTGTAATTGTGACCATTCTACAGTTCACAAAGTTTATCAATTGAATTCGTTGAGTTCGTTCGTTCGTTCGTTCATTCGTACGTATGGGCTACATACCTATATATATTGGGTTGTTCGTGCTAAAGTTTTAAAATTTATTCACCCGTTCTCTTTTTGGCTGAAACGGTTTTAATATAAATCGGATTTTTATTTTTTAATCCAAATATAAATATGTAGGTACTAGAACGCTGCAAACACTACTGAATTGCCATCGGTCAAAAAACATTGTCAAATGCTAAATTCTATTTCCATATTGGATCAAATATTCAAATTTCATTTTTTAATTATAATTTTATTCCCTATATATACAATATATCTAGGATCTATGCATTATTTATAGATATTTAAAATGCAATACATTTTTACTTTCTTATACGAAGGAATAAGTAAGTATTGTAATCTAGAAATAATTCGATCTCGAGTTTTGACCTTTCCTGAATCTGTTTCTCTCTCTCTGTGCGTGTGTGTGTGTGTGTGTGTAGGTGTGTGTGTGTGGCCGAGTGTGTATATGTGTGTGTGTGTGGCCGAGTGTGTATATATATGTGTGTGTGTGTGTGTGTGTGTGTGTGTATGTGTATGTGCTCTACAACTTAACGGTTGAAAGTAAAATTATGAAAGGTTTATATATGTAAAAATATCTCTTATTTTTAAAAAGAATATTTAAATCGGAAGTGCATGTTTACTCTAGTTATATTTTTCTGTTTTTATAATAACTCAAAATTGGTCGCACGCAGTATAAGTAGTATTGTAATCATGAAAAAATTTTGATCTCGAGATTCTAACGAGATGATACGTTTTGACCTTCCCTGAATCGATTCCGACTATTTTTGGAATGACGTCCGTCTGTGTGTGTGTGTGTGTGTATACCTCTACAGCCTAAACGGTTGAAGCTAAAATTGTGAAACTTTAAACTAAGATTTGCATATGCCTGGGGTGGGCACCTAATATTTTTGAAAAAAATGTTCAAAGCGGAAGTGCCTATTTACTCTAGTCATTTTTGCAGTTTCTGCAATTACTCAAAAATGGTTACAGTTACAGAAAAATTGTATGGACAAAAATTAATGGTATTTATATTTCGCACTTTTGTTCGATTTTTTTTTTGTAAAAAGAGTACTGGCTTCAAAATAATGGCTTTTAAAATTTTTTCTTATTATATTTATTTATACATAAATCGTATCATCTGCGACTGTCAATTGTTTAACAAAATAATTTGAAGTTTGACATTTAATATGTATTATAGATTTGTTCATGTAACTTTGAATTTCACTTAGTGAATTCGTGCTAAAAGTTAAACCAATTTTCTGTTGAAAACTGAACAACTTTTTAATGACGACTAACAAACATAAATGGTACTTTTAAGTAAAATACTTAAAGTTGTTCTAACATGCAACAAAACAATTCAATTTATATTTCTAACTGTATATAGTAGCTTAATTTTTTGTTTTGTTGAAATATCAGTTCTTTGAAATCTTTCGCAAGTTGCCGGGACATTTAATGTGTTTCCATTGAACTAGTACAGTTATAGATATGAAATATATAAATCGACATGTCTGCGCATTTTACAATAGCGCACTATTCGGACCAAATGTTGCTTGAAATACTGCAATAACCTTTCCATTGTAAGACTACATCACTTTGTGTTGCATTGTCAAACTGAGTACTTTTTACGATGTCAAAGTAGACCGGTGGTATATATAACTATTGAACTATATCACACACACTTTATTATATATGTACGATAGGAAACGTTTTTGGATCCAATATAACTTTCTGGTTATCGTGTTATCGATTGATTAATGCGCGATTTTATTTCAACAATTTCTGCCACACACGTAATAAAACTTTTTTTCTTTCATTTACGAAGTAATAAGTATTATAATTATGATTGTAATTCGATTACGAGTTTTTAACGGAAATATACATTTTGACCTTCCATGAATCGTGTTTGACAATTTTTGTAATCACGGCTGTCTGTCTTTTATCTGTCTGTCTGTCGGTCTATCTCTCTTTGTGTGTGTGTGTGTGTGTGTGTGTGTGTGTGTGTGTGTGTGTGTGTGTGTCAACTCTCTAAAGTCTAAGCGGTTGAAGGCAAAATAATGAAACTTTAAATTTAAGTTTTGTATATGTCTGGTAAATAAATCTTCAAATGCTCCAAATCGGAAGTACATGTTTATTCTAGTAATTTTTTACAGATTTTGTAATAACTCAAAAATGGTTGTACTTATAGCAAAAATAGTATGCATACAAATTAATTAGTATTGTTTACATGAAAACGGCTTTTAAAATAAACATCTGCAGTGTCATGCACCGAACTTTCTTATACGCTTTCGGGTTAAATTATTTAAGTCGGTTTTGTTTTTTTTGATAAACAATTGACAGGCGAAGATGATACGATTTATGTTAAAATAAATATAATAAGAAGAAATTTCAAGAGTCATTTTCTTGTTTCTGGTACCGTTTGGGAAAAAAAAGTTTCAAATAAAAGTTGTACAAAATGCTAATATCTATAACTTTTACTGTAACAATTTTTCTACAACTGCAACTATTTTTGAGTAATTGCAGAAACTGCAAAAAATGACTAGAGTAAACATGCACTTCCCGTCGGAATATTGTTTTCAAAAATAAATGGTGCACACCTCAGGCATATGAAATCTTAAGTTTAAAGTTTTATAATTTTAGTTTTAACGGTTTGGGCTGTAGAGAACATACACACACAAACACACACACACACACATACACACACAGACACCCACACACACACAGACACACACACACACCCAGACGGACGTCCTTCCAAAAATAGTTGGAATTGATTCAGGGAAATTCAAAAAAATTGTTTACAGGAAAACAAAAGTCACTCAAAACATTTGACATTAAATATCTATTGACATATATTTAGTGAAAATTATAGTGAATTTAATTTTTATATGATTTTCCGTCTTATATAAGCAAAATATGTATGAGAAAGTTCAGTGCCAGCCATTGCAGATATTTAAAAATATATATTATAATTTCGGGCGACAGGCTTGAAATACGAACAAAAACTCTTAACATTTTAAATACGGGAAGTCTTACTGTGCCAGCAATGACTTTTCAACCATGAAATAAATTTTAAATTATTTTCTTTGACGCTTTTTATTATATATGTTTGAAATAAATTCTTATTAATTTAACTTGTACGATGGTAATATAGTTTTATTGATCATCTTAAAAGTGTAGTTTAATATTGTCACAAAAAAACAATTACCTACTGAAATAACTGCGTGAGTTGATTAAAGCAGTGTATGGTATCAAATTCAATGACTCGGTGATTGTAAATTGAATGCGAATGGGTGAAAGAATTATTGATGACTTCCGATATGTATGTGTGTTGATCGGAACTCGTGGCTATTTTCAAGGGATTATGTCCCAGTCATTTATGACAGGGCCATGTACATACGAGTATATCCACCGGAATATACCTATTGATTTGCGTATTGTACTCAATAGAATTTCTAAATAACTTTTTTGATTATAAAAAATCGAAAACTTATAGCGACAAAATGGTGGAGGCGCGTCGATAGAGTAATAAAGATGTACTTTGTGTGCTACTTTAAAGATAATTCGCATTATCAAAATGCCAAAGCAACAAAAGTTGTTGTCGAGGAAGGGTGCGGGCGTGGGTGGGGGGTGAAGCCAACGTAAACACTATATATGTATAGCGCCTAAAACTTTAGCCTGTTTAAGACTTCCCATTTCGGTTTTGCTTATAGTTTTCGGTGGCGTCGCTTCACTGACTTTATTTCGAGTTATGTTTATTCTTTGTCCCCGCAACAGTTTCCACCCCTATAGCTGTCTCCGCCGGAAAGCAAAATTTATTTTATAACTGATTATACAAAGCAATGATTTTACAAACTAAATGAAAAGTTTTCGTTTACATATTTTATATATATATATATATATATATATATATATATATATATATATATATATATATATATATATATATATATAAATTAGTGTGTGTGTGTGTGTCATATTTGTACATTCCTGTAGTTGGTGTATATAAAAAAAATTTCGTATTAATATTGGTTTTTTTTAATGGGGGCGTGCGTGTGGGTTCTATAGAAGGGGGTGTCGTAAACGTTGACAAGCCAGAGACATGACTCCGGTATCCAAGGAAACTGTTTTATCGACAATCTAACTGTATAGTAGAGAGATAGAACTGTAACTCAATTTCCCGGAAACTTAATACCGAGTCGCGTATTTCGCTTATACGTACAGAATATCTGGCATGAATACAGAAACGATACATGACAAAAGATTCTTAAAGGTGTACGTACGTACGTATGTATGTACGTATATACAATATAAAAATGTATTTTAAAAACACAAAACTGCTTAAAGCGAAGCATGTAAAACAAATTTACTTTCACTCTGTCAGAATTTAATTTAAATGGAAAAAGTAGTTGTTTACATAAATAATTTCATTTACAAGAGCACACGTCTATCGATCATTTGATAACGCAGAATTACATGTCGGTATATATTGTTGTTGTATTAACTATTTCTATAAATACATAGACATACAGAGGTATTTAGTGCGTATATAAGAATAGATGTCAGCAGTTGCGAATAAGATAGCCAGAGACAGGAAGAAGAGCATAAATTCTACAATGCTCAGCAAACAGATCATTATTGTAGCCGGATAAACGGCTAATACCACCAGTGAGGGATGGGGATCATCTAGAAATTAGTGCGATGCAGAAAGCGATCACGATTTATAGCAACTACTTGTAACGTAACATTATCTTCTTCATACGTGGAAAAAATTACGCCAAGTTAGGAAAGTTACTCAACTGTAATATTTTACAACTTTTCGGATATTTATCATGACATAAAAAAAATATCAGATGACTTTAGTTTGATAGGGATTTTCGTCGCTAGTAATCAAAGCTTCATGGCATGTGAACATAATTTTTAAAATACTACGAATGAAATATAATAAAGTTAATTGCAGCAATTAGGTACGTATGTATGTATGGATAATAGTATTAAATTAGATCGTAATAGGTGTATGCAAATCTAGGTATAATGCACTATAGACGTAGTGTGATATTGTAACAGGTATATGTAATACCTATATCGGTGGCTTATTAATTAGCAAGTAGTAAATTCCTAGAGCGTAATCATGGGCTACGTTCTGAGATCACTTTGTGTATCGGTGAGAAATACCTATGTAGATCAAACGTGCATACAGCCAAACACTAATTTGTTATGTTGGTTCAACACACAATTCGCATCTTGCATTTACCTATACACACACACACATACATACACGAGTATATGCTGCATAATCGTATTAAACTGTGTGCTTTGGCAAACGTATCATATGCATTACGCAATCACAAAAGCACACATCATGAGATACCTACAAGGTTTATCGACTTTTAAATCTTGCTTCTACATTAACTTAATTGTTTTACCCTTTCCACCAACCCCCCTCCTCCACACGTATATAGGTCCACTAATCAAACAGTGTTTATGTCTCTTCCATTAAAAATATATATATATATATATATATATATATATATATATATATATATATATATATATATATATTTATTTATAAAATAAAAATCACCGCCTAGGGTGATTGATAAAAAACTACACACGGCGTATACAGAATCGTTAATATTAATTTCGCCACTAGTTCCGTTTTTCTATAGTACGAGCATTGCCACTGCCACTGCCACTACCAGTGCCAATGAATTTTTTGTTTTGTGTTTCCGGTCGGCGTTAATGAACACAAGGCTTCTTCCAAACCAAATTTAATTTTCTATCCATAGTTGTGTGTGTGATTTTCTATTTGCAGTCTTTTATTTTCTTTCCATTAATACCCGTACAGAATTACAATGTAATTTATTTCAACATACATACATTCCTATATGGTACAGAATTCTAAAATTATTGAGTCACAAATATATGTGCATATGTGTGTGTGTGAGAGAGAGACAGAGAGGTGTATTTGTAAAATATCCAGAGATACAGATGAAAAATTCTATTTAATCTAGTTGGGATTCAAAGTAGGCATAGTTCATTTAGTAAGAGATAGAAACGTTAGTAATTAAACTCCATACAGATTGATGAAAGTTAATTTTTAATGAAGCATAAACATAAAATTAAAATAGAACAATTTGTTTGTTTTGCCTTAGTTTATTATGATGCGACAACATGTGTATGTAAGTATGGTGACGACAATTGTATTTTGAAGGAAGACACACACACTCATATCCAGTTGATGTGTGTTATTATGATGGGAACAAGATGTTACTGTGAAGAGAAGAAAATCTGTTCGTTTAACCGCAGCCTGTGTGCGTATACGTACACGAAATTATTAAAGTTATTTCGTGATACCTTCGCGTTCACTATTAACGTTATGAAAAAGAGCTTGTGAACGAGACAAAACAAGCGCACCATATAGGTATAAATTGTCTTCCGGCACTTTTGTTGGCGAGCTTTCCCGTCGTAGCGCTGCACGTCATACGATTCAGTGTGACATTTTTTGTGCCAACTTTTTGCTTGTGATGTTTTTCTAAGTAGACATTTCTATTAAGTAGAAATATGGCGGAAGTCGCACACTAAGACGACGGATTTGCTCTGAATATTCACATTTAGTTGGGAGCAGGTTTTGCTGTTATTAAAGAAACAAAATAAGGTACTCATGTTAATGGCGCTCTTGTAGTCGTAGTAGTCAGCGTGGAGGTAATGAAGTGGTAATAAAAATATAAAAAAAACTTGATAGATATTTGTTGTTGATTGCTGGCGCAGTTGTTCTATGAGAACAGGAAATTGGGATCTATCAAAGATCAACATAGGCGGCGGTGGCGGCGAGTGGCCCTTAAAACAATCTCCGATATGAGTCGCACACCATAAATTCTAATTTCCGGCGTGCTTGGCGGGTGGGTCACACTGACCCACATCGAATCGGGTCCCATATCTGGGCGCTGTCACTGGCACAGTCTGCGTCGTGTCGTAATTATTTCCGGTAATCGATAATATATACTTGTACCGGTGTGGCCCGCACTCTGCTCTCGACATCGCCGCTTCGTATTGTATACGGCATCGTTATTAATTGCAGTGACCCTGCATACACACACACACACACACACAATGCACTTCTTACTGATTTTTTTTTATTATATATATATATATATATATATATATATATTAATAAATAATTTCCAATTAATAAAATATACAGACTACGCTTGTTTTTTTTTCTAATCTAAATATAAATTGTACGTGCAATGGACATTGAGTAGATATCTAATTTAAAAAAAAATGTCCCCTGACGGGAATGGGGACGTCGCCACCCCGAGGTGTTGGGGGAGTTTTGTAAAAAATGGTGGTTGTGCAACGAAAAGATTAATGATATACGGTTTCACTTTGCTTTCTAGCCGTTTTTCACACACAAAACCGCCATACAGTTTTTTTCCGTTGTTACCAAGAAAGAAAACTAAGACCATTATATGTTTATCGGATAAAGTCCAAGCGCTCACATTTGTTTTAATTATACTATTTAAACTGCCATTAACTGAGAAAAAAAATGAGTACAAAACAAACACACATACGCATTAATTTTGTTTCGGATACAATATGGAGTCTAATTGTTGAGGTTTTAAAAATGTACTTCGCTAATAATATATATATATTTATTTGTATTTAGGGTGAATAAAAAAAAATAAATACAAAAAAATCGTTGGTCCCCCGGGTGGATACTGAAAACCTCCGACTGGGCGAGTTTGCGGGTTGCCGACCGTCAGAGCAACGCGAGTCGCGCAGTAATTCGCGGAACGTGGTCGCGGTATCATCTGTGGCATCTCGACTACACGCCCCCGCACTACGCACTACACACTGTCTTTCCCCCACGTAAAACAATTGACAATCATGTGTGACAATTGACAATCATGTGTGACACTAATCAACAGCAAAAAACAATCGTTTCAAAAGTGCGTGATTTTTACTGTGATACGTAATTTTTTTCTGGTTTTCGATATAGTTACAGATTTACATCTGGTTACACTTTTCATATTAGCATGGTATGTTATTTATTTACATAATTATATAAAGCATTTTTTATGTATAAAATAATTCTATGAAATATAATACAAAGGCATTGTAATTTGGATCACTATAATATTATTAATCCAATGTCATAAAAGAAACGAATTTAATGCGCATTAATTAGCGAATAGCAATTAAATGTTGTAAACATAAGTGTAACTTTGCGTGGGTGTCATATGGCCCACGGTACGAGTGATGCGAAAAAGCTCAGGGCCATTAATTTAAAAGCGCCGCTACGTGTGTATCTGATCGTAACGTAACGTAGCGCAACATAACATAACATAACGCAACGCGCACAGGGCAAACGAAAGCTAACGAAATAAAGGTTAGGCTATTAACACGACATAGTTTGCATACCTACTATATAACCAGGCTAACGAAGCTTTAATATTATAATGGGTGTGCTTAATTCGGATTCAATTTTGGGATATATATATATTTTAGTTTATAGCAAAATTATGCAGATTTGCTTTGAGGGAAATGTGCAAAATGTATCGTACTGAATTCACAGATTGATAAATAGTGTTAAACTATGCAAAGCTATTCGTGACGAATTGTATTATAGTCGTATATGAATTTGACGCGCGTAAATTGATGTATATATGTATATTTCAAGCGTTAGAAATGTATATATTATCATATATTTTCGGGAAAACGCATACTTTAATATATTAATGACTTACTTAAACATTAATGACCCATAGTACAAACAAAGCTGTATCAAACGTGATTATATATACTTTTAATTAATTTTTGAGAGCACATACATACATATATACACATAAAGGACGGTTTATCCTTCTTTTTATTTTCACCTATATATGTATATGTAAGTCATGATCTGTTTAGTTGGTTTACGTGTTTATACAGGGGGAGCCCTAGCGGCCAAAGTGCTGAAATATTTATTGCTTCTGCAGTGCGTAACTGATGCGCGTACTGCCGCCCCCAAAAGCACCAGCTCCTGACCCATGGAACCGTGTAAATAATGGCACAGCATTGCTAACCTAATAGGCCCAAAAATCTTCTAATTGACAATCGAATAAACCATACTTAAATATCACAGATTTCACATTATTAAATACGACATTTTATACAATGCATAACACATAAAATACGTCTCGTTTTATTCCATTCTCACATTATACATACATTCCCGCATCAAATGGAATGCCTTTACCTCCATTTCCCGCACGACAATCCTTACAAACACCTTTTGCGATGAATTAAATGACAAATACCAAAGAGACATATTCATGTAATTATAATAATCGTAAAGTTTATTATATTATTATATTATTTTTATTAATTTACAATATTTTACTTACCTTTGGAACACTTTTTCACTAAATATATTTCTTATAATAGATTTTAATATTTAAATGAATTAACATAATAATATTAATTATTAAATGTAAAGATTTATGTACAAATAAATAATATTAGAATAAATTTCAATAGCCATTTTCTTATAGCTGGAACATTTTTTGAAAAAAAAAAATACATTCAAAAGTTGTACGAAATATTAATATCTTTAACTTTTATTCCAACTATTTTTGCTGTAAGTGCAACCGTTTTTGAGTTATTACAAAAACTATAAAACATGGCTAGAGTAAACATGCACTTTCGGTTTCAATATTCTTTAAAATACTAGATTTTCTTGCAAGGCATATACGAAACTTAAGTTTAAAGTTTAATAATTTTACCTTTAATCGTTTAGACTCACACATACATATACACACACATACATACATACACACACAAACACACACACACTCACACACATATATATATAAATGTATAAATTGTTAATAACAATCTAGATTTTAGAGAATAGATTCTATGTAAATGTTTCTTCGTACATATAAGTTTATATACAGCAACAACAACAAAAGCAATAAAATTAAAGTTCGATGTTATTGGGTCGGTTTTTACGAGGGCATAAAAGTAGTGACGTGACGTGACGTCCATGTCATGCATGGCATAGCACGCTACCAACCATATTTCTTCTAACAGACAACTTCTAGTAGTATATTGAAAAAAAAAAAACCAGCATACACTGATATATATTTTGGTAGAAATTAGAAAGGCAAAAAATATATTTAGTTATATTTACAGAAAAAAGAGAAATATCAACTTAAAAAACAGTAAATGTATTTTTAATTCAGTATGGTCGTAAAAAGGGCGTAATTAAAAAAAAAGAAGTTTATATTATCTCGCCGGGAAATTATGTAGGGAAAAATTTGAATGCTAATGAGTATTTTAATTTTTTTCCCTCTAAAACATTCTTTTGTTCCAGATATGAACTGGCCAGCGGATATGCAGTGCAGACTTTTCCTATGCTCCACCATTATTTTCTCTATACTTGGTACGTACGTACGTATGTTTAATAATACCGACAACAAGATGTTTTAGTTTCGAGAAATCATTTCGCATTGTACTGCGTGCGCGTTTTACAATGGAAATGAGTGCACAATCTGTTTTGCGCGACGAATCCTTATCCGATCCGACTCGGCACGGCACGGGCACAAATCGTAAAGTCTCACAACCTGTTTAGGGGATTCTTCTCATAGAAAAATACCGATGGTACAAAAGTTGCAAGTATAAATCGCACAACACGTCTACCATGTAATTGGATGGGTTTTACTGGTTTTATTAGCGAACTATGTAAGACTACGTATTGTGTACTGATTTTGCGAGTTAATCAATAGACTAAATGTCAAAGTTTCGAATATCAAAACTTTAGCAGACGGTGACCCAAATGTGTTCGGAAGCCTCTAGTGGACAGTTAGTGAAATAATTTATGAGCGCATCAAATTATAATTTATATCTAGTTAAATATACAGTTGGATTAAACTGGATTGATCTTTATGCCATATATACAAATTAAATTTGACTCGCGCATGGGGATGATATTAAATTATATTTAATTTCTTATTTTTGGTGACGTTCAGGTGCTTTTGATTTATGTTGTTTTTTCCTCAATTCAGGTTGCAGCGGTTGTAAATCAAATTTATTATTTTAGTTCCCATTTTTTTTTTTGATATAGTATCGAAAAGTTGTTAAAGTCAAATAATTTTAGTTATGGTGCTTGGAATGGTGTTCGTTTGATGTCGGGTAAAAATGTAATTTATATTCAGTCTTTTCATCAAATTGGTATTCGATCAAAGATGCTATACACCAATATAAATTTGTTACGCTTATTGCACTTGTATAGATATGTCCTTTAATTAACAATAAAAAAAAGGTAATTTTCTACGCGTATTATGCCAAACATTTGAACATTAAACGTTAAACGGCGTAATAACAAAATATTCATATAAATATATAATCGCGTATGAGGTGTTTATATGTATATATATGTATATATTTGTATGTATGTACATGGTTTAAAGTTCCCTAGAGCACATTTCGAATGTATAAATATTTTGGCATCCATTTTACATGCAGTACACACATGTTAACATACGAGCAAATGAAATATTAGCTTGATAACATTTAAAACACGTCTTATCCGAACGGAAATTACATATACAATTTAACCCTATCTGTTCGAATCATTTTGCCTCTGTTCCTAACAGATGCGAACACTTTTCAATTCATTTGCAACAACAATAAAGCCAATAGACGAGTATTACAATCATACAAACATACATACATACATAGTGAGTATGTAAATAAATTTCAAACAAGAGTTGTACTGACAGTTTGATAGAGCTGGTGGTTTTAACGTATTACTAACTTGAACAGGGAGCACAATAGATATGTAGGTTTCATTCGTAACCGTTTCGAAGTTGAATCAATATATATTATATTTGAATATTAGATATATTTATATATATACACATATACAGACAATTTTGTTTTCGGGAAATCTAGATGGATTTCATCAATTTTAAGTACCAGTACTTGAATTTTATTTCCATTTTTACGTTTTATAAAACAAATATTTACATTATAAAACATTTATAAAATGTATCAAAATTCTCGATACAAATCTATATTTTAATATTTACTTACATAAACACACACAAATACACACAAACAAACAGATAGGCGCCATTACAGAAATAGTTAGACTCTATTCAGGGAAGGTCAAAAGGTATATAGCCGTTATAATCTTGTGTTCGAATTTTATCATGATTACAGTACTTACTTATTACATCGTATAAATATATATATATATATATATATATATATATATATATATATATATATATATATATATATATATAAATATATATATTCGTTTATTTATAAAATGAAAATATCATTTTATTAAAGTTGGGAGATGGCTAGAGGCCTATTTGATATGATAATAAAGTTTAATGTGAACCAACACAGATGGTATTATTGTTTATGTAGATACGCAGAGTTTTTAACGAATGAAATAAAAAAAAGCTCTCCCAGTTTCTGTTGTTTGTGTGAGTAGGCTAGGAATTGAGTAGAAAATTGTCGCTTTAGTAAGGTTAAATAAACAGCAACTACATTTACATTTCGGCGACGACAGTCGCCGCTATATGCATAGCAAATGTTGCGGCAAAAAAGGACACAAACACCCATCTGCAAATTCCAGTCGGATGTGCTCTCGCGGGCCATGTTAACATTTCCGCTCCGATAGCGCCACGATACTAGCATCGCAACTTTTATTCCATTCCGTTGATGCATGCATACAAATAAAACATATCGTTTGCTTTACTACAGCTGAAATGTTTTTCTCTGTAGGCTTAAGTTTATCTAAGTTAAATTTGGCACCGGCAATGCAAGAAGTTGTCCGGTACGTAAACGAATCGTACATCGTGACGTGCTTGGATGACAACAAGAAATCTGGGGTTGCTTGGGTTCCGGGCTCCGGCCAAGGCGGCACCGCAGTCGGTGACAAGGGGCACCCGCATGTGTCAAGCATGAGCTCCGGCACCGCGTTGGTCTTTGAGCGGATTTCAAGCGAAGACAGGGGACATTACACGTGCCGCTCTCACAATGAGACTGTGTCATTTAAGCTTATAGTTATTTGTAAGTTTACACTCAACTATTGTCTATAAATATACGACATTTTTTAAGTTACAAAAATGCGTATGTGTGTGTTATAGCGCCTATAAGTTTTAAAAACACACCTTTAGTACAAACTGTACAAGAACACCGAGAAGCTGTTGTTACATGCTTGGTGGAAGGAGATCCAGAACCGAAAGTTTTATGGAAATTTGATGGCAGAGATGTGACTAGTAAGTACACAGCGTACGTAAACTGTCGTTCAAAGTGCAATTTATTTCTTGTTTGTCCAGCACCACGGTATACAATCATCGCAGATGGTCTCAAGATAAAAAACGTCTCTTTAGAAGATAGAGGAACGTTTACATGTAGAGCATATCAAGTGTCGCCTGTGACTAGCATGTACGAGGAGAAAAATATCAAATTGAATGTTCAACGTAAGATATATATATATGCATATACATATTTGTATTTAATCAATTTTCGACTTTTTGTTTGTGTTTCCTTTTTATTCCAGATAAACCAATGCATAAAAAAATGGTGCACGCCAAAGTCAAACAAGCGTACGGATACGTTGGAGGCGAAGTGAATTTAACATGTGAAGCAATCGCAGAACCCGCCGCCAACTTCACCTGGTTCCGCCCCTATAAACAATTACTAAAAATGTCCGGGCGGATCATTCAAAAAACGCATTGGTCCATATTACAAGTAAGTACATCAAGAATCATCACACACACACACAATTATACATACACACACACACATACACACAAACACCCACAAACACATAAACACACACACACACAAACACACACACACACACACACACACACACACACACACACACAATTACAACCGTGATTCGTTATATTTCTAGTTATATATCCAAGACGCAACATTCTTCGGCAACTACCTATGCAAAGCCAGCAACTCATTGGGAACCCTAGACCAAATCGTAGCCTTACTAGAGGGTGACAAGCCCCCGAAACCGCAACAGTTACGCCTTAGAGGCATCAGCTCCGACACGTTCAACATTGAAATAAAAGGGCCGAATTTAAACAACACTCAAATCCCTGTCGATATGTACCCCACAGGGTATCGCATCCAGTACCGCCCTAAGGGTGTTACAGATAAATGGAGTGGGGCTGATAATGCAGATTTTAATAGTGTTAGCGAAGGTATATATATAACAACTCTTCCCCACTGCAGCAACTGTCAATAAATGATTTGCAATATACTCCCTAGGTGGATTTTACATTCTAACTGGGCTAATCCACAACACTGAGTATGAAGTCCGGGCTGCCACCCGGAACATAGCCGGAATAAGCGACTACACGCCACCATCCGTCTACAGAACGTTGCGCTTGCTCGCAGACTCTATCACAGCAGCCGGATCACTTCCGACCCAGGTCATACAACCCACGATTTATCTGTGCTTATTCAGCCTCTTTTTATAAAAGACCCAAGTGCGTGAGTGAGTGAGTGCGTGAATTGAAACGATGTTGTGCGAACGAATGTTTTTCATATTAATTAAATCTATCAATTTTGGTATTAGTAGTATATATTATACTACATAGAAAACAAGAGAGTATTCCTTGTAAATCAGGGATGGACTAGCTCATTTGGTCGTTACATTATAAACATGTTTCCTTTACAGTGTAAGCTCAATATTTAAAATCATTCCACATTCGTAGTCATTACAAATAGGCGTTTAGTATTGGTTAAAATCGCTATTAATTATAAGAATATTATGTATGTATGTGTGTAATAACATGTTATGTTGTGGTATGGTTCGCAATAAATAATTCTGTAAGGATAATCTGTAATTGTTTTCCAGAAATCTCAAAATGAAAATCTATGTATGCAATAAAATGACTTTCAAATGTATGCAATAAACTACACTGAAAAATGTTTTCATTCTTCTAGTATTTTCTTTACAGAATTACAGACGCTGAATCGTGTGTAAACCTAATAAATGTACATTGCCATTAAGTTATATGTATATAAGAATTTATTGATGATAAATAAATGTAATAATTGTTTCTAATTATGTTGTTTTATTTGAATGACGAAAAAAAAACCTGCAGTCATGTCAGTGTGAAATTATTTATAAAAGTCGCGAAATAAGAGTGTTTGTGGAACTAATTCGGTGTTCACTACGATGTGTAAGATATTTATAACAACGGAAGAATAAAGTTTTCGGGAAGTGACATGTGTCTGGTTCACCCGTGCCCTATTGTACTACATACATATATAACATACTACGCCAGGATCAATTTTGATCTCGACAGCGCACCGATAAACGAGTAAACATCGCCTGCTGCCCGCACTAAAGTCGATATTACAAGTGGAAGTATTTTTCGCCAAAGAAACATACATTCTCAAGTTACAAATAAAGATACGACTTTTTAAACCAAAACGTTGGATTTATTCAAACATACATAATAACAATTCATTATTTTTGTTGTATAAAATACAATAATTTTTACAATTTCTATAATTTATTTTGAGTTTTAAGATGATAATTACACACTTCTGAAGATTCATATTTTAAATAAAAGCTATTATAACGTTTTTACTAATTATGTGAAGAAATTAAACACTAGTTACTTTCTTATACGCAGTATAAATATTGTAATCATGAAAGATTTCGATCGATTTTAACGGAAATATACGTTTTGACCTTCCCTGAATCGATTCCGACTATTTTTGGAATGGCGGCCGTATGTATGTATGTGTGTGTGTGCGAGTGTGTCTGTGCGTGTGTGTGTTTGTGTGTAAGTGGCTGTGTGTGTGTGTGTGTGAGTACTTTATAGCCTCCACGGTTAAAGGTAAAATTATGAAATTTCAAACTTAAGAATTGTATATGTCTGGGCAGAAAATCTTATATTTTTGAAAAAAATATTCGAAGCGGAAGTGCCTGTTTACTCTAGTCATTTTTTGCAGTTTCTGCAGTTACTCAAAAATGGTTACAGTTACAGAAAAATTAACTGTATTTATATTTCGTACAACTTTTGTTTGAATTTTTTTCCAAAAAGAGTACTGGTTTCCTAATAATGGCTGTTTAAATTTCTTCTTATTATATTTATTTATACATAAATCGTCTGTCAATTGTTTAACAAAATAGACGTAAATAATTTGAAATTTGACATTTAATATTTATTCTAAGAAATATATTTAGTGTAAAAGCGATCTAAAGGTTAGGACAAATATTATAAATTAGAAAAATAATGTAACTACGATGTGGTTTAACCCAAATGCGTATAAGGAAGTTCGGTTGCATGACACTGCAGATGTTTTTTACTTTACTAAATAATTTATTTAATACTATTTGACTAATTTAGAAATATACTATCCCATATTTATTTAAACACGAATATATGTGTCTACAGTTTGTTATTTATCTTTAGATACCACCCTTCGTTTTCTTAGCTGATAACTTATAACGAACGCAGATTAACAAACACTAATTTCGGACTGGCCAAGGTGTCTACTTATATTTAATTTACGGGTTCTAGAGGCAATCTGTAATTCATTCCTGTATTTTTGGTTAGCTCGTTAAACTATTCTCAATTAATTTTCCGGGATTTTACCGGAAAGAAAACGCGAAAATAATGAGACACGAATCAACCGATACATATCAACGTTAATACTGCCTCACGAATATGGATATCATAAGATAACCGAGCTGCTTTATTTATAGATATGAGAAAAGCAATTTATTCAAGACTATAATTGTTTACTTTATCATTTCTTTGATTACGCTCTAGTATTTTTAAATTAAATTATGAAAATGTAGCATTTTCGATTGTCGCCGTAATAAAATTTGATTTACTGTGCTGGGTATTCTAACACGCAATTCAGGATTAAAGACAGGTGTTAGAGGTCAGGTATTACTGTGGAGGGTGCTTCAAACACCATTTATTCTCTCGTAATTACCTGCAACGAGTTACGGTTTTTTCGCACGGTATGTTTATCCAGTGTGCTCTGTGATAACTCGTATTTCGCAAACGCAAGGAATAGGGGAGATTTTTAAATGTATTAAGTTGCTTTGATTGTTGTCGTTATGCGAATGAAAATGGTTGAAAAAGTTGAGGCAGTTGTGGCGGAAATGTATCAATGTTCACGCCATCAACTGTGTTTAATTTTAGTCCTGTGGGGTTTGAATCAAAGTAGAAAACAAAAAAAAAATAACTAGGATGTGTTGTTGGTGGGTGCACAGCGCATAACTTAACGGACTGTTAGGCCAGTGCTTTATGCGAAAAAGAAACTCGTTCGCTGGAGGATACATAAAAACAGAACGTATAAAACGGCCATTTTCTACGGATCATTAGTTTTGTTATGGATATAGAATATTGTGGTTTTCGAATTTTATTAGTCGATCAAATAAATTAGGCAAATTTTATTTACTAACGCAGCAAAATGGCATTTAGAACTGCGGCATTTGGTATACATATATATTTAATTTTTTATTTTTCACTAGATTAGGGTAATTTTATTTTTCTGCACTGTGTTTAAAAACGTATGTTATATAATTACATTTACGTCAAAGCGTATGAGTTGTTGCATAAATAAACTGTTTGTTCATTTTAAAATGTACGATTTTTCATTTTTTCCTCGTCACAAAATAAATGTCATTTGCATGACAGCATTCAGTGGCGGCGACTCCACCAATTAACTCGCGTAATTCATAAACTATATTACACCCCAGCAAGCAACAAAACGTTTCCTTAATTGTTTCAAAAACACTTAACGATTGAACAACAAAATACTCTAAAACGTTCGATACATAAACGGGCGCGAGTGTGTATTGGTACAATAATAAATGTTGGCAATTATTAATTAAAGCGAAAACGATGTATTTGCAACGTCGTAAACCGAGCTTTCTTTCAGTCTTATTAAGATTTATGACCAGTCATAAAACAACAGCGCAAGGGGTAAAATGACAAGTTTTATGTGCACATAAAAATAGTATAGTGAGTGTGAACATCATATATGTATGTATTTGTTAACTAACTAACAAACAAATACGCATGCATACCGCAATGTGACACAAATGATTGCGCAAACTATCACCGTCGAATGAAATATCTAACGCGAATAAATCAGAGCAGTGTTATTAAAATGGCTGGGTGGCGGGTGCGGATTTTCGAAAAGCCGAATTATCAAGAGATTAATGCATTTAATAAGCGTCTGCGAACTATAAATTTACTCAATAAAAACTTAACTTTTAACATTCATATAATTCGGCTTGACGAGCCGTGCCCATAAAACAAAGCGTACGTAATATCCTGACGAATTTTCAGGACTTCAGTACGTGACTGAAATACTAAAATTGTAAACACATGATGTAACATGCATCCGCTACTGAAATATGTACACATGCATATTATGAATAGTAAAAATATCATTTTCATTTTATTGTTATATGAGCGCATTTTTAATTCGATTGCATGAATAATAACCAACTTTTATGTTCGTAAATTAATTTATATATACAAGTAACGAAATAACAGATGCGTTCATTAAATCCAAAGTTGCCTTGAGTGATACGTTTTTGTTTCACAGCGGGCGCGATCGTAATGACCTTTGCGAAAGTTTTCACTTGATAAAATTGATAAACTTTGCCAAAACGCATTTATTAACTGTTGAAATTATTGTCTCTCTAGTACTATGTACGTATACCTATCAGTAACCGTATTCCACTTTTACCCGTGAGAAATTTTCCATCATTTGCCAACGTCACTTTTAAAGCCTTTGCAAATGTAGTTATTCAAATTTTATATTTATTAATAACACAAAGACCCAAAGTCTTTATAGACACATAAATGCATCTTATAACTATTCCTGCCTCAGCTTATGCAGATGATTTCGTGGTTTTTACCTATTTTAGGTGTTTGCGAAAATTTTTAATATTTCTAAGGATGCAAGACTATGTGTGTGTATACAATAGTGTATTTGTGACATCAATGATGTATAGTAGTGAATGTTGGGTATGGTAAACCAAGCATAAAAAGTGTGTGACTGCTATGGTAATAAAATTTTTGAGGGGTATGTATGGTCTATCTAAGAGAGATAGAAAACGGAATACGTGTTTATATGAACAATAAAATAGGTCGGAGTCAAATTAGATGATATGGCCATATTGATAGAATCTCGAAAGATTGGCGAAAAAGATTTACTTTGGCGGGATGAAAGGTGTAAGAATGCGAGACTGTCCCCGGAATAAATGCATACGTATATATGATTAATAATGAATTGCGTGAAAGTTGTAAACAAGTGGAATATAAGAGCGTATATGAGGACTGAGGAGTTTGAAGGAAATGTGTTAGGATAGAGTTGAATAACGATAGAGTGTCAAGATGAGAAAGAATGTAAGAGGTTTTCTTCCAATAGTAGGCATGATGTTATGTATGTATATTAACTGTAATTATTTCAATTTAATTGTAGAGATCCGAATGGATGTAAATACTTATTTGATGTAAATAGACTTTGTGTTATGGATGTATGTATGAATGTATGTATGTATAAGGCATAAGAGTAGTAGTGTTATGATTTATCATGAGCGTGTGTATCAAATTTGGTTTTTGTCGTAATTAATTTGAAAATCACGAGAGAAACTAAAATAAATCACAGACGAAGCGTGGTGAAAATGCGCACGGTGTTGTCAGTGTGATTTTTTTGTAGATATTATAAAGTGCATTCCTTACCCCTAAACGAATAATTTCGCGTAGAAAACACCGAAGAAATATGGGCCTGTCCTCATTCCGCGCTCATACATACTTATGAGTTATAACCGCACATACATACATACATACATACATACATACATATTAGATCTTTTTGATTTATAAAAATCAGTTTGTTAAACTGTTCTATACTTGGTAATAAATATTTATGGAGATAATTTACTTTGGATAATATATAATTTAATCGGGATATACAAAGTGAAATAGAATAAATTTCAAGTGTTCACGAGACGAAGAACGATTTGAAGTTTTGTTCTTTCTAATAGAATTACAGCTAGATAAAGTACGTTCGTGTTCGACAGGGTTAAAGCCTCTAATTCGATTATTTAACTGATCTTGTTTTACGAAGTAAATAGTCGAATAAAAACATTAGTTTATGTTCTGCAATTCAAAGTGAACTGTATAAAGACAACTACAAACTATATGCCGCGGCTTGCGAGAAAATTATTCAACATTTATTCTGCAATTAAACACTGAGAGTTGTTTCATAGAAAATGTAAACACGACACGGGCATACATGGAAAATTGGTGGCACCAACTGTTATTTGACTTACAAATTTACTACTGAAACTTCTACAAGTGACAATTTATAAGAATGTTTTATTACTTCAGCTTTTACATTTTCACACCCGAAATCGACTTTTTTTCTAATTTATTTTTTCTTGTACGAAGTAATAAGTAACTATTGTAATCAATAAAAAAGAAAAACCAAAAAAAAATTCCATCAGGAAATTTTAACGAAAATATACCTTTTTACCTTCCCTGGATCGATTCAAAAACGGTTGCACTTGCTGCAACAATAGTAAGAATAAAAATGAATGATTTTGACTTTCCCTGAATCGAGCTTGACAATATTTGAAATGACATCTGTCTGGTGTGTGCGTGCGTGTGTGTGTGTGTGTGTGTGTTTGTCTGTGTGTATGTGTGTGTGTGTGTGTGTGTGTGTGTGTGTGTGTGTGTGTGTGTGTGTGTGTGCGTGTGTGCGCGGTTTCAGCAATAACTTATAAACTGTTGCACTTACAGCAGAATAAAAATAATAGATGTTAATATTTCGCACAACTTTGGATTAAAAATTTATTTTAATAAGTGTACCAGTTACAAGAAAAACGCTGTTGAAAATTTATTTGTTTTCTTAGTTACATAGGTATAAAAAATTTTATTACATAAATTGTTTCAGTTATGTCTGTCAATTGTTAAACAAAAAAACAAAATAGTCAAAAATGATTTGGAGTTTGACATTTAATATATAGTGTAAGCAATATATTTAGTGGAAAACTATTTCAAAAGGAAGTAAATATTTTGTAATATAAAAGCATTTCACATATTTGCTCACTAATGCAATTCCCATGTATATTTTCGTGTGTTATTTTTGTTGAGAATCTCATTCCTAAAGTATGTTTACATGTTTAGTTATGTTATTAAATCACGTCATAGCAGATTAATGTCCGTATCCTGAACATTAGTGCAAAGCTTACTGCGAATAATTGATTAACCAAAAATAACCACATCGCAAAATACGCTTGGGGTGTAAATTACAAAATGTAAAACAAATTGACATTGTTTTAATGATTGCACACTGGCGTCAGAATTGATTGTCAATTGTTTGTAGGGGATAAAAAATGATTTCATAGTGTATGTGTGTGTATGTGTGTGTGTTCAAATGTAAAATATCTATGCTGACGTTAGCACATTCTGCTCGGCAGCACACTGATATGATTGAGTCGACGTTTAATGCATTCGTGGTACAGCGTCGTGGCGCTAGTGAAGCCTGCCCCACCATCGCCCCACTACTCCCCTGTAAAACTCTACCACTGAAATATTAAAACGTAATTTCCACGGTTCAAGCACCCCCCAGTCCCTCTCATCTGTACGTCAATGTGTTCACTGTTGTGAGCTTATTGCTATTTTTACTATAGGTACTACTCGAGCATACCACTTTTACATTCCTAATTTGTTGTGTTGCCATTTTATTCTATGCACAGGTTCTAGACCTTATCTATGTACATTTTTAATCAGCACATTGAGAATCGTATTTTATTCAACAATTATTTCTATAGACTAAATTCATGTCGTTTATGTGTGTGCGTGTGGCTGCTTCCGATTCTTTTACAACCCCTATCCGGTATCATATATATAGACATATGACATGATTATCCTTTTTTACTTTTTGTATTATTTTCAAGCCAAAAATAGACATGAAATAAATGTTTTCAGTTGTTACAGCATGTTTTTTTTATAGAAAAAGGCGCACAAAAAATATTAGTTTGTCCGTACACACACACACATCTAAAAAAAAGAATAGATTGATTTGCACGTAATATGGTAGCTCAACCAAATAACGTTTTTACGAGGTAGTTTTACGTTTGATATTGCGTGCAAATGAAGTATATTGCAATTATGATGTGGGAATTGATTGAATGCAAACACACACGTAGAAGAATTGAAAAATATATATTTGCTGTTGGATGATTGAGTAATCGCGACTGTACGCCTTTGCCCTAGCTAGAGGTATAGTAACATCGATTTAAAAATGCAATCTATCTTCTATGTTGAACTTTTGCAAATATTACCCAAGCTTTCATACACTCATACTCACACATTTGGATATAGATTTATTGATACGGCGACCTTTACGAGAAATGATTTTTTTTTACTACTATTAAACAATAAATACATACTTATTATGGAGTTTTAAAATGTTTTTTGTAATATCTCGTGTGTAAGTTGAAGACGATAAAACAGGCTACACACAATATAAAAAAAAAAAAGTTCCACACATTTATATTTCACCACCGTGAAGAAATACGGGTGCTGTCAATACGATTGGATAAACCCGTCTATGAAATATCGAAAAAATATTCAGCACTTCGTATTAGATTTATTTTTTGTTTGCATATAACCTAGTTCGACTAGTCTACAACTTCACAATAAAAAGAGATATGTATGCGCAAACACTGACAATTTATTTATTGCGACAATTCATTTACGGTTTTATAGTAAACTAACTTGTTACTTTATTATACGTCGTAATAAGTTAGTATTGTAATCAAAAAAAGATTCGAATGCGAGAATTTAACAGTAATATACTTTTTAACCTTCCCTGAATCGAGCCCGACTATTTTTCTATTGGTGTCTGTGTGTGTGTATGTGTTGGTGTATGTGTGTGTAAGTGTGTATGCATGTATATGAATGTACGAGATTTTAACGGTAATATACTTTTTGACCTTCCCTGAATGGAGCCCGACTATTTTTCTAAAAGCGTATCTGTGTGTGTGTGTGTTTATGTGTGTATGCATATGTGAAAGTATGTACGTGTGTGTGTGTGTGTGTGTGTGTGTAAGTGTGTATGTAGGTGTGTATGAATGTTGTGTGTATGTATGTTGTATGTGTGTGTTTGTATGTGTGTGTGCGTATTATAATAATGAAAAAAAAAAGATATTTTCTTAAATGTTTGTAAAGTTGCATTTTTAAAGTTTCCCAAAATGTAAACAAAATACGTATAAGAGCGTTCAGTGCAAGACACTGCGCATATTGTTTTTAATAGAAAGTCCTAACAAAAGCAATTGCAAGCGCACAGTTTAACATCAAAGCATTCCAAACAATAAAGTTTAATTACCACTGTGGTGCAATCATTAATTTAAATCCAAACTCAACAAAACTAAACTAAAACTAGAATGACATACATATATTGAAAAATTACTTGCTAAAAGTCGACAAATATTACTAGAATGAACGCGAGTGAAATATCGGTCTGACGCTCGACTAGAGACAGTATAAAATGAATGCGCGGTTAAAGCTAACAAGCTCTAACATCCAGTAATCTATCTTAGTTTATATTCGCTAACATCTGAGCGCGTTTTCTTGATGTATTACAATTAATTCTCAGTTACATACGCATTTGCAAAAAGGCAAATCAACCCCTGCTGCTTTAAACTAAACCCATCTACACATATTTCTATCATATTTCTATACAACAATAGTTGTTTAAAGTACTAAATTCGGTCCTAGTCATTGAACAGTGTCGCAATATGCAAATGTGTGTGTGTGTGTGTGTGTTGCGTCAAGCGTCGTAAACTAGTCCTGTACAAGGATCTAGTACCAACAAAACCAGAACACGAATGCTAATTCTACATATACGATACATAGAGCACAAACAACATTGACTGATTAACTAAAATGGACCCGAAGGGTTATTCAAGTGCTGAATTATGATTTGCGACAACTGCAATTTGCAATAAAATTCAATTTTTAGCAAACATTCCTACAAGTGAAATACGTTTTAAGTGAAGCTTATAGGAAAAGGATGTTTGTTAAATTCCTATAAACTTTAGTAGTAAACATGAAGTACCTTATGGACAAACATACACACACACACACAACCTAATACCGCCCCTTGTGGTTCTTTGAAGTCTGTTTTTGCTCGCATTACACGCCCCCACTAACAGACAGCATTCTTGTCATGTCCCAACCGAAATCTCGAACAGAATTACAATTAGACATATTAAGAGAGACCCTGTTGCCCGCAAATATCCGCGTCTAATGCTGACGACACGAAATCTTAAGCCATACACTCCACACACATACGCACACCTTTTCAGTCAGTGCTCCTGAAAGGAGTCTAGTGTCACTGAAAGATCGATAGTACACTCAATGCACTTAGGGGCAAACAATAGCGCGCCATACGTCATCTATTTAGACGTCTCATTCGAAAAGCACAATTTAATATTGTTGTTGTTGTTGTTCAGGCAGGCCATGAACCACCATCAACTACTACATATAGAAATGTTTGATTTCCATAAGTTGAATCAAATTATTGCCGACCGAATAGATGTGCGTGGCTGCTGTAGTGTACGCATTGAAATGTGAAATATCCCCGGTGACGTTTACACTATACGGACGCACATGGTACGTCGCACTGATGTGATCACTAGCGCCATCAGCGTCGACGCCGCGCCGGTGCTTTTTGGAAACGTATCGCAAAGCTCGAATATTAAAATGTCATTTGCGACAGATGTTTGATGAGTTCTCAGTACAGGTCACCTCCGACTGCACATGACTTCTTTTCAAATGCGCCTCAATTATTTCACACATTTATCGATAAATTACCATTCACCCACTCACATAACATATATTAGACATCAGTAATTGCAAAAGCGTCATCTTATTTACAGTGGTGTAATTTCTATAAATCTATAGACAGCCGTGACAGCAATGGAGAAGAAAATATTAATTAAATTGTCTAGTAGTGTAATTAATTATCCTGCAATGGATACGTTAATTTGAAACGCTAATTTGTTACCCATCAGGTAACATGGCTAGCGCAATAAATTTGGTAGTCCGGGAATAAAAGTCGGTTTCATCTTAAATGCGCCATCATCTGCATTGCAGTGAATTGGTGTTTAGACGGGCCTGTTTCTACATACAGGAGCACGGGGTCGTTGGTGAAACAACCAGAAAACAAAGAAAGGACGTGCTGAAGACGTAAAGAGACACATGTGTATCACGGTAAGAGACTAGCTGCACTCAAAAGCACTCGGGGACTTTATATACTTACTATAAACTTGTACGTACGTATATATGTATATAGAAACGACGCAATGCAGTCGGAGTTTTGGTATTTTCTATTCTCTAGTTTGTCGTTCAAACAATGTTCAATGTGGTCGCGAACCATAACAACTCACTAAATAAACAGACAAACTAATAATTATGAACGTACTTGCGTCAGTGATCGCTGCTGTGATGCACAATACAATCAAAAGAATTTCCGCGAAACGTTCATATATTATTTAATAATTAATTGCCATATTTATCAATGTTGAAAATTTATTGAAAACACACCACAAATATTTCAAATATTACAGTACATTCCACAAAAAAACGAAATTTTTTTTTTAATAAAACCATCACGATTAAAAAATTCGTCAATCAATAAATGCTTGAAACTTATAAAAAATATATATTGTGACAAAATTATATACTATATGCGAAAGATTTTTTTTTAATTCAATAAAAATAGCCCTTCGTTCCAAAAACGACATTTATTCCATAATTAAACATATCTAAACGTAACATGGATATATTTGACATTTAATTGATAATTTTATATTCATTTAAAAGTATCCGCCATGACATGCACTGAACTTTCTTGTACGTATTTTGCTTAGATTTTAAATACTAAATATATAATTGAATTAATTGTAAAATCCCAATTTTTTAAGACTCTTTTGTTGATATGTTAAAAAATATTTATTAATAAAATTAAAAATAAAATAAGAACAAATTTCAATAGCAATTTTCTTGTAACCGGAACCTCTTTTGCTGTTTTTTTTTTAAACAAACCAATATGTAATTTTGCAGTCGGTATTTACGAAATTTAATTAAAGATTACAAAATTTATTTTATGTGCAAGCTTTTTGTATGGAAATCTAATTACTTATAACGTAGCGCAACTATTAAAATGCTAAGTGTAGGTGGAAATGGCGTAGCAATATGGAACGGAAATTGTATTAAATCGATTTCATTTTAATGAATATCGGTGCAATATGCATTCTAATTAAAAGCGAACAAAACATATTGTTTCAATATTTAACATTAATTGTGTGCGATGCTGGATGGGGTGCCAACAGGAGTGATGCGTGTGGGATCTATATTTATCAGTTTCCCAATTAGAGCCACAAAACTCATTACTATAGACCACGTCGTTAGAACGTTCCAAGTCACCCCGTAATAGCAGTGTACAATGTATATTTTATGCATGCGCTAGCCGATCTAAATTGCACGTAGATATTTTATAGGCGATTATATACATATCTAAAATATCTTGAGCTTCGCTTTCCGGTAAACACTTTAGAGATCTACTTAACTTGAATTGAGTGAAACGTGCTTAAAAGCTGCATGTTATACTTAAAATAACCAAAATTTTGCTCTATTATATTACCTAATTGCACAATTACTGGTATCAAATTCAGATACATAAAATACCGCACAGGGTATTATAAATAAAAATATCTGCAATGACTTGTAGGGAACTTTCTTATACGTAATTATAAAAAATAACTAAAGTAAACACGCACTTATGGTAAGAATATTCTTTTCAACAAATAAAAGATTTTGTAGGTACACAAATCTTAAGTTTAAAAATGTATAATTGTACTTTCAACCAATTAGACTGTAGAATACACACACATACGCGCGCGCGCACACCCACACACACACAAACGTTATTCCAAAAATAGTCAGATTCTTTTCGGGGAAGGTCAAAAAGTATATTTCGTTAAAATCGCAAGATCGATTTTTTGTTTACTTATTACTTTGTATAAGAAAATAATATTATAGCTTTATGTTTTATTTATGGCTTCAAATTCGTTTTAAAATAGTACTTATACGCATACACATGTATAGTTTTACAATAAAATATTATTATCTTTTGATACCTCTATTTATACGTGACGCCAGTTTATCTAGTTTATTCTATATCATTTATCACATAGTTACTTTATCCATTCTGTCCCGCATACAACAGGAAAAAGCCTTTGCAGGAGAGACAAAATAAGATTTTCCGCGAAATTATTTTAGATGTCGCTTGGATTGGACAAATAGTCCGTCCGCTTTTTTGTGACATCACTTGACAAATGAAATATTACTTAACATAGTTATACTTCAACAGTACTTGCTTTGAATAATAACAAAGCACCTTAAGCAAATAAATGTCGGCCAACAAAGTAAAACAATAAGTGCATTTTCATTGCGGGTTGCAACAGTTACAAGTGAATTAGTTTAATTAATAATCATATATTTCCACATGAGAATAAATGGATTGGTAAGTTGTTCATTTGGTGGTGGAATGTGCACGTGAAATGCCCAGCGTTTAATTTAATTTATATGAATACCGTTTTGCGAGCAGCACAGATGTTTGTGTAAATTATGACTAGTGCGCTGCAGGAATCTACAAAGTTGATTTACATTTTGAAATGGGTTAAACCGCACTTATCTGCATGTGCTTTTAAAGGAAATGCATTTATAACTTGAAGGGTTCACCCTTTACCGAGATGATTGAAGCCGCAGCACTAATGGTTATTTCATACTTAATCATTTCATAAACCATATTGTCTGATGATAATAAATAATAAATTTAGAAACGCAATGTCTTCAAATAATTTGAAAAAAAATTTTAAAATAATAATGTTAACTCTTAACTTTCTTTTAACTAGAAAACTTAAGAACGCTCCTACTAACTTTAAATTTGCTCAATTATCCGGTGATTTTTATTTTTAACTAACCTGTACTACTGAAATATCATTTGCTATAAAAACTGATAGTCTTCAGGCACTTGAAAAAGTTAACTGAGTTTTGAAATGTTGCTATTAAAAAAAAGTTACGTGAACTTTTTGATAAAAAAAAAGTACTTGCACAACTGTTACACGCGACTTGGCGTAAAAAGGTTGTATTACGAATGACTACTTTTCTAAAAACTTTTACTATTTTTATCATTTCGAATAAATCTGTTTACCTTTAAAGTGCACTTAAAAACAAGTAACTTTTAGAAAAAAACAAGTCGACATAACTTAAAAATGATCTCTAATGGAAATAAATAGTTCCAGTATTTTAGGATAAAATAACATTACAACAATGCTTAAATAAATTTATTATTTAAACATTTTGAAAATAAACGTTGCCAAGCTTATATTTATATATTTATATTAACAATCTTCCATTTTTTACGTAAATATATATATGGTGGTGTTACAACAATACAAAATACTAATAAAGGTACATATATTACATTTTGGAAACATCTCTTATATAGTATATAGAATTTCTTGGAACATTTATATTTATATATCTATGTATATAATTTATTATTTTACATTATCACCATTCATTTGTTTAAACAATACACATATTTATAATATTAATTGGAAGGATAGGTAAAAGAATAAGTTTCGAATGTTTAGTGTGAGCAACAAAAGCCAAGGTTATACATTTACAAATAGGGCTGTATTTATTTTTAGAGCCCTTCAAGTTGTAAGAAAGTTTTAGGACTTTCGAGAAATTTGTTAAAAAAATGTCCGTCCTTGAAGAGCTCGAAATTTTGGAAGATACTAGTTTACATTGGAATTTCACATTGGCAAACATCAACTGGAAGTAGGATTACCAAAGAATATCTCTGTCTTCTATACAATCATGCAATAATTATGGTAATCCTAATTGTTGGAAGATCATGGAATATATATTATCCCGGGTATTTTTGTTTCCCACTGGCCCCCTTGTTCACCTAGAAGCACCTCAAGCACAGTTTAAGTTCAAAACACTAACACCAAGTACTGCATTTACTGAATGAACGCAACCAACACAGACAAAAGCAAAGTCAGTTTAGAATAGTATAGTGCACACGAACTAGAGGTGGACGATTCTGCATGAGTTCGTAGTGTTTTATAGGTGACACTCGGGGTAAATTCGGACAAGCCAGCTAGATTCCGCGTAGCGGCTCTCATGGTGTATTCTTTGTTATGGACTAATTCAGGAATGACAAAGGTGTTGTCTTGAAAAAAAAAAAAAAAAAACATATAATAGAGATACTTTCAGATATTGATGAACTTACCTTCATTATTGTCAAAGTCTATATATTTCGTCGAAGACCATACATCCTCTAAAATGAAAAACAAATAAGAATTTCCTCACCTGAAGTAAAATCTAAAAGAACAAACCTTGCATTGATTCATTAAGTTTATTAAATTGTTTATCTTTGATTAAATAATAAATTCTATATCCCATTGGAAGCATATTTAACAGTTTTACAGGTAATTCAGTTTTGTTTTCTGCGCCAACCACTTCAACGATCAAATTGTTGGCGTTTGCTCTTTTCAGAAGTACTTTCTGAGGTGGCGGCGGCTGGACACCTTCCTGGACATTTAGTATCTGCTCCAGAATTCCTAGTTCGTTTTCAGCTTTGCAGTGATAATCCCCGAAATCATCCTTTGTATTTATGGTCAGCTGCAGTAAAAACCTAAACTCAGAATTCTGGTATTAGGAATCCAAGATGAACCTACCTCATATATGGACCAATGAAGTTGTTCAATGACATGTTCTTTCTGGATTACATTTTTCTTTTTAGTCCAAGTAAATTTGGCGTTCGGCTCAGCAATTGCTTCGCACGTTAGGTTCACTTTACCACCTAAATATCCATATAAAATATCGATTTTAGCATGGATTTCCTTTCGTATAGGTTTATCTGTATAAATATGTAATTAGTAATTGGTAACGCGAATAAGATATACGGATTACGTTTTATATTCAATTGAATATTCTTATCATCCCGGATTCCTACTGGGAACTGGAACCCTGTACACGTGTAGTTTCCTCGGTCTTCTAAGCTAACGTTTTTGATTTTAAGTCCTTCTTTTACTAATTCATATTTGGAAGCTGTAAAATTCCATATATTTGTAAAACAAATCCATGGGAAACAAAATAAAAATATCTTACACGGAAGATCTGCTCCATTAAACTTCCATACTATAGTAGGTTTTGGGTCACCTTGCACTTTACATTTTACAATACCTGGATGGCCTTCCATAACAGTTTGTACTTCGGCGGTATCAACAAATCTTATAGGTACTATAAAAGTAATAAAATTACATACTTGCAATATGATATAATTGGTGCTAAAGGGTCTTTTTACAATTTAGCTAAATGAATAAAAAGATTTTAAAATTGAATAACTCAAAATAGTGTGTAATTAACTGAAGTTGATGGCGGTTTCAGTTCAGTGGGTGAAAGCATCTGAAATACTGAAAATAAATTGAATTTTCTTGGTAATTGAACAGTGATTGACAATCTTATTTCGTTGGGTTGTTAATTATGAAACTGATAATATAATTTGCAAATGGTAAAATATAGATGAAAGCCACTCTTCTTAATCTGCGGTGCAAATTGGTTTATGGATCGTGGTCTAAGTAAAACTTACGTATAACGGTAAGTTTAAAGAGGATTTCATCTTCTTCGGTCCTGCAGAAATAGTCGCCTCTATTACTAGAGGTGATATTATCAAATATAAGGGCCAGATGTGTGCCCATTCGCGTCACATGAGGTTGTCCTGGCTTAAACTGACCTCCAATCAAACCTTTCCGACCTTTCGACCAAGTGACACTTCGCCTGTCACTATCTGCACACATGACGAAATATTTCTCGTTTTCATTGAATGCTACTTCAGTCCTGTCAGGTTCTAGTCGGAGAGTACCGTGACTTAAATCTAAAATTGAAGAAAGAAAACAGGATACAGCTTTTGGAGCCAAAAAGTTACTTGCATACGTAGCGATTATTTATGGAAAATTTGCTGTCGCCTAATGGAACATACTCTTTTAAAAAGAATGATAACACATATGCACCATAACGAGTCCAATCCCTTCTCCCACCCCCACACCAACATAGACTTATGTATGTTTATGATAAATTACATTCTATTGAATTCACTTCTATCAAATAAATCTTTTTATAGAACATCCCTAGCACAAATGTTTGCCGTACACACAAATCTTATTTGGTCCTCAACATTGATTTTATTTATTTTGCAAACAAACCAAATATTTACTAACATCGTGTCCGAACATCTTTCTTAGTCGAACGCATCTCTCGGGCGTTTTATAGCTTGAAGTTTAATGCATTGAATTAATCAGAATTTAAAAGTAGTTTTTGCCAAATGTCTCCTTAAGTTTCCTTTAAATTAAAACGAAAACTTGAAAATGTAAATCTACACGAACATGTTTGTGTATTATAATATTTGTCTGCAATGTTCTTAATCTCTGAATATGCACACACACACACATACACACACAGATGTTTGGTATATTTTGAATAAACAGTAATAACACGCGAACAGTTCCTTGTGGAATTTTCGCATCATGACGTGCATAGCAAGTGTTGCTTTCGCTTGAAACTTTTCGCAGCGAGATACACAAAATATTTTCCTAACATTTCCCGAAGACCATGTTAACACTGCTTGCTAAAGCTATAATTTAAATACGAAGCTAAATATATACATACTTAGGGTATATACTTTTTCTTTTTATTATAAATAAATAGTTCTTCATTACATTTATTTCTACTTTCTTATACGAAGTAATTAATAAGTATTGTAATAATGAAAGAAAAATATATTTCAAGACTTTAATGATAATATACCTTTTGACCTTCCCTGAATCGATTAAAAGGCTAGTAAAATATTATAAATTAGTAAAATAATAAAAATAATTCAAGAAAATATAAAGTTTAAGATAAATTATGGTCTTTAATTTAATTTAAAAATGATCTTGAACTATTCAAAACTTGTGTTTGAGTATCTTCCTTATCTAAAAAAAATACGTATAAGATAGTTTAGTGTATGCCATTGTGGATATTTATTTATAAAACAAATGTATAGTGTTGCTACATTAAATTAAACGTAATGAGAATATGTTGCATGAATGCTCGTAGCTATATATACTATTATTTAAATTGATTAAATTTAAAATAATTGTATAATGTTGGTTCATGGAATTTATTGTGAACTATTCATTAAAAAAAAAACCGAATGAGTTAGTGGGTGGAAAAATAACAAATAAATCAAACGTCAAATGATTGTAACCAATAGCGGTTGTTTCACATATTTCACGAAGTCAAAAGTGGAAAATTGTATATTTTATTTATTTCACAAATTTCATTTAGTTGAATACATCTGATAAAAAATATCAAATTAATTGGAAATATTCACGAATATATGAATTACATAAAAATGCATACAAACTATTTAATTCAAATTACTTAAAAAAAAAAACAAAAGTAGTGCAGGTTTATTTATGAGTACCTGCTGTAAGAAGTAAATGCAATAAAAATGTAGATTTGAAAAATAACAGATTATGAAATATTTAAACAATTTAAAACGTTCTCGAGATATTTGCTGAAGATTTGCATATAACTCTATAAAAAGTTTGCTACTGACGTAGAAGAGAAACTCTACGAAAATTTCACGGACGGGAAATTGGAATTTCAAATTGACAAAATGGCCACCGCGATTGTAGCATTTGCTAGTAAACCATTATTGAGTATAACTTCATTTTCTATTTTTCGTATGGCCTCAAATATCTCACCAGATGTCGCAGTGATTTATTGTCTCTAGGCGAAATTTTACGAATTATATCATACAAGGTACCGCAAATTCACATTATTATGTTGTACAACAAATGATGCTCTAATTTTTGTGTTGGTGCGTTAACCCTTGCGGGACCAGTTGTCTGGAATGCTTCTCTTCGCAGATTGTTCGAAGGTAGTTTGCGGGATTATATGTTCTGGAATAGAAATGCAAAGCGAGACATGGCAACGGGTGTATTGTTCCCTGGTCATGCTTGCGGGTGCATACTGTCGTAATGATTAAATTGTATTGCATATCGATCGAACTACACAGTACGACTAATTGCATTAGTATTGATATAGAATTAGACTAGTTGTAGATACTTGTTAAAATTAAAAAAAAAACCATTGTGTGTGTGTGTGCTATAATTAAAAGATTAAATAATAAAATACGAATTAAAAAAACAATCAAAACGGATGTAGAAAATAATTCGAGAATAAAAACATCTCCAGAGTACTTGTAATACAGCAGCAGCATAAGTCACTTGACTTACGCACATTTCAACAGCAGAACACAGAGCCGTTGCGACGCGCTAATGCAAATTAAATTACGACGTACTTAAAACACGGCGTCCAGCCCATTATCCAAGTCCCCCCTCCCCTCGCACCTCTTGCTGCTGGCCATGCTTAACGTCGAAGAGATAATCGAAAAGCCTGTGCGTTTTTTAATTTTTTAATTGGTTTTTTTTCAGGAAAATATAACCCCATGGTGTAATGACAACCGGTTTTAAAACAAACAATTTTTTGGTTTCCGTGTTGATATATTAACATAATTACCGAGCCATGTTGATGCACCATATAGATTAGGTGATCAATATTTTGTTATTGAAACGGAAATGTTTGGATTTTATTTTTTTATTTTGTATGAATCAATTGGAAAAGTGCGCTTATAAATTATGTCAACGGATGGTTGGTTGGCTTATGGCATCAGACAAGATGGACATCTGTACATACATACGCTGGGCACCGCTTTTCTAGAGCTAGTAATTTCCCAAAGGCTTTTCTCGAATAATAAACAATCCCACTTTTCGAAACTCGCCAAATTGTGCCGATGGTGTGGGGTGACATGGAACACGACATGGCACCTATATTCCTACTTATAAATAAAGAGAAGTTGTCAAAAAAAGGACCGAAATAAATTTCTTCTAGCGCCCTGCAACGGACAAACATACACACACACACACACACATACACACACACAAACACACTTGTACTTACCGAAAATACATGTTAGTAATATAAAGCACAAATACAGTTGTTGGTGCATTGCTAAATGTACTTCAGTCATATCTGAAATAAATAAATAATAATAATTACCTGAATATCGTAAGCTTTTTTTATGGTTTAGAAAAGTACACAGTAGTTAAACTCTCTAATTTATATTAGATTTAAAAATTAGAAATTAGTGAATAATATTATCTCAATAATAATACTGTTTACATCTAAATATGTAATATCAAGATTTGAAAAGGCGATGCCATATATTAAGTCTAGAGAGAAAAAGAAGTAAAACGTATCCATAGTGACACTTCTTCCTGTAGTGTGCCTTACAGACACTCATCAGATATTTTTAGAATTTTATTTTCGATGCTAAGAATCCAAAATAAAAATACCACCATTTATGTTATGCTAGAATTTGTAAAAGTAAATTCCCATATTTCGAAAATGAACCAATGAACATGTTGGTGCCCTCAAATTTATTTAATGATAGCTTAGTGTTGAGGCCCCGCTAATGTATGTACATGTGTAATAACTCATGCGTGTTATGTGACAAGTGACCCGTTCAAATTAGCCCCAAATAATTATATGTTGCGCTAAATACCTTTTGACAAGCTTATCCCTACATTTAGTCCTACTTAAGTAGAGTTTCTTTTCGTTAAATAGAGTTATTAATTTAAATAATTTTGTACATACAAAAATACAAATTATACATATTTTTTTATACTTTAATAAGTGTCAAAACGTAATTTAGTAAAAAAAAATGCAATAATTTTTAATTGAAATTAATTAACTTGATGCGAGTACAAGATTAATGTTGGATTTTAATATCCTGGATGTGACAGGCAGCGGTGAAGATTGTTTTTATTAAAAAATATATTACAAGTAAAATTAGCATATTCAGGAAATTACAACGACTTCCTCTTGTATATTACATGTTTATATTGACACGTTGAGCGACGCTTAATGAGGTAGTTACATGGGTTATCAATATTGCGAACAAAATGGCAAAGAAAATAAATGAACTTTTAAAAATAGATACAAAGTTAAATTATTCATAGATGAAAAACAAGTGGAAAAATACTGAAGTAACAAAAAGTTTCGCTTGTTTAACACAGCATTTAAAAATAGGTTTTAATTCGTCATTTAATAGAAAAAAATACTGGTTGATCAAAAAAACGTGATTTTACGTAAATATTTATATTAGTAGTAATCTGAATAAACTTACCATATTCTTGATGCAGTACCACTGACACAGTTCACAATTGGTCGTAATTTAGTTGAAAATTTGAATTTCAATCAGTCTTTGTAAAAGATAATAGAGCAAGGGTCGATAGTGAATTCGATCATATTATTTGGTTAAGGGTGCGCGTGTTAGATGAGACCACAAGGGCGTCCACGGTTTGACTGCGGCGGGCCCGCTTGCCATCCGGTATCGTCGGGGGCGCCGCGGCGCCGGCACCGACGCCAGCACCGGCGGTGGCGACGTGCTGTTGTCGCTCTGGCGCCTTACATCTTCAGTTTGTCTGTTTGTTGTTGTGTGATTATTATATGAATGCACAGAAAACAGATCTATATATGTACGTATTTATGTATATACGTTGCTTTACATAATATACCTACTATATAGGCCATCTCAGAGGTACAATATTATTTATATATATAAATATATAGGGTGTGTAATTTGCGGATAAAACAAGAAATTTTATTATGGTTCACTTCAAAACTAGGTCATTTGGTGTTGGTTTAAGTTTGATATTACAAATGTCAACGCTTTTTATTTTTTTTTTGTACATTTTGGTGGAGGCGCTATTATTATTCTAATTCATATAGTATATATATATATATATATATATATATATATATATATATATATATATATATATATATATATATATTTGTTCATTTATTATTAATCATTGATAGGGATAATTTATACGATTTATGTAAAGATAAATAAAATTAAATACAAATTCAATCATTTTCTTCTAAGCAGTACCTTTTTTTCAGAAAAATTAAATAAAAGTTGTTCAAAATATTAATAAAATTTGATGTTTATTGAAACTATATTTGCAGTAATTGCATCCATTATTATTAAGTACTTGTAGATACTGCAAAAATTAACTGGGGTAAACAAACACTTCCGGTTTGATTATTCTATTCGAAAATAAAAGGTTTCCTTTCCAGGCATTTACAAATCTTAAGATTAAAGTTTCATAATTTCGCCTTCATTCGTTAAGGCTATAGAGCACTCACGCACACAGTCACACAGACACACAGACATATAGACACAGATACACAGACAAACAGACACATAGACACACAGACACAGACACACATACACACAGACACACAGACACACAGACACACAGACACACAGACACACAGACACACAGACACACAGACACACAGACACACAGACACACAGACACACAGACACACAGACACACAGACACACAGACACACAGACACACAGACACACAGACACACAGACACACAGACACACAGACACACAGACACACAGACACACAGACACACAGACACACAGACACACACATACAGGCATTATTCTAAAAATAGTCAGTTTCAATTCAGGGAAGGTGAAAAGATTTCCATTAAAATCAATTTTCATGAATATAATTATTTATTACTTCGTATAAGAAAGTAAAACGGGGCCTATAAATTAGAGTTTTAGATAACCCTTTTCGATAATACCCATTTGAAAATAAATTTACAGCAAAGTGTATTTATTTTACAAGTAAATATTCTAAACGACGTATTTTAGCATCGATTACTTTGTTAACGTAATTAACCTTAACCTAAACCTTTTAAACACGCACACGTGTATATTTTGATGAATATATTTATAAACCTGCTTACATAGCCAATAAATGGTGAATATAATGCTGAGTTAGAACTTTTGAAAAAAAATTAAAACAACCTTATTGGAACAATGGGCATTAAAAGCATATTTGTAATATTAATTAAATGAGAAAAGCAACGCGGCGTTTTTCAGTGAATAAAATCGAATTTGCAATTAAAGAATATTTATTAAATAAAAGCATTTCCCAATATTTCCAATACAGCAGCAACACACGGTCGCGTGCAGCACTGAAACAATTGAGTAGCGATATTAATTCAGCTGTTTTTCTTTTTCGATTTTTTATTCTTGTTTGTACACAGCTTCCAATAATGAACCGCACAAGAAAATCTATTCGAAGAAGCCAAATATAATTTTGTTCCGCGCTGATTCCTTTGTTTCATTCAACGGCCGTGGCACTTTTGTATTTGTGTCTGCTTTTATTTGAGTCGACGTGAATAAAATATATTACTTTAATAACGTTTCAAAATCGAAAGAAACTATAACGCTATGGGGCTATCTCTGCAATGCGGGCATACAGCACGATATATTTCATCATCTACGTATGTGTTTAACAAAAAAACGTTGTGTAATATTTGTTTTCTTTCTTCTATCATTGCGATCATATTTGAATGTTTGTTCATGTATGTGTGTTTCAGTGTAAAATTAAAAGAGTTTTCCGTAGTTAATAGTAAAGACGTACAACTGTAGTTCCTATTTGATAGTGTATAATGGAAGGGTTGACCTAGAGATGTGTTTGAAACCCAGAATAGTTTCACATTACAACGCACACACAACTTTCTCAATGTGTGCTCTGGCCACTCTGATTCTAATAAAGCTTCCGTTGGAATTCCAGAGGGGTTTTGACAACCTCCTGGAAGACGGGAAAGGGTAGCACAAGACGCCTGGCGTCTAGAGACGTAGGGCCGGAGACGCCGACACCACACCGAGACCAGAAAATCAAATACGAACCGATTCATCACACGCAGCCTGCTGATACGAAATTATTCAACCTCTAACATTTATAAAATCTAGCATTATTATTAAATTTAGAAAAACACATCTACATATTTTATATATTAAAATACAATTTTTTAATAATTCAAGATAATATAATTATTCATTATACATATACGAGTATTATTTTACGCATTCAAACAAACTAAAAATCCACCTACAAAATATAATATATATAATTTATATTTGAAACACTTTTTCACCAAATATATATGACAATAAATATTAATTGTTTAATTTCAAATTTATTGAGTTTATCATATTTTTTTGTTAAAAAATTAACATGCATATTTGATACGAGTTATGGAATAATATTTCCAATACTGACATAACTATGGCATTCATAAATTCGTTTTCAATAGCAATTTTAATGTAGCTATTTACTTTCTTATACGTACGCAGTATAAGTATTGTAATCATGAAAAATTTCAATCTCGAGATTTTTACGGAAATATACATTTTGACTTTCCCTTCGATTCCGACTATTCTTGGAATGGCTCTGTGTATGTGTGTAGTTGTGTGTCTGTGAGTGTGTATGCGTTCTATAGCCTAAACGATAGTAAAGAAAATTATGAATATTAAACTTAAGATTTGTATATGCCTGGTAAGTGCACGCCTATTTCTGAAAAAAATATTCTAACCGGAAATGCTTGTTTACTCTAGTCATTATTTTGCAGTTTCTGTAATTACTCAAAAATGGTTACAGGTACAGAAAAATTGTTTCAATAAAAATTAAAGGTATTAATATTTCGTATAACTTTTGTTTGATTTTTTTTTCAAAAAGAGTACCGGTCTCAAAATAATGGCTATTGAAATTTCTTCTTGATCTAACCAAAATACGTATAAGAAAGTTCAGTGTGACACATTGCATAGAAAATAGTAATATGTTTCGTTTTTCGAATATTAATATAAATGCAGAAACCAGTATTACAGAAACAACAAAAACATAACTAGAGTAAACATTCACTTTTTTTCGGTTATATAAATTTTTTGCTTATTTTTTATATATTTTCCTTCAACAGCTTAAGCTGCGAACCACTGACACTCACACACACACAGAGATAGAGAGACGTCATTCCAAAAATAGTTAGCCTCAATTAAAATCTCAAAATCGATATTTACTATTACTTCGTATAAAACAGTAAAAATGAGCTTGCATGGCTTGCTAAATATATAGTAAATATGTAAACAGTACGGTATAGAAGTGAATAATTTGAACAATCCGAAAGTTCTAATTGCTGTGTATGAAACCAAATGAGTGTTAAATGCAAAAGTACTTTATGGCGGAGTAGATTTGGTCGCGCGCTGCGTTTTTAGAAGATTTATCGCGCCAGTATGTACATACATACAACACGAGAGGAAGTTTTAAGTATGTGTTATATTTGAAATTTATGTATACTGCGACATATAGGAATATGTATGTACTTGATGCAATTATTTTTCATTTGCACTTTTGCATAGTACATACATATAACATCGATATTTGCAACGACTACTACTCTACCGGTATAATTAAAATATTAATGGATTTATGCTTTTTACATGGAGAATCAAACCATTAATGTACATCTTCGTAATTGCATATCAAACTGTAATAATTCTATAGCAATTTCGAAAGTTTCGAAAGTTATCCAATGTGTGTGGTGTGTAGCCCCCAAAGTAAGTTGCTTTCCAATGTATATACAATGTTCATATCCGTGAAAATTGTGTTAATTCCGTGATCCAAGTGTGGCAGTTATCAAACTTGTCATATTAGCTAGTTGGTACAAAGTTTGATAGTGTTTTGGTAGCATGTAAACACACTAGCTAGCTAGCGAGCTAGCTAGTAGCCCTTCGTCTCGTCGCATTATATTAATACGATTAACACCCCCATGGCACGTCGCTTGGTGGAGGTGTTCTCTATTACATCAGCCGTAATGGGATTATTGATAACGGAGCATCATCATCAAATACTTTCAAAGCAACCAGCGACTTTGACATACTTTAGATGATCTAAACAGATAATCATACTACTTTCCCTATTCCGTATAGCTGCTACTATTTCAGTAATTTGACTAGATTCAGGGTATAATTATTTTCAGCATATCAAAGGCCGATCACAGCGGTTGACCATAATGTGAAAGGGTTACATCGATCGAGGCATCAGCAACCGCCCGGAAAATTATATACAAGATGTCTGTTTACATTTATATGTACATACAACCACCTTCAACGCTTGGATTACGCAAATATTTCTTTCTTATACGAAATTATAAATAAGTATTGCTACCATGAAAAAATTTTATCTTGATTTTAAGGTATACCTTTTGATCTTCCCTGAATCGAGTCTAATTATTTTTGGAATGACGTCTGTGTGTTTCTCTTTCTTTCTATCTGTGTGTGTGTGTGTGTTCTACAGCCTAAACGACTGAATTTAAATTTATTAAATATTAATCTTAAGATTTGTACATGCCTAGAAAGAAAATTTGCCAATTTTGTAAATAATATATTCCAACTGGAAGTACATGTTTACTCGTCACTTTATTTGGTTTTTGTAATAATTCAAAAATGGTAGCGCATACTGCAAAAATAGTTGGATTAAAAATTAGAGATATTTATATTTCTTTGAATTTACAAGAAAATGGCTATTGAAATTTGTTCTTATTTTATTTATTTTTACATAAATCATATCAACTGTGCTGTCAGT
Source organism: Nebria brevicollis (assembly GCA_944738965.1). Lineage (NCBI taxonomy): Eukaryota > Metazoa > Arthropoda > Insecta > Coleoptera > Carabidae > Nebria > Nebria brevicollis. The sequence goes on from OX122904.1 coordinate 11,573,169, forward strand.
TGTGAAAATAAACTAATTATTTGACATTTAATATCTATTGTAAGAAATATATTTATTGATAAAATGTTTCAAGTGAAAATTTTTTGTACAATTCAAAACTTGTATTTGAATACTCCTCTTAGCAAATCAAAATACGTATAAAAAAAGCTCTTGAGCCTTTAAAATTACAAGCAATATGGATCGATTTTAAAAGCATTTCAATATGTTATATCCTGATGTTGTTTAGTAATAAATATTTAATTGTTTATCAGAAAAACGAGCTTAGTTTGATAGTGCGCTAAGGGAGTTGGTGATGAAATGATGCAATTGAATCCGGCAGTATTTTAAAGTCTGCTTGATCCGTTTCTCTCAGTAGTATCATGGATCAATATGTACTCTTTCCGAACATCACAATCGCGTGTAGCAGGGCCTAGTGGCATCATAGGATATAACATTACCTATAATACTGCCGACGCTCAGATCGCTTCGAATTGCTTCTGAAATCCCCCATCTCTGTGGGGCCTTAGATTATTGACAAACGAGTACGCTAACATTGTGTGGCTCACTTGCTATGTATATATGTATGTATACGTACATAAGAGTATATTTAACGTGCGCGCGATCCCATCCAGACGAAATCGAATAAATAAATCATTAGTCTATATCTCCTATTGCAATTCAATAATAAAACTTGTCCTCTAACTCCAATTATATTCCATCTCAGTGACTGTTTATTTGTACAATGTCTCTGAGTATTTTTTTAAGATAATTACTTTCCTGCTGACAATATTTGTACACGCATATTAAAATGATTATTTAAATAACACTTGAAGAAAAACAATTACTTTCAAGTGTTTTTATCCACTTGTGATAGCATTCCTAAACGTTTGCTTTGTAAGCAAAGTCTGCACAGCCCTCACGAGATCACCACCCTTAACGCCGTGAACCAGTTTACCTACTTTGCAATTAAGGCAGACAAGATGACCGGTGTGAATCTTTTTTACGCCCACCTGGAGCACTGTTACGTTTCTTTGTGTTGCCAAAGCGAAATGGGTTGCCTGCCACCCTATTTATGGGTAATGCATTAAATAACTCCGATGGTTTACATTGAATTTTATTATTCCTATTTTAATTTAAAATTACACACAGCTCGATTCAGAGAAGGTCAAAAGGTATATTTCTGTTAAAATGACGGGATTTATTTTATTATTATAATTCTTATTTATGATTCCGTATAGGAAAATAAAAAGATAGCTTAATATTATATTACAAACATAATAGTTGCATTAATTAGATATAAATACACTCGTGCAAATGTGAATTCGCATGAGACGAATAGAGAAGTCTTGTTCATGTTTACCTAGTTACATATACAATTTACAGTTAGTACTCATGTATTACATATATAGTACGTAAATATCTAGTACTATATGTATACAGGAATTGCTGTGTTTCTGAATGTGTACAATGTTATTAATTATATATTTGCCCCCATGAAGAGATCTATTCATAACACGATGATACGTATATGTACGTGTTTATGTTATAGATGTGGTATGTAAGATTTGTGTAATAAGAAAAAAAACTTAAATTGAAAATCTGATTTGAAGGATGAAAGCTTTTTAATTAAATCAAAGTATTAGTATCCAAAATTGCTGGGGGCAGCAAAATAGCTCGGATTGGATCAATATGGTAGTGTAGGTTGTTTGAGAATGAAGAAACAAATATTCTGGTCACGCTTTTGTTGGGATTATTAAAAATCAATAGTTCGAAAGTTTCAAATTCAAGATGAACTCAAAAAGATATAAGCTGCACATGAACGTTTTTAAACTTTTGGTGAACTATGGTGGCAACAGTTGATAATTGAAGAAAATAAAATTCCGTGCTATTAAGTGCGGTTGTTCAGCAGCGAATAGTGATCGATTAACTGTAACAAAATCTAGATATGTTGGGAAGTGTAAAATAAGACACAGCTTGAATATCATGTGCATGCACATAGACCACAGAAAACTTTCGCGAAACTGAAAGACAAGCAGAGAATTTATACTTTTCTCGTAGATGTACTCAAGAAGGCGGCACGGCACGGCACGGCACGGCGCGGCGGCACTGTCGAACCAGACAGAGAAGTGTTTAGTTCTGTCTTTGTCCGAGATTCCGGACGTGGTACCACGTACGATCTATTGCATCTCCGGCGGACTTGTGACGGATAAAACTGTAGCGGCTCTGCTGGCACGTTTCTGTTAAAAAGAATTTATTTGTAAAGTTTTACTTGAAATTGCTCCACCATACTTATACACTATATGTATATGCTATAGATATGTGTATGTGCATGCACGTTTTCAATGTACATTCATTTGGAATGATGATTAAATAAATATAAATCATTATGGAGTGATATTGCGCTAGAAAATGTGTCATTGAATTTCAAAGTGTGGTACAGTCTTAGTTTTGAACGGCAATAACTTTTATGGATGCGCCATTAGTGCAGATGTTACGTACATACATACACATCATAGGCTCGTCGGTGATGTTATAAAACGCAAAGATAAGTGCCTGGTTGGCGCGCGCGGTGTGCTATGCCATGGCACCGTTACTCGATCCCAACCAAAAGCTACCCAGATTTTATGGAAATTTCGCGCGGAGAAATACGTGACACGTACATTTTATTTCCGACGCATTAGATATTTCAGTTTCAGGCCTGAAACGAACGACCGGTGAAACACTGAAATGAAACAAATTTCGATGACGATCCGATCATAAAATATAGCTGGATATGCTTTTAACGGCTCGCAAAACGGATGTACAGCCCGATGGAAAAGTTTCAATTACTCTACCCCGTGCGTGATTCTCGGCAATGGTTGCTATATCTATATAACATATGCTAAATAATTATCCTCTTATAATTAACTGTTTATTACTATACCAAACTTTATTACCTACACTTCATGTACATACATATACACAAAATGTATAAATCTGAGAATTCCTTTGCTTTTAAAGTAATTGAAAATGAAACTTTATTCGTAGTTGTGACCTGTGACACCTGTCCCAAGTCGTGCTGCAATTGTTCTTGGTTGCGAAGCAAAGACGCTGAAAATACAACTGAAAGTGCCCTGACAACTATTCTGAAGCCTACGCTACACTTGTAATCTGTTCATGTCGACAACACACACATACACACCGGAAACATTTTCTTTTTCAAACATATGTTTTGTTTGAATAATCTTCCGAACATGATGGACATGGTGTGTGATGTTCTGGATATAGATTTTCCGCCACATAAAATTTGATCTTCGCTATACTGTACGAGCAGCATTTACATAAAAGAAGATGACAGTCCGGAAGTCGATTGGTTTCAGTTATATCCGGGTGTTCCTCGCGTGGTTTTTAAAACAAGTGATTCAGAACTACGCCATTTATCCTGGCGTCTGTGACGTCTTTATTTTTTTATTGCTTGAATCTTTTTATATATTATCTTATCAACATTATTTCACTCGCCAGGCAGGCCGCGGTTGTATCTAAATTTTAAAATTATGTTGATCGCCTGCGCATATAAAAATATACATTCTTTTTTTCGTCGCGAACGAAATATACACATCTTAGAAATTATTACTTTCTGAATTCTATAGTAACATTTACGACAAATTTCTGTTAATATTACGGAAGTTTAAAGTAAATATTAAATAATAAATTTAACAATATTTTATACGCGCATAGAAAAGTTTCGTTATTAAAATAAGTTTAGAATGTGCAAATTTCCTGGAAACGTAAATTTAATAAACGCTAACTTAAAACTAAATAAAATTACTTAAAGTTGTAACTAAATAAAAAAATAATAACACGTTTGTCCGTCTGTCTGTATATATTACTCAAACAATAAAGTTTCGGTGACACTTTTTCACTTTTATAAAGGCGTCTTTTTTTTATCTGTTTTGTCTGTTTGTCCCAGATTAGCGGTGGTGTGTTCTTTTATTTTCTTAAATGCTAAATTTTATTTTGCAAAGTTTGGACAATGCTCAAAGAAAATCATTGGAAAACTTTTGTTTTAATGAATTCACCATAAAATCTTTTGTTCAATGAAAACGGTAGCTTAGTTGGTGCACGGAGTTTCCCGCCAATGTGAAGCAATAATATTCGTGAATTTAGTCTATATATTGAGGAAATTAGATAAAAAAAATAAAAGAAAAATTAGTGTCAAAATTGATTTTAAAATAAGCCAACTTTGAAAAGTTGAAAACTTAATAATTGTATTAAACATCCCCAGAACGGTACTGAAAATTGGTAATCCAAGTTTTTCACGTTAACTTTCCTGGCATTCCTGTTATAAAGTTATATAACTAAGTTGAAGAAAATTAAAAATAATAAAGAAACAAAAATGACAATATAAAAAGGTAATTGTTTCATTTGCCACCCCCCTTTTATTTATTTTCGTATTATAATCTTATTATTGATTCTACATACATACATACATATTTAAAGAACAAATATTAAACCACACTTTAAAAATATTTCTCTAATATAAAATAAATTTAAAATTAAAAAATCTCATTATCCAACTTCAAAAAGAATAATTAATTTTACCGGCTTCACCCAGATTAAATTCATTTTTAATTAGTGCTTTAAATATACTAAATAAATCCAGTTGCCAAAATATGGATCCAAAATCAAGCTAAATTAATTAATGTAACTAAAAACAGAATTGATCATCAAGTCATCTATTTTTAATCCCCTCTGATGAAATAATATATCAATTAATTTAATTTCAAATACATTTAATTGAAACATAATTATTCAACAAGTTTAAACAGAGTTATCGTAGATTTGAAAGAGTTTCTAAAATTAAATTTGCTTCTGATACAGCATATATGTATGTATGTATGTATGTATGTACATACGAAAAGGTCTAGTTTAATTAGAGCGAACATTGCACGACGAATGTATATACGTATGTAGGTAGTACCTACCATTCGATTCGATCCAATCATTTGGGATTCACTATTGGATCACTTTTACCGGAACAGCATTTCGATACAAACCGCATCGAAAAAAGTAACTTTAAAGCACGTGCAATTTGCCGATAACCAAGAAAGCCGGAGAGAAAATAAAATATGTAGTGTACTATGGATGTGTGTGTGTGTGTGTGTGTGTGTTGGCTTCATAAATATTCGTTACAATAAATTATTAAATTTGAAAAGTATGAACGAAGGTGTGCGCACCTTTGAATTTTATTGAAATTTGTAACCTAGTAACTAGTTTAATAAAAATTTATTTTGTCATGGATATATGCACGTACATACATGCATAGTAACATAAATATCATTTTGATAAAGTTCGTTTGTTCGTTCGTGTGTATGTATTTATGTGAAACGACCAAAATGTAATATATTTATTCGAGTTAACCAAATTGCGTTCGTAGCGATTTTATACTTCATTATTATACTTGAGCTTAATTATATTTACGGTTAAGCTACCTACATCGTAACTTTAGCTTATAAACGCAAGCATAATATTAGCCACAAGGGTGTGATGACATAAATTTTGTTATTGTATGTGTTATATAAGCCCAATGTCAACCGAATACATTACTTTACTACAATTTATTATATCTACTATAGTAGGTATGTACTTTTAACTAAATTTTAATTCACATACTAAATTAAGTCTTGATTTTACAAATATGTATGTACGTACCTACCAACAAATTAGAAATTATACGATTCTTAGACAATTACGTCTGGAATTTACTAGTTCATTATTACATTCTTATACGAAGTAATAAGTAAATATTGTTATCATGAAAATAATCAACATCTACATTTTAACGGTAATAATATACCTACATATTTACCTTCATTGAATCAGGGCTGAAGATTATTGGAACCACGTCTCTCTGTGTGTGTATTTGTGTGTATGTATATAAGTATGCATGGGTGTGTGTGTGTGTGTGTGTGGGTGTGTGTGTGTGTGTGTGTGTGTGTGTGTGTGTTTGTGTCTGTCTGTCTGGCTGTCTGTCTGTCTTTCTGTCTGTCTGGCTGTATGTCTGTATGTCTGTATGTCTGTATGTCTGTATGTCTGTATGTCTGTATGTCTGTATGTCTGTATGTCTGTATGTCTGTATGTCTGTATGTCTGTATGTCTGTATGTCTGTATGTCTGTATGTCTGTATGTCTGTATGTCTGTATGTCTGTATGTCTGTATGTCTGTATGTCTGTATGTCTGTATGTCTGTATGTCTGTATGTCTGTATGTCTGTATGTCTGTATGTCTGTATGTCTGTATGTCTGTATGTCTGTATGTCTGTATGTCTGTATGTCTGTATGTCTGTATGTCTGTATGTCTATATGTCTGTATGTCTGTATGTCTGTATGTCTGTATGTCTGTATGTCTGTATGTCTGTATGTCTGTATGTCTGTATGTCTGTATGTCTGTATGTCTGTATGTCTGTATGTCTGTATGTCTGTATGTCTGTATGTCTGTATGTCTGTATGTCTGTATGTCTGTATGTCTGTATGTCTGTATGTCTGTATGTCTGTATGTCTGTATGTCTGTATGTCTGTATGTCTGTATGTCTGTATGTCTGTATGTCTGTATGTCTGTATGTCTGTATGTATGTATGTCTGTATGTCTGTATGTCTGTATGTCTGTATGTCTGTATGTCTGTATGTCTGTATGTCTGTATGTCTGTATGTCTGTATGTCTGTATGTCTGTATGTCTGTATGTCTGTATGTCTGTATGTCTGTATGTCTGTATGTCTGTATGTCTGTATGTCTGTATGTCTGTATGTCTGTATGTCTGTATGTCTGTATGTCTGTATGTCTGTATGTCTGTATGTCTGTATGTCTGTATGTCTGTATGTCTGTATGTCTGTATGTCTGTATGTCTGTATGTCTGTATGTCTGTATGTCTGTATGTCTGTATGTCTGTATGTCTGTATGTCTGTGTGTATCTATGCATGTGTGTGTGTGTGTGTGTGTGTGTGAGGGAGGGAGAGAGTGTGTGTATATAAATTGTAGAGACAAAAAAACAAACTTCTTAGTTTAAAACATCAGCTGCACTTACAAATAAAATTAATTAGATACTTAAAACAATAGAATCACGTTGTTGGCTGACGTAGCAACTGCATTAGTTGGACTTCTCATATGTTTGTGTTTCAAGTATTTTTAGAAGAATGTTATATAATTATATTTGTCATGTTTAGAAATGCAATTGAAGCTGAAGGGTAGTAGATGGATAAATCGGAATAACAATGGAGGAAAATAATGAAATTAAAAATGTTAATAGTAATAATAAAGTCAGTTGGCTAGGAACGTTTGGCAGGCCCTCGAAGCTCTAGATAGGAGAGCGGATGAAATGGCGCCAGATTTTTCGGCAGACAGACAGACGCCGGACGTCGCCAGCTGACCCAGTTCTGACAACGCACAGCATTTATCAAAGACATGCGCATTGCGTCACGGAAATCATTCTTATGAAATGATATCCACGCACAATTGTGAGTTCTTCGTTACAGTCACAGGTTTCATATTGTAAAACGTATCAAAAGTCCCCGTAAGCGATTATGATTAGTATATACATATACATATATATAAATAACATGGGTTGTAATAATAAAATTAATTAATTTCGGTTTGTTTTGTCGGGAATCCCGGATTTCGTACTACACGGCCTCGAGCGTTACAATAATATTTCGCAAAGCACTGGTTTAGTCAGATTTATCTGTCGTTTCTAAACAAGCACGTATAATACACATTTAAAATTATCTCTTATATATGTACCTATGTGTAACATAACTGAAAAGAAACGAAAAATAACAAAGTATCATTTTTTTTTATTTTCACTTAAAAATAACAGTAGTCGATTGACTTTTTGGATCAAACTCTATAGACGTATATTTTTCTATCTAAGAATAATATTTGCCGAGTGGGTATCTCGTTTTCGTTTTTTAGCTAAAATCTATTACAAAAACACTTGTATATTTTTCAGTGTTTTATTAAACTAGTCTATAATTCTTTTTAAAAATGTAGTTCTAGATTTACAAACGGGAGCAGTGGGTTAGTGACGTCGTATGTGGCGCCACTTGGGGCAGACTGCTCGCCGTCGCTTGGTTGCAAACGCTGCAAACCAGCCCTTATTTACGCAGGGTAAACCCAAAAACATGCTCCCCTATGCATTTCTTTTGTCTTTGTTATTATTATATTGCTTTATATGTATGTATATAAATAATAAAAATTAATAAAATATGTGAAAGAGAAAGAGAGATTTTGTGTGTGTGTCTGTATGTGCATGTGCGTTTGTGTGTGTGTGTGAGTATGTTTTTGGGTATGTTTGTGTGTGTGTGTGTGCGTGTGTGTGTGTGTGTGTATGTGTACCTGTATGAAGTTAACAAGGCGTCATATAAGATATAAATAATTTCCCAAAATAACTTCTGTTTACTGAACATATTAAACTGTTTTTTGCCGTTGCCTCACTATTAATTTCGGAGAAAAATAAATCCTCTGCCGCCATTTTTCTTGTGGCTTTTCCTGTTTGTTGAGATTGCACGTCCTGCTAGTAAATCAAATCGAGTTTACGTGTAATATTGGTCGAGACATGAGGCTGTAGCCGCACACCTAGCTGCTTTGAAACACAAACAAAAATTGCCCCGGCTTTGATCTGTTGTTTTCAAACAAAGGGAAGACGCAATTGTGTATAGATTCGTTTTAATAAGTCATTAGCACAGTTTCGTAAGAAAAACCGCTACAATTTATATACACACACATACACATATTTTTTCTTGTAAAATATAATTCATTATTTAGGGAGTGAAAAATGAAACATTTTGACGCAAGTGGGTCATTAAACCCGTACGTTTTTATCTGGAGTGCCAGCATTCAAATGGGGGTGGTTGGCAAACGTTGGTTTCAAGTTGATGGCGGTAGATGGTGTCATCGGGTTGAATCCACTCGCACACATAATTCAGTATATATTTCTTTATTTCTCATCAGTAGATTTAATTAATTTGATTAGTAGAAATCCTATTAATTCGTCATTAAATCACACACACACACACACACTGTAACACTGAAGCCTGTGTCAAAAGGACCGTAGGGAATAGGTAAATGATGGTCCTTAGGGAAGCATGTATCACAGCCACAAATAGTAAATTCTGGAGAATCGACTAGAGGTGCAACCTCTAGTCTCATTATAATATGTGTTTGCTTGCAGCTATAGTTGCTACAGGAATACTATTTCAACACTTTGCAGCACATATTTACAAAATGTTTACGTCCAGTTGTAACAAATTAATTTAAATTTTAATTAAATAATTCTAGACAAATCTATAGCAGATGTAGTGAAATCTGTACGTCAATTCTGTGCTAATCTACAGCTTACAGATTTTTATCAATGCTATGAATAATCAAACTGATACTGTAATAGTTACAGATTTCGTGTCTAAGAGGCTTTACATGTAATTTTGTTATAATCTTATTGTAGCGAATATGAATAATAATTAGTTTGTTTACAGTAAATCGTAAACAGAAAATTAACATTTATGCATTTAAATTTTTGTGTTACGTATGAAATAATAAATATTGTGATATTAGTCCATTATAATAGATAAGAATTGCATTATTTATAAACTAATTTGTGGTATTTGTAGATTTGTATTTGGTTCAGATTTACGAATGTCTAGTTGTACAGAGAGAATTCTTAGAAGTGAGCTTTAAAATAGTTATTAGCACTTAATTTTATGTTTAAACTAGTAAAGAAGTAGCTGAAACGATAACAGTTTAACTAGGGCAGTTAACCCGCACATAACTGAAAGGTGCCCGTACAATTGAACGCTCTGACTGAGAGATAGGCACGGTTTTATTTTCTTTGTACACATGTATGTATGTATGTACGTATATATGAAACCCCCATTAGATATGTCATTTAATTTTTAAGTAATTGCACAAACAAATGCTATCGTAGCGAAACAAACGGTTTTAGGGGACTGATTTGTATGTGCTTAATATAAATATAGGCACATAGACACATCTGTTTAGCATAGATGTTGATTGTGTGGATTCAATAGTCCAAAGGGACGCATTTTGGCCTAGATTGTAGATGGTATCTGGAGAGACAGTGAGAATTCTAACATGGCTCATGAAAGTTTAATCAATGACAAGTTGGCGTGATCAAAGACTTGAGGTGTGTGATGGCGCTAACGTTGCGTCGGTGTGAGCGCTAGCTGGTGTTTGTGTGCACCATGTCAAAGTGACCGGGGTTCGAATCCCGTTCCGCTAAATTGTTAAAGGAACAGATTGACAGATGTGTCGGTCGCCCACAGGGACAGGGTCTTTCCCTTTACGTATGTATATACGTCTACCTTATATCTATACATACATACATATTTGTATGTAAGCATGTATGTACCTACACTGAAAACACATACCAGTTAAGTGGTTTTTTTTTATTGCGTATCCGTTTCTATCTATTTTATTTCAGTTTGTTTGTTTACTAGTGTACAATGTGCGCATGTGTGTGTGTGTGAGAGAGAGAGTGAGTGAGAGTATGTGTGTGTGTGTGTGTGTGTGTAGAAAATAGGTAGTGTTTTTATGTTATATAATAATATTCTATCTCCATTTGCTATTTTCGTTTGGGAAATCTACAAACTGGAGAAGAAAAAATGCTGAAACATTTTTAACTAAGTGGGCACTTGAGGTCTAAAGCGCTTGTGCTCGTCCCGTATCATCGAGTAGCATTCAAGTTTAGCTACAAGAACAAAGAAATGGAGCAAGTTAAACCGAACTGAAATAAAGTTAGCAATAAAGCTGTATAAAAGTTCGTAATGTACATGGATTGAGGTTAAATACGACGTGGAATTCGATCACACCAGAATTCTTCTCGAAATACTTAAGCACAAAATTAAACTTGCCGAATTTATATTAAATTTCGGTTAACAAAGATTTAAAACTAATATTTTTTGATGAAACAAAATAAAGACAATTTTTCTTTATATTGAAATAATTAATTTCAATTGCAGAAATATTAATATCTTTCATTTTTATTATTTAAATGTAAATACTACCGCTTCGGTGTTATTGCAGATACTACAAACAACTACTAAAGTAAACAAGCACTTTTATATAATATTATTGTCAATATTTTTTCAAAACATTACGTTTTTCTTATCTTAAGTTTAAAGTTTCATAATTTTACCTTCAACCGTTTAAGTTGTAGGGCGCTCTCTTTCACACAAACACACAAACACGTACACACACAGAGGCATCATTCCAAAAAATAGACGAATTCGATTCAGGGAAGGTCTGTTTCCGTTAAAATCTCATGATTACAATACTACCTCGTATAAGAAAGTAAAAAATGAGCAATAAATATATTCATATATAAAATAAAGTGATTAAAATAAATAAAGTGAAAAATAAAAATATTTTTCAATAATTAGTGTATATATATGAAATGAGTCGTACAGACATGCATACGTAAATGTTTTATGTTACAGATCCTATGATCAGTTTGTTCAGAGTATCCTACAACTGTGAAAACTTAAATTACAATTTTGCGGGCTAGATCGAACATATCAGAACGCTTGAATTGAATAATTTAGAAACCATTACATGGATGAGTCAAAGTTGTAGATATAGATTTGTTGTTTTGCTGTAATAACAGTATTTATCCATTCTGCATGAGTAGTCATCATGTGTTTCTTGAAGTTCTGCTGGGAACAGCACCCACCAGAGGCCAACCGGTCATATACACACACTCACACACAAACACAACAAGTCAATTGTGTCGAGCGACAAATACGAACCAGGTTTGTTGTCAGAACAAACTAATACCACACAGATGTCGCAGCAAAAGTTTGTTGTTCCACAGGGCACTAAGCAACTCTTTGGCATAGCATAGATTATAGTTTTCGGTTAGAGAAATAAATCACTGAAATCAAATGCTTCCTAAAGCTGCTGACAAATGGCGGAAATATTTATGAAAGCTTATTGCTCGCGTTCGGAAAATCATCCGCTATCAAATTTCCATGAAATGTTCAGTTTTCAATTTTATTGTAGTGGCGATTTGCGGTGATGACTCGTCCGTAAAGCTACTTTGAACATGCCCATAAACTTCCGATAAGACGCTTTGAAATATTGAGCTCGCAAGCCAAAAATACTTGAAGATTTACAGGCCAATTTAGTCTGGACGTATGCGATATTAAATATACCCCAATACTTCCATAATATATACATATATATAAACACACACACACACACACATATATAAGTATAGGCGTGTGTCTGCGTGTATTGTGTGTGAGAGTGAGCCTAAATGGTGGAAGATAAAATTATAAAACTTTGTGTCTGATAAGAAAATCTCCTATTTCTAAAAAGAAAAATTATTTATACCAAACGTGCGTGTTTATTGCAGTCGTTTTTTTTTCACTTTTTGCATAACCGAAACGGCTGGACTTACAGTAAAATAGTATATTATATTAATATTTCGCATATATTTTTGATTTGAAATTTTTATCAAAAAGGGTACTGGTTACAAAAAATTGCAATTAAAAAGTTATTTATTTTTACATAAATCGTATCAACTGTGCCAGTAAAAAAAAAACTCATTAAATTGGGAATTTGGGGTATTTAGTGAAAAAGTGTTTCAAAAGGTTAGTCAAATAAAACAAAAATGTAGATCCAGTTATCTAAACAAAATACTTATAGGAAAGTTCAGTACAAGCAACGAGTATTGCAGATATATTTTGAACGTTATTATATTCTGTATAGAACACGAATAAAATAATTACAAAACGTCAAGAATGTATGCGATGGCGGTCTTGTACGATATTTTGAAAATTGACGAAGCATACATTAAGCTCAGATGAAATTGGTTTACAATTCCACCCCGCGGCTCCAGTGCAGTTCGGATCGTCAGTAAATGGGATTTTCCTAAGTACCGACATTACCTTTTGATTCTCGCATGCGACATACGACATGACTTGAATCTATATTAAGCGCAGCGAATTCAACGAAGAAATTCATTTTAAATTCAAATCTATTTCAACTTGAGCTTTCCAGACAGCTTTATTAACTTATTTTTGCAAACTGCGATGCGAGCTCAATTAAATCGGCGAGTTCACCTCGTGATGTATAAACAATTGTTCTGTAAACAATTCGGACAATGATGTAGTATTTTAGACAATATGCCTATATCGCCGTGTATGTGTATGTATGAGCAAGATATGTTTTGTTGCATAACAATACCGCTTTAGAGTGTGGCGCTTTTGTCGCAACTACATAGGCACCTGAATAATTACTAAGAGAATATTAAATTAACCGCGTAATAAGTCTGTGTGCGATAATAGGCAGTGTTTTGCGGGCCGCAACGAAACTTTATGCGGTCATGGAAAGTGAAATGAGTTAGAAATCCGTGCATTTGCTGCGACTGAATTGCGTGTCTAAAAATAGTATTCTGTTGAATATTCTCGCGTGCATCTGGCGTCCGCGGAGAAATTAGTCGTGAATATTTTAGTCAGTGTACCCATATGTGGTTCACCCTGGGGTATTACGGAGCGACCGAGGCGCTGCAATCGCATCAACGACCGTGTGTTTGGTATCTAATCGAGCTTTCGCCAGCGTCGCATCGCGTCACCACAACGGAAGAGCAGACCGACCATCTTCAAATCATGACCACTTAACCCAAATGACTATGTTCATATTTGCATTTCTCGATATCTATCTAGATATTTGAACACTTGAAATTTCCAATTAACTACAAGTGCAAATAAGATCTGGTGGTCAAGTATTAGAGTTGATACCAAACAATTTGTCTTTCTTCCTTCACGGAAACTTTTCCGACTCATGCACTAGGCGTTTAAAGGGGAAATAACTCAATTATTTGTGTATACTCCTGACAAAAGCCCTTTCTGTCGGTTTTCGTATACCTAAGGGTACAGTAACCCTTTTGTGTATTACATAGCGACGGCGAATACGTTTTTGTCATCTTTTTTGGTTGTTGCTTGACTAACTAGCAAACATCGTCATCATATCCATGTTTTATATTATTTGCACTGACAGTTTCTCTATTCATACAGACGCTGTCCAAGATTTGAAAGCTTTGACGCTAAATTATAATAGACTTGTATCCGCATCGCACATTCTACAACTACTACACGAAGGCTTTATATAATATAGCTGTTGTCACTGTTGATGATGGTTACATTAAATAATAGTCAAAGATATACATACATATATATCATAGATTAGCGATAAATTAAAGCATAAAACAGCATGTAGATAGTATTTTCGATGTGTAAATATTTATGCACGAGCCTGAACACAAAATTTTTAGGAGTGTGAATTGAAAACTCGCATTGCGTTATGCTTAAAATGTCCCGTTACCAATCGGTGTGCCAGCGGTTCACTGTATGTGTATGCGTCGGGATACATATACATATATATATATACTCATATACATACATATACACACATATACATTCATATTCATACATGCATACATACATATATACATACATACTGATGTTTATGCGTCTTCAATTGTGAGTGCCGCTACTCACTCGTATATTTTTTTTGACGGTGTAAACAGTAGAAGCACGTGTCTTATTCACATATATGTATGTATGTATGTATGTGGATCTCCGAACGGATGGATATCAATTACGTGACCGAATTGCGAAGCAGATTTATCCGGTATCCGGTGCGAACCGAAACTCGCTATTCAACTGGCGGCTCTTTCAATCAAGCGCGGGCCTCTGGAAATGGAGAGCGGTCCATCATCAACCATTTATGGAAATTACTGACGCGTTCTTCCATCCAATAGGTAGTGTGACAACCGAAGAAATAGGCCTTGAAAGCAAAACGTTGATTACTTTCGACGAAATTGCACCGTTCCACAAAAGAAACCTCGAGGTTTTTTTCCCCCGTTGTAATGGGACATGTACAATTTAGACTCTATTGCTGCTACAGGAAAAATTCGAATTTTATATTAGCGTGCTCTTTCACATTTTATAACTTTTCTTTTTGATTTTCCTTTGTTCGCTTCTTTTCAGCAATTGTTTTACTTTTCATATATATACATACATAGAAACTTTTTTTTTTGGATGGATGCAAATACTTTGGCTACACATTTCAGGATACGTGCTGAATTGTACTGCTAAGACGTTTCCGCATTTCCGGACTTAATAGTGTTGCTGAAATGTTTCAGCGTTACACACGCCTCTTACTTGAAATTAACTAAACCATTTGAAATTCCTGATACTATTCTAATGTTCAAACTTGTATACAGAAACAGAAAGTAGTTAATATAAATTGTGAATAAGTGCCTTTATGTTATATTTAGTTATAATTTAAAACTAGAGTGTAAACATATTTAGAATAAATATAAGTAGAAAATTTCTTATTTTTACTTCCAACAATTATGACTATAGAATATTCAGACAGATACTTACGCTCACATTCTCTCCTACACACACACGTACACACAAACACACACACACAAACGCGCGCGCGCACCTCAACAAAAGGAAAGATCAGAAGGTGTATTTCTGTTAGAATTTCGAGATAAAAAATGTCCATGATAACTATAATTCCTTATCAATATTCGTATAGGAATTGAGCAATAACTTATAAATGGGATAAATTGAAATGAAAATGAAGTTTAGGATTTACCTAGGTATAAAGTTGAATATGAAATTCAGTTGTAAGTGTATTAGGTTGAAAGTTGGGAACGTGTTTGGTGGATATTCTTAGTTTATATTAGTGAGATTTTCAGCGTTGTAAGTTATCGAGTTAAGACACACGTGGTTCGGTTTTATAATTAGTTCGCGAGCACAGCACACTGCTAAGCGAAACGTATTAATCTACTTATACATCTTTGTTCTGACTCTGTGATTTTGCAGTGTACTGAATATTTGGTTAATGATTCAATAACTACACTGTTACCACACTCATACATACACTCACAAAATACAGTTGAAATTGATGGAAATTAATTAATTCATTACATTTCCAACATGTACATTCCACATATTGAAATTTTCAAACAAATTTCATAGTTACAACAAACCTTGGGTACACATCTACTCATTCATAATCGATTTTGAACAAATCTATTTTAAATTATTATTATTTATATTATGAAACACGTCTAGAAATGGACTGGCAATTTTAGACATATCTTAATATTAACAATGTATCGTAGCTAGTAACGTATGCAGCACTCATATATGCACTGTATGATAAATGTTATGAATTGAATGTAGGAATTACTAATTTCAAACATAGTACTTTAAACTAACGCTGATGCCATCTGCTAACTATAATATGAATACACAATCACACGCTGTGCTACTACAACTGGTGCGATACATTACTAAATATCACGTGTTACATATCTGGTACATGTCTGTACTATATTATACACACACACACACACACACACACACACACACACACACACACACACACACAAAGACATATATTCTGTTGGTTCTAACTATTTTAATATTTGTTGAAATTATATACTTTATAGGTGTATAAAGGTATACACTGTTAAAAATGTATGAGTAATATTGTGGAATTATGAATTATCAACAACAATTTAAAGTGGAAGAATAATTATAGCGAAACTTGGTTTCCCGGCAAGGGAGAGGCCACAAAACGGAAACCACATTTGATGGTGGACTGATTCAATTTCCGTTTCAAACGTTAGATTCCGAACCATTGTGTTTTGGTCATAAGGGCTAGCGTGTTATTTTATTTCAATAGAGGCGTCTCTAAAGTAACATGTTTACGGCAAAAATACTTGATAGTGAATAATACTATATTTCTTTTATATGGTATTAAACCTTTCTATATTTATTAAAATACTTGTTGATTCTATTTACAAAAACGAATATGGTTTAAAATAACTGTAACTCTGTAATGTATTACAATACTGTACAGTAATATTACTAAGCATAGCATTACAGCATAGTACTAAATACGATATAATGTATGGTCGTCTGTAGTTAGCTATATGTGTAGCTAGTATGTTTTACTGCATTGAATAGAACTAAATGCAAAGCTGATAGATTTGTTTTTATGGTCTACTTTGCAACATTTTCAAATGGCTTTAGTTAGAAGCAAAAACGCAATTCACTTCTGGATTGTTAAGCAAAACCATCATTAATAATTGATAGAAAAACAAAATGTTGTTTAGATACATTATAAGTACTCTTTTGGACGAATTTTAACGAAAGTATCAAGACGAATCTCTAGGAAAATCAACTCCTCTTATAAAATGATACGCATTTTTACTTTCTTATACGCAGTATAAGTATTGTAATCATGAAAAAATTCGATCTTGAGATTTCAACGGAAATATACGTTTTTACCTTCCCTGAATCGATTCCAACTATTTTTGGAATGACGTCTGTCTGTGTGTGTGTGTGTGTGTGTGTGTGTGTGTGTGTGTCTGTCTGTCTGTCTGTTTGTTTGTCTGTCTGTCTATGTGTATGCGCTCTACAGCCTACACGGCTAAAGGTACAATTTTGAAACATTAAACTTAAGATTTGTATATGCACCGGAAGTGCCTCTTTACTCTAGTCATGCTTTGCGGTTTTTGCAATTACTCAAAAATGGATGACATTACAGAAAAATTGCATCGACAAAAATTAAAGGTATTTATATAAATAAATAATAAATTTCTTCTTATTATATTTATAATAATTAATATATGTTCCAATTTCAATTTCCATTTTATTGTATCCCGTACCGGTTTTGATAAAAAGTTTC
This sequence comes from Nebria brevicollis, assembly GCA_944738965.1. Classification (NCBI taxonomy): domain Eukaryota; kingdom Metazoa; phylum Arthropoda; class Insecta; order Coleoptera; family Carabidae; genus Nebria; species Nebria brevicollis. The sequence continues at coordinate 11,590,910 of OX122904.1, forward strand.
AAATAAAGGTTGTACAAAATATTAATATCCATAACTTTTTTTCTTACTATTTTTACTATAAGTTCAACAGTTTTCGAGTTTTTTCAGAAACCGCAAAAACTGTCTTGAGTAAACATGTATTTTGGGTTTGAATATTGTTTTCAAAAATAGGGGGTTTTCTTGCCAGACATATACAAATCTTAAGTTTAAAATTTCATAATTTTACCTTGTACTGTTTAGGCTGTAGAGAGCATACACACACACACACGGACGGACGGACGTCATTCCAAAAATAGTCGAAATCGATTCAGGGAAGGTCAAAACGTATATTCCCGTTAAAATATCAAGAACGAAATTTTTCATGATTACAATACTTACTTATACTGCGTATAAGAAAGTAAAAACAAAATAGAATACAATAAATTGGAATTTGACATTTAATATTTATTGTAAGAAATACATTTATCGAAAAAGTGTTTCAAAGGTTACAAAAATACTAAACATATGATTCACACCCACATACATATATATTAACGTACTTTCAGATATAATACAACCGAATTCTGTGAAGGTGTACGCTACCTTTTCTTCGTGTAGAAAATTTAAATTGCGCTAAATGATTTGTTTGGAAGTGGATGTGTTGACTTTATATAAATTGCTTTTCGTAAAAGCCGGTAAAACTCAATCTGTTTGAAAAATGTTAATATTCGTTTTAAATCAATTCTATAATCTAGCTTTAGAAATTTAAAGCTCTGTGCCTTCATCTTATTCGTATACAAGAAGCTGTTGATGGTAATCTTGGCTTGGTGTGATTGTTGAAGTGGTTTGTGTATAGGGTATTAGGTATGTTCAGTCTGTGTGTATGTATGTATGTATGTATATATGTGCCACTCGAGACAGGGCTGTACTGAAGATAAATTATCGCCCTCAATTTATCGTGTAATTTAGCGTAACGACTAAATTTAATCAGCATTAAAAGGGAGCTGTTTCCTTCGCCATTAAATTAAACGTTAAATTTTCAGCAGGAAAAACTCCTACGAATTTACGGCACAGCAACATTAACCCTTCCTCAAATATAATCAAATCAACTTTTAGAACACCTGTTTACAAGCGTCTAATGAAGATTCTATATCGCGATTTATTTTATTTAAACAAACAATAAACGTAGGTATGTGTATGTGCATATGTATGTATGTACATACCTATGTAGTAGTGGTGTCTATTAATAAAAGTGTAGATCGAAATGATCGCATGTTTTACAGAAACATCTATAAGTCGGGTCTATTAAATTAAATTGGCTGTCAGTTTTGTTCGTCAATGATAACCGTAAAAAACAAGCGAAAAACCATGGGGTATCTCCTGGTAAAGGGGGCGCTTACTGTGTATGAAATGACAGCACGTCAGAATTAAGCTCGTTGAAATTTCGAACGCGCCAAACAAAGACAACCACTGCGACAACCACGTATACATATAGAAAGCCTAATGCGTGCAACAAAGACACGTACATACTACAATAGGGTAATCATGGAGTTTTTTTATTCGAAGCACGTTTAGTAGCCATAAGTACAAGCCACCTCCGATTTTGACACGTTTTGTCTAACTTACAAAAATATATATAGATATGTATATATGAAACACTCACAATGTTTGTCACTGGCAGAGATATCACCTTTCAGAATTATCTATTCTGATTCACAAACGATTCGTGGCCATCAACATCAACTGTGTATTGCAGATTGCAAAGTTGCAGTTGAACAACAACGCTTTGAGTTGCGTTTGCCTCGTGTGCTTCGCATTCCGTTTCTTTCTCTCTTTTAGGCTGGCTAAATTGAATTAGGTGAAAAGTGGATGATGTACTGCAAGTGACGTCACGTGCACACAATACGACCCCAACGTCTTGACGACTACAGCAACGCCAAAGACGAGACTCACTTACCAACATTCTTGAAACTCTAGAAACTATACACACATGCGTACACACCACACACATACACTAAGGCACACATACATATGTATACATACATATGCGTTCAAACATACATACATATGCATACATACATACATATGCATACATACATACTCACATATATACATATACATACATATATACATACATATGCAAACATACATATGCATATAGGCATACATACATATGCATACATACATGTGCATACATACATATGTATCCATACATATACATACATACATGTGCATACATACATATGCATACATACATAAGCATACATACATGTGGCTACATACATATGCATACATACAAGTGCATTCATAAATATACATACATACATAAGCATACATACATGTGCCTACATACATATGCATACATACATATGCAGACATACATGTGCATACATATATATGTATACATACATATACATACATATATATGCATACATACATGTGCATACATACATATGCATACATACATTCATACATGTGCATACGTACATATGCATACATACATGTGCATACCTTCATACATACATACTTACGTACGTACATACATACATACATACATACATACATACATACATACATACATACATACATACATACATACATACATACATACATACATACATACATACATACATACATACATACATACATACATACATACATACATACATACATACATACATACATACATACATACATACATACATACATACATACATACATACATACATACATACATACATACATACATACATACATACATACATACATACATACATACATACATACATACATACATACATACATACATACATACATACATACATACATACATACATACATACATACATACATACATACATACATACATACATACATACATACATACATACATACATACATACATACATACATACATACATACATACATACATACATACATACATACATACATACATACATACATACATACATACATACATACATACATACATACATACATACATACATACATACATACGTAAAAACATACATATATACATACAAAAACATACGCATTTGAGTAGCCATGGATGTCAGGACAGCAATGCTTGAAAATGCAACTGACGAATAGTTGAAACATTTTTTTTTAAAATAATTCTTATGCATTTAAAATATTCCCGTTGGATTTTTCCGTCGGGAAACTAATTTCCATTTAAGTAATTTCCCCGGGACCGTTACTGTGGAAAATGTTCGTTCTTTTTGTGTATAACGTTCTGTTATATGAGGCAGGCTGGACTCGATGCGTTTTTCAGTTTCATCTGTTTAGAGTTTGGACTTTCGGGCTGTTGTTGTTCGGATTTTTTTTTTTTCTTTTATTTATTTTGTAACTCACTAGTACTGCGATACTCTGACAATTAGAGCGTCTCTTGTTTCTGTCGGGCACGATTAATTCGTTGGAGATTTGTCCGACATGCAGTTCAGTTATTTATTTTTTTTGCTTTGTTTCTTTCAGTGATAAATACTTTTCAAACCTGATTTATTAGATTTTGCATATTCATTTACACGGTGTTAGTTACTATTCCAATTGAAATAGTATGGTTGTTTGTTGTCGTGGTTCTGCTATTGTCGTAGATTAAGATATATTTCGAAGTGTTTCCAAATACGGTGCGCCACAGTAATTCAAGTCCGTCAGGGAGGCCCTTTTGCTAATAAATTACACCAGAGAAAACTTTTAACATTTAGAGACTATAGCCGCCATTTACACTATCAATTCCCGATTTCTATCTTACATTTAATGGTATTGAAATTGAAATTATTCTCACTATATTAAATTGTTTTAAAATATCTGCAATGGCTTGCACAGAACTTTAGAAATTATTTTACTAATTTATTATATTTTACTAACCTCTCAAATACTTCTTCACTAAATATATTTCTTAAAATAATTATTAAATATCAAATTCCAAATTATGTGTGTCTATTTTATTTCTCTGTCAAACAATTAACAAGCACAGTTGTGTACAAATAAATAAAATAAAAACAAATTTCAACAGCCATTTTCTTGCAACCAGTATCCATTTTGGAAAAAAAAATAAAAAGTTGTTTAAATTTTAGTATCTCTAATTTTTATACTAACTATTTTTGCTGTAAGTGTAACCATTTTTGAATTAATGCAGAAAATGCAAAAAGCGACTAGAGTAAACCTGCACTTTCGGCTTGAATTTTTATTTTTTCTAATATAAGAGATTTTCTTGCTTAACATATACAAATCTTAAGTTTAAATTTTGTAATTTTACCTTCGATCGTTTAGGCTGTAAAGCTTACTCACACATACACACACACGCATACAATCACAGACATCATTCGAAACATCGAGTCAAATTCGATTAAGGTAAGTTTAAAATCTCGAGATCGATATTTTTTATGATAAAAAATCTTAATTATTATTTCGTATAAGAAAGTAAAAATGTAAAAATGATGAAAAGCACAAAAGAACGAGTGTTACAACAAATAGACACAATTTTTCTTATTTAGACGTTTTAAAAGGGTTCTTCTTCTTAAAAAAAAACTGTAACATTTCCTTTTCTTTTCAATGATTAATTATATCAATCATGTCAAAAACACAATTCTCATATCGTGCGTTTTGAACCTCGACATACTTCTTGTTAAGGCGCTACACCCTATATACCTATCTTATAGGTACACACTAGCACAGTGTGTTAAGGTGTCCATGTAAATGGTGCGAACCTAATCCACCCCCTGGGACATTTCGCCCGTTACCGTCCTATATAGTATCGTGCTTTTCAAGTCCCCAGGCCGGGATACAAATAAATATCATTGTGTCGCTTGAGGTACATACGAAAGTATGTGTGTGTTTGTGTGTGTGTTTGCTGTGCGTACATACGTGAAATACGTATAGTATATATTTCTATAAACATAGATAAAACTACGGCGACTGATTACGAAGTATATTGATGGAGGTATCCCTAAGCACAACTTTGTAAACTTTAGTGAAACATGGACGAGTTTAAAACAAGCTTTAGAACAAATTAGCCTGGTTGGCTCCTTAAGAACTTTGACGGCTTCAAACTTTCGTAAAGATACAAAAACAAATTGTTTAACACACATTCTTTATATGGGCATACCTATATCACAGATACCTAATATAGGATGCGTAACAAGGGTGTAGCTACAACTTTTATTACATGTCCAACCACTTACAACGCTCAAAAACAAAAGAAATGGTTGTTGACAGGCTTTTTCTCATCGGATGGCATGTTGAAAAGTATTAAATTTCACACACATCATGCGGAAATAATTATTTCAAAGACTGTTTTGTTTGGCAAAGTTAGTGCTTTTTGGTCGATAATTATAAAGCAGCAAAAGCACACATCTATTAGGGAGTGGTGTTTATTAATCTGTCATTTGTTTGAAATCCGGTGCAATTTCTTTTGTCCTCGTTGTCCTGCTGTGAAGTTTATAGAACCCTCCATAGCGGCACGACCAACATGTCATTATTTTTAGATTTGCGCATGATTACTTAACTTTACGTATAACGCATTTCTAATAAAGCTATTTTCATTGCTAGTTTATCTAATAACGCAACGCAAAAATGTATTTTACTTCGGTTATTTACAGGAAAAAGAGACCATTTGACGCAATAATGAAAACAAACTCCGGCATGTCACGTTGCTCGGTAATATTACCGAGAAGGTCGGTTCCAGTGCTCGGAATAAGGAGTAAAGTAATCATGAAATATGACATTTATTTTTTTAGCCCAACATGCGTTCCATCTAAATTAGTCAAACGGGAGCAGCTTTTGTTTTACACGGACAGAAACATCTCATTTTACATATCAGATAAGCAAAGGCATGGAAAAAAATTCGCGTTTTAATTTATGTAATGTTGCATTTAACCGCCTCCATGACGGTTAAGGTGTATATTTTGTAATGGTGTGTATTTGCACATACAAGTTAAAATGTTTGCTGCTTTATTATCGTCGTAAAACCGAACGACAAATCGAATGTACTTTTTCAGGACTCAATTTATTTAATGGACACTTTATGCCTTTACAATTAAACATTAAGTTTGAATTGTTTACAAAATTTGCACTTTAATATCTAAATAACATTTTAAGAATTTAATTTATAACACTGTATACATTCTTACTGTAGTATGATAGTCAAACGGCATGTTTGTTCCTCATATTGCTGGAAATGGCTATTCCGTAGAAAACTCTTTCGAAAATATAAAATACCTTTGAAAACTATCCAATATGTCCGTATAATGCGTCTATACATGTATGTGTTTATATATATATATATATATATATATATATATATATATATATATATATATATATATATATATATATATGTGTGTGTGTGTGTGTGTGTGTGTGTGTGTGTGTGTGTGTGTGTGTGTGTGTATGTGTGGGTGTGAGTGTGTGTGTGTGTGTGTATATGCTTGTATGTATATGAAGAAATGCCGTTTGAAGTTTATTTTTACTTGTATGTGACATCACTTTGTTTTTAAACTAGATTGGATGTCACTGGCACAGAGACGCAATGTTTTTAGTTTGAAAAATATCCAAGAAATAAGGCTACTCCTGTTACAAAATAATAAGCATATTTTTACTTTAATATACGACGTAATAAGTACGTATAGTTATCATGAAAAAGTTCAATCTCGAGATTTAAAAAAAAATTCTACTTTTAAATCGTCTTTAATTCAAATCTGAATATTTTTAAAATGACGACTGTTTATGTGAGTGTGTGTGTGTGTGTGTGTGTACGTGTGTCCGTGAGTAAAATTATATGTTGGTTTTCAGTTTAATTTAAAACATTAAAAAAACATCTGCAGTATCATGCACCGAACTTTCTTATACGCATATGGGTTAAAACACATCGTAGTTACCTTATTTTTCTAATTTATAATATTTGTTCTAACCTTTAGATCGCTTTTACAGTAAATATATTTCTTAGAAACAATATAAAACGTCAAACTTCAAATTATTTAAGTCTATTTTGTTAAACAATTGACAGGCGCAGATGATACGATTTATGTAAAAATATATATAATAAGCAGAAATTTATTTTGAAGCCAGTACTCTTTTTGGAAAAATAATTCAAACGAAGTTGTGCTAAATATTAATACCTTTAATTTTTGTTTATGCAATTTTTCTGTAACTGTAACCATTTTTGAGTAATTGCAGAAACTGCAAAAAATGACTAGAGTAAACAGGCTTTTCCGCTTTGAATATTTTTTTCAAAAATAAGAGGTGCACATCCCAGGCATATGCAACTCTTAAGTTTAAAGTTTCATAATTTTAGCTTCAACCGTTTAGGCTGTAGAGACCATACACACACACACACACAGACGGACGTCATTCCAAAAATAGTCGGAATCAATTCAGGGAAGGTCAAAACGTATATTTCCGTTAAAATCTCGAGTTCGAAATTTTTCACACACACACACACATACAAACGTCATTCCAAAAATAGTTGTAATCGATTTAGAGAAGGTCAAAACGTATATTTCCGTTAAAATTTCGAGATCGAAATTTTTCATGATTACAATACTTATACTGCGTATAAGAAAGTAAATATATGCATTGTGAACATTTTGTTTAGATCATATCATATTTTTATTATTTTTCTAATTAATAATATTTTATTAACCTTTGGAACCCCTTTTAAATAATATAATTCTTAAAATAAATATTAAATGTCAAACTACAAATTATTTATGTTTTTACTTCCTTATACGCAGTATAAGTAAGTATTGTAGCCATGAAAAATTTCGATCTCGAGATTTTAACGTTTCGACCTTCCCTGAATCAACACCAACTATTTTTGGAATGACGTTTGTTAATGTGTCACACACACACATAGAGAGAATGACGTCTGTCTGAAAAATAATCGGAATCGATTCAAGGAAAGTCAAAACGTGTATTTTCCGATAAAATCCCGAGGTCGACATTTTTCATGATTGCAGTACTTACTTATACTGCGTATAGCATAATGAATAATTATATTTTCATGAATTATTCTAAATTATATTTCTATATATTTCCAGTTGACAAAATACGTATATGAAAGTTCAGTGCAAGTTACTGCGAGATTGAGAAAAGAGTGTCTGCTGGTTGCAAAAGTTTAGGTGAGTTAGAAATGTTTGCGTGAAAAACACATGCAAAAAACCATAGATAAAAAGAAAATAATATATGATTTTATTCGTAATTAAATTAGCAATTGTGAATTGTGACAATGATACATTGAATGTAATTATAATAAATAAATAGTAAACGAACAAAATCTGTTTTCTGTAAACGTAATAAAACACTTTTTGATTATCTCTCCTAAAATAGTTTTCACACCCCGATACACAACATTGAACACAAGCACGCATATATCTTATAGTATAAAGTTTAGTGGTTAATAAAATGCGCATCCAATAGTAATATATAGTTACGGCTATACATCTTAGGATGATACAAATGTATTATTTTGATAGTCGCGTCCTTGCTGGCTTAAGATGAGTCTGTCACTTTTATGACACATACAGACTGCAAGGATTTATGTCAGTCGGTCAACCGCGCGTAAACATCGCGATCGATCATTTAACACACGGTGCGCTGCTTTTTGTTTTATTTATAAAACAGACGTCATAATCGTAATTATAGGATTTATATCGATTGATTGATTGATTGATTGGGTTAACTCGCATGATCCCTATTACATTTTGTTGGAATTATTTTATTACTAAAGCAATGTACCTAATGGAAGTGCATACAACTCGTGAAATTGATTACCGCTGCAGAGCTGCTTTTGTTAAACTTTAAACATTTGTTTCTCCGTTGAGTTTCGTAGTGTAGTTGTTCTGTTTTGTTGAGAAAAACATCAATCCTGCGACGAATTTTTCAACTATTTCGCTAAATTACTACAATACGACACACAGCAACCGAAATAAAGACAATTTGGTATAATGCTGGAAATGGAGCAGATGAATATAAATTGTTTTACAGCATTATTTATTACGCGTATAAAAATAAATATGCATTATTAAAAATGATTAGTTGTTAGTAGATGTTCAAGGAGTGGTCCGATTTTTGTTGTTGTCATTTTCAATTGATTCATCGCTGAGGCAAGCAATTACGAGTACTGAAGTACTTCTTGAAGAAAACTTAGTGGTTTTCATATAAACTTCTAGCGCTGTTAAACAAGTCCTTTGGGTCCATCAAGTTGGTAGCCATGTGTCTTTATAATGTATGAGACATCTACTCGAAAACTTGCCCCATCAAATACGTTAAAAGTATCAAATGGCGCGGTCTGACACAATTTTTATTTAAAATTTACAAGAAAGATCACTTATATAATGAATGTCATCGTAATGTTGTTGTTGCTGCTTTTTTTTGTGAAAATTTATATGAAACATATAAAAACAATTTAGAAAAGCTAAAAATTTCATTATGGAAAACAATTAAAAGAAGTTAAGCTGCAAGATAATCAGAGCACTCATACAGTGTGCTATGGAAATGGAAAGAAAATGCTCATATTTCTGGGGCTTTAAGCACACTGGGCTGGCGGTAATTTAATTTACATTAATGTGTATGCACCCCACGCCATTTCCCAGCATTATGGCAATGAGTTATGAGCACCAGACGAGCCAGATTTAAACTCGGAGTTTCACTTACAAAAAAAAAAAAATAACGGTGAATTATTTTCTTGAATTTCAATTTCAATTTAAATATTATTTTAGTTAACTCGGACATATTTGACAATATACGCCCATATTAAATATTCGTGTTCATATTAGCTAAAACACATGTTGAATTAAAACATAACCGAAATATATGTGTGAGCGTGTGTTTGTGTGTGCGTGTGTGTCCGCATATCAAATAATATAACACATTATAATGTCCACACTGTCGTGTATATGAGAGAGATACAAACCTCTCTCTCTGTCTGTGTGTGTGTGTGTGTGTGTGTGAGAGAGAAAGTGTGCGTGTGGGCTGTCGTTATTATGATTGTTCTCATGTCAAAACGGCCCTTGCAATTTACGCCCTCGATCACCAAAACAATATACAATCGGCCCCGTTTTGAAGAACACACGCTGAAACTGAATCAACGGACAGCTGAAATAAATGAACGCTACAATGACTGCACTATATATATGCATACATACATAGATATTCACCGAAGCGCTGAATATTTATGCGTGTTTTTTATATGATAATTTAAATAAAATCGTTATGTAGTAATTTGTTTTATTGTGTAAAAGTAGTTATTTGTAATTGTTAAAATTGCTTGCCACGCTGTTGTTATGACACAAGAAAGAATTTGTATTGTAGTATACGGCAAAAAAAAAAACTGTTTGACGGCGGAAGCAGTTGTTAAAAAACAAAAGAACGACCAGTGTTAAAAGTGTCAGAAATAAAATTATATTTCCATTGTCTATTTGGCACCCAACGTCGAGCAGAGATAAGAAAACTTTTCTTGTTAACATTTAAATTCAATTCACTTTTGCAGTTATACTCTATATATAGACAGTGTATCGCTATTCTTTGTAAGCGTGTTAAGCTTAGCCAGTTGACAATGACGAGCTAATACCAAATTGTTTATTTGGAGGATTTAAACAAGAAAACAACACCAATAAAAATACTCAATTTTAAATGGAACACCCGTGTTTTTTTATTAGCTTAAATACAATTTTAGTTTCAATAAACCTAAAACCTTTCCAGACACATTTTAAATGTTTACCAAGTCTTAATTATAATCAATATCTTACTTTCTTATACGAACTAATAAGTATTTTAATCATAAAAAATTCGATCTCGATATTATAACAGAAATATATCTTATAACTTTCCCGGAATATAGTCTGACTATTTTTAGAATGACGCCTCACTCTCTCACTCTCTCTCTCTTTGTATATATATATATATATATATATATATATATATATATATATATATATATATATATATATATATATATATACATATATATATATATATATATATATATATATATATATATATATATATATATATATATATATATATGTGTGTGTGTGTGTGTGTTTCAAAGATTAATAAAATATTAAAAATATGATAAACACATTCTTCTTATCTAACACAAATACGTATAAGAAAGATCAGTGCATGCCATTGCGGATAATTTTAAAATGCTGTAATGAAAATCTCGTTTACGGGATGGAAAACGATTAAGAATATTATGTATTAAAGGGAATTAGGTTCTTAGGAATTACTGTTATTTCTAGTGTACGTTGTTAGATTTGGGGTTTAGCATAGTTTAATTATAATTCAGTGAATAGATTTCTGGCGTTGAGGGTCTAGCGTCTAGCGTCCAGTGTCCAATGTCCAGCTCGTCACATTCCAAATTGAAAATTACATGTTACTGCGTCAAGCTTAAGCAATTCAAAGAATGTTTGTTCAACGAATATTTTAATAAATACAAGAATGTTTAGTCGTTATTGGTTGAAAGCGTGCGTTTTAAAAATGTATGTGGTTGTAGTAATGCATATAATAAATAAAGTCCCCGAGTTTGAGAACACAATATATAATTTGTTTGCGAATGTTTTCTTAGACAAACCAACAACTGCTTAGTATTTTAATAAGTACCTAGCCGCCGCGTTGCGCTGTTCTGTGGTAGTTATGGTAGTTTATATAAGGCTGAATGTGGAACTATTGTTTGGTGTAAAACACAATGGGTGTATGAATTCTAGTTAAAAGCCTGGAACACACTAGCCATATTGGCCGGGTAACATTTGCACTAAATGTACATTGTTATTTCGTTCTTGGTTCTAGTTCTGGTTGTGACTGTTTGCATATCTCATTGCACTATGCACTGTGCACTGGAGCAACTTGAATGCGATACCAGCAGAGTGTTTTACACCCAAGAACCATTTTACATATGTTAAATAAATGAATATTTCAAACACACACACACGGAACATCTTAAAGCTATCATTAAAAACAAGCACATTTAAGATTCTCTCATTTTATGCTGCAAGTTTCTCAACATTTAATAGACTTCTTCATATGCACCATCGCTGATAACATAGCTGCAGTGATACGAATGTTTAGTTTTTATTTATTTAATTAACTTTAAAGCATGAATGGCGAATTTTTATGAAATCCTATTGTGGTTGATGAAATACAGCTGTATTTGGGTACTTAAGTCACCTGGGGGAGATTGATAGTTGTGTGCACAAGTTATGATGTACACATGCACGTCACACGAGACTGAAAGTTCAATAAATCCCTATCTACTATAGGGTCCTATTACCTAAGTAATTTATTTTACATCAATCAAATCAGTAGTGACGTGACTGTCCCTGTGGTTTGCTCACTACGTCACTCAACTACTCTACACGTACACACCCACACATATATTATTATACGCATATACATATTTCTATTTACATTTCTGAAATTGTTGCGACTCCACCAATAAATGTCAATGATGTACTGAAATCGTCGGACAAATTAAAATATTTTATCTAATCTAATTTTAAATGCTCAATAAATATTCCTTGGAACATTAAACAGTGTATCTGTAGTGTTATTGTTCGTTTTATTTGAGAGTCACATACATACATATATGTATACAACTAGAGGGATACATAGTACTATATTTATATACATGCTTGTATACCTATGTGTATATATATATATATACATACATACAAACATACATATATAGACTTTTGTAAACATTTGAACAAGACGTCCATTCAGTCATTCATTTTGGTTGTTTACAACTAGTCAAAGACCTGGTCTGGAAAGGCTATTTATTCTCGTCACAGTACCGGAGATTAATCAGCAGCGGCTCTCTTTCTCCTTGATATATATATGTACATGTACAATTTAAAACAATGAGGTAATTCACCAGTACCTACGTACGACATGATTTCTACATTATATACATATATCTAGTGATTTTAAGTGCAAAACGTAAAATGATCCTATTAAAAAGTAACGCTCGTGAAACCGTGTGTTTTAATACTTTGTACAAATGTGATTATGTGTAGTCAAAGGCTATCATTAAATTGATATTTAGTATTATTTGAATAAACGTCGATAACATAAGTGAATGTACATGAGTAACATAATAGAATGATGATAGTTTGTATGTATGTACATAGTTGAAAGCGATCGTCGAGTAAATGGTTTTGATTTATTTAAGTGCGACGCTTCGTCAAGTGTATCGCTCTATCAGTGCAGTATGTAATTTGCATGAAAGTGTGTTGAATTATTACCGAGACCGGCCCTGATGGCCGAACACAGCGGCCTCTTGATCCTCTTTGATATATTTCGCACTCTAACTCGATTCGATCACGCGATTTGATATACATCCGTCAGGACAACTACCACCAATTGCCACAAGTCGAACGGAGATGGAACATAAAGAGAGATGAACGGATTATATTGTTGTGCGGCCGGCGGGGGTGGCGGCTGGAAGAAAACAGCGTTGTTTTCAAATGGCAATTTATTAAAGTGGTTACAATTGCCTTTTCATTTTAAATATTACAACCCATGCAACATATCACATGTGTCCTCTAACGACAATCTGATACATACATACATACGAACGCATCACATGTACGCTCTGACGCTCAGGCTTGCAATTAAAACCGTGTAAATACGATTAATATTAGCCGCGTATCAGAGGGTTTAGCGCAGAAGGGTTGCAGAGTGAGTCGCGGGACTGGTTGAATTATCGATGAAATTTTCCAGCCCGTGATGTGGTTGTTTGCAGGGCTGGAGCATTTTTACGATAAACGCGTTCGTTTATAGTGCGCGACGTGAAAAGAATGAACCGAATTTAAATACTGTCGATCAGCTGAAACCTTGCAACCTCATTCATTTGTTTTAGTTTGATGGCAGGGTATGTATTGTGAATTAACAAATGATTGCGGCACTGCATTGCACACCAACACACTTTATTTAATATTAAAAACTAAACGTATTTAATTCTAACTATACATACATGTGTACGCTAAAATGGCAAAAATAAGCATACATACTATATGTAAGTAAGGTACCGCGTGTGCAGCAAAATGTTAATAAGTTATGACATATGAAAAATGTCATACACTTTTGAAATATATTATCTCACAGTCAGAAAGTTTACATTTAATTAATTGTGAAAGAAAGAAAGTAATTATCAATGTTGAAAAGTTTCGTAATTAAGTTTATTCTGGAGTTAGCACCCCTTGGCTGGGTCGCCTGGTAGCACCACCACCAACACCAGTAGCAGCAGCAAGGGCAACGACAGCAGCAGTAGCACCAGCAGAAGCAGTAGCAATGACTATACTGACTAACTGATTTGCAGAATAAATAGAATGATGATGTCTAGTCCGTGTTGAACTCTGTTTAATTAGCGTATAAAACTTGTACTTTATTAAAATGCGTCACTCAATGGCTTCATTATTCTATCTTCAACTCAGGCGTCACATTGTTCAAACTAACTCATTTTTAATTAGAAAATTATTTCTACTAATTCCCCGCTTATTTTACTTACATAATACATGTATGTATGTATGTTCGAAACAAGCAACAAATGTGGAAATTACATTATTTTCTATATATTTATGTTCGAGTTTCTACAAAAATTCTATCTTGAGATGTTAAAGGAAATATACCTTCTGACCTTCCCTGAATCAATTCTGACTATTTTTTGTCTCTCTCTCTCTCTCTCTCTCTCTCTCTCTGTGTGTGTGTGTATGTAAGTGACTGACAGTGTGTGTGTGTGTGTAAGTGACTGACAGTGTGTGTGTGTACAAGTGTGAGTGAGAAAGTATGTGTGTGTGTGTGTGTGTAAGCGCTCTACAGCCTAAACGGTTTTGTTTACTTCAGTGGTTTTTTTAGTTTCTGTCATAGCACTTACAGTAAAATAGTTGGAATAAAAGTGATTCATATTTTGCACAACTTTTATTTAGAAATATTTTCAAAACGGGTATTTATTAAATGAAAATGTGTGAATTGAAATTTGTTTTCAAATTTTATTTATTTTTGCATAAATCGTTTCAACTATGTATGTCAGTTGTTTAGCACGAAAACGAAATAGACTCAAATAATTTCGAATTTGACATTTAATCATTTATTGTAAGAAAAATATATTTTGTAAAAATGTGTTTCAACGGTAAATAAAATGTTAAAAATATGTAAATAATAAAACAATAATCTTGATATATACAAAATTTTTATTTGGATATTTCTCTTATTTAAACAAAATATGTATAAGAAAGTTCATTGCTAACCATTTCAGATATTTTAATATTTGTTAACAAGTATAATATATAAATCTTCAATACCATCTACACCCGTAATCAGACATACATACATACATACATACAAATAAGTCATTATCATATTGTACTGATACAAATTCTACAAATTGGATCAGTCATTGATAACATCTAGTTATTGGCCACCCCTAACAGCTCAATATCACGAGGCGAGCGAGCACTGATTGTTTCATCAATATCTCAGATACGTAACAAATAGGTACTATATACGTAACAACGGTAATATAAATGTGTAATGACTGGCAATTCTAATGTTGGCATCAATGGTATAATTTGGAATTCGCGTGTATGACGGAAATAACGTCAAGTTGATTGTATGTACACTCACACACACACACACACAAACACACACAGTGCAGTGCGAATTTGACACATATACAACAGTTTTACAAAAAAAAAGGAAACAACAGAAAAAATTGCTGATGTCTATAGGAGCTTTTAAAATTTTCTTTATACCGGCCGCGACTGTTCGGTAAGACGGAGTAGCGGGCGGAAGCAAAGAAAAAAGTCTTAGTAAAGGCGTGGCAGATAAAAAAGTCCACAAAGGAGGTTTATATCTTACAGATACGACCACACTGCGCTTATAATTTAAAGATAATGGCGATTAGGCAACTTTTTTGTTTCACTTTTGGGAATTTTATCACTGGAATACGTAATTATCCCCAACTAGATTTCCTAGATTTGCCCCCACGTTCACTAATATTCCAAATATTCTCCGAATAAGGTGCGCAGAAGCCATTAATTTCCAATGTAATTTTGTAAATATTTGCCGACAGTTTTATGCGCGCACCCTGAAAAATATGAGCATAATAATTCAATAATTTTAATTTTAACAATCATATCTGATTTATATTGGAAACCAGGCACGGCGATGTTGACATTAAACAACCACAATTAACAACATTAAATTACCCGTTACTAATCTATGTGTGTTTTTGCATAGTTTTAAATTCATTAAAATCTAATAAATAAAAACAATTCTGTTGCCATAATTATTTGTTTTTACAATTGGTGCTACAAAAAACCCCTACATTCGTTAAGTAAATTAAATAAATTTCGTACTATATTTAGAAAACATTTCAATTAATCCCCGGGGCATTTTAAATAATTTAGTATTTAATTTGAAAATATCGCATTGTTAAAACACATATTAGAGTATTTTCTATTTGATTTATTATAGAACTTCACTGATGAAACTTTGTTTTATTTATTTATAATAAAGGATATAGTAAATATACTGGGTGTTGTTATTTATTTATTTTTACGCGAAAAACATGCGTTTTGCCAAATTTATTGGTGCTAGGAACAAAGAAAATTTATGATATATGTATATACAGATTTACTGACTGTCTCGAATTTTAATCATAATTCATACATGTTTACATCTCATCCAAAAGCACAAAAGTGCGTACAAGGATTGCTGCAGTCGCTTGACGAATAATAACAACAAAAACAGCTGACTATATATACATATATTGTAATTTCAATTTTGCTATATATAGTAGCGAGATTAATTAGAATCAGGTCATGAAAGTGACAGTTGAACATTATCATTTCAACTGTCATTTGTCATGACGGCGCGATCTATTTATTTCGTGACTAATGTTTGAATTGACATTGATAGAAATTGAGAAGAACCACAGTAGGTCATCTTTAAAATAAATGAATGCCAGTTCAATTTCGCGAGCGAAAAAATCAATGTTATATATACCACCAACCAACCAACCAAGCTAGCCGGGGGTTCTCCTACATACATACATACATACATACACATATACGAGTATATATATATATATATATCTAGATAGTTTTTTTTTTGTTCCCTAAAGATTTGACTTGAAGACACATATCTAGTGACCCGTTTCGAATATCATTTATTTTAGCGCACAACGCCATCAATTTGTTTCGTGAGTGTTCAATTGTTTTAATAAATAGACCTGCAGAACACTTCCATTGTTCAAGTCGCAAAAATCATTCAATAAATCAAAAACAAGATTTATTATAGTCCACTAAATTTAATATGTATATATAAACCTAATAAAAATTATATATTTAAGAGAATTAAAAACAGGCTATAGAGTATTTCTGAAAGACGTCGTCAAGAACAAATAATCTTAAGGGTTAAAAGAAAAGAGCTATCTAGAAAAAGCGGCAAGAAAAAGCTGGATAAAAGCTCTCGTCGTGGCAAATGAATCGAGCTTAATGCGTTGTGAAATTCAATCTTCATTATTCCGCGGCGAGTCAAACCTTTTCGGTCATATTAATGAACTTTTCCTAATGAAAACATTTTTTTTTTCAATATTTCACTAAAATTGTAGCTGACATTTAATAAATTGTGAACCTTATTCCGTGTCTCGTTTGATTTAAAACAATTTTTTATTTAGCGGTTTAGGATATAATAAATAACACAATGGAAAGTTGCGAGTTCGGTGCTGATACGTTTGATTGTTAGCAATATTGGGTAACATTGATGTATTGTCGCGGGAAAAGTAATTTACAATAAAGTTTTCACGTTAAATTAAAAGGAAAATGGGTTTTCTTATTAAACGAATCTTTTCCGGTTCGCTTTTAACTTTTGTTAGTCACTTGTCAACGGCGGGGAGTTTCCAATTTTTATATATTGCTCTATATGTATGTGTGTGGGTACGTGCATACCGTGCATCAATCTAAACTAAACTTTTATTCGTTTCTTGGACAACAAAAACACAAAATCAATCAATTTTGTTTTGTTGAGGCTTTATATATTTTGTTCGGCATATTTAATATGAATACTTTTATATTCGCGTCAGGCAACTAATATGATTAAATTTCACTCAAAAAAGAATTTGAAGAACTTTTATATATTTTGCTAATACATTCATTTAAAATAATGGTTTCATTATGAACAAAGGAAAAAAATGTGGTACGAGAAATATTAAGAAGATGAGGATCGTAAATGTAATAGTAAGAATATGCATCGTCCTATTGACCAAGATTACTGGACAATGTCGTCCTAAGAGATAATAGGGTGGAGGATCCGCTCTCCGACGGCAGCGGCACCGAAACAAAAAGTAATTAAATTCTGGTCATTAAGCAAACAAGGGCACTAAGACGGTTCCGCTCGACTTCATCTTTTGTCGACGAACGAAGATGTCACCCTATAGTCTTCTTTACTCTTGATCGCACGCCGCACGTTCTCACAGTTAAGATGTCCGGTTATGGAAATTAAAATTAGTTCAAAAGATATCTCGGGTCAACAGATTTATTATTAAACAGAACATGCACGTTTTTTAAGTATTATGTATCGGAATAGGTACTTTAAGTACATTTTTGTAAGATATGTTACATTACGTGTATAAGAAGCGCTTATACATATTAATAGATTTCGAAGAGGGTGTTTTATAAAATTGTTGACCAGTGTGTTACCAAGTTATGCAAAAAATCGATTAAATAACAAATGAACTCGCGTACTACGTAAACACATACATATAACATATAAATGTATACATATATATAGTATACGTACAAATATATGTTTCTAGTTCTATGTAGTGTTGCTCAATTATTCAGAATATGTTCTCGACCCAGAAACCACAAGAATGATAATATGAGTATTTATTTATTATAAATATTCTCTACTATTCGACTAATTTATTATAAGGATATATAATATTACATGTAAATATATTATGGCTTTGTATACAGATAATAAGTCTTTTAGCCTCGTTTTACCGAAATCTAAAATATTAACAATCGTAATTAGTAACAAAAACAAAGTATTGTATATGAAAAATGATATATGTATGCGCACTTGTATTCAATGATATTTCCCGGAAGGTTTAAATAGTAATTTGAGCAATATGTACTACAAACAATAGCTACTTAAAATAATTAATATCACAAATGGTTTTACTTAGTAATTACTAAACCAAATATCCTGTAGTCAATATTTCTGGTGATGCATCTACTAATGAAGTTCAATATCCAAACTAAATGGAACTTGAATATAATAACTATACATATACGTCATATAATACAGTCTATGTATAACATATATTTACTTGTAAGCGTGAATGTGAAAATTAACCGAGATAGAATGGACCTTGAAACAACCTGTAAACTTTGTGTTGTTTCTAGAGATAATTCTCTGTAGCTCTATATAATATTTACATTCTGCTAAAGTATATTACTATGACGATTATATACTCATAATTCATTTAGACAACACACACAATCCACACGTATACACACTCACACACACACAGATACACACACACACACACACACACACACACACACACACACACACACACACACACACATACAT
The DNA here is from genome assembly GCA_944738965.1 of Nebria brevicollis. NCBI lineage: Eukaryota > Metazoa > Arthropoda > Insecta > Coleoptera > Carabidae > Nebria > Nebria brevicollis. The sequence continues at coordinate 11,610,489 of OX122904.1, forward strand.
ACACACACACAAACACACACACACACACACATTGATTATTTATTTATTTGTTTATTTATATATATAGAAAAGAAAATGCATAAGATTAACTAAGATTTAGTAGAAAACTGGACAACATTTCAAGTTATTGATGATGATAAATTGCAATGTGGGCGATAAGACCGCGTGCCGAAAAGTCTATGAAACAGATTTAATGGGATTCGTAAAGTTATTCGTCGCTTAAAAAGACATGATAATTATAAAAAACTTTCGAAGAAGTTTAATTCAAAATTTAGCGTTTTCATTTCGTAGACTTGCATATAGATAAGTTGTTATGTTTTTATCGAAACTGATGCGGTCTGGTGTAAAATATTATATTACTCTGTGGCGCATTAAAAATTTGGCTCCATTACGCCACGATTCATTTGTTTTACTGGCGAGATATTCCGTTTTGGAGCGGCCATTTAGTATTTTTAATTCGCTAGTTATTTAGTGCTTTTGTGAAAAATGTATACATTTCTAATTATCTTAATTGTTTCTGTGCATAACGCAGCTACTATTTGAACCCATAATACATTTCACGTTTCATATCACACATATTATCATTTTGAATTATATTCCATAATCATAATATTTACTGACTTTAGATTGTTGCTTTAACTTTAACTACCGTATTTATAGTCAAGCGTTTAATTTTAGACCAAGACTAAGATCTATGAATACGCGCGTATATCTAGATCAGGCAAAGGTTTTTATAACAAATATATCATTCAATTAATATCTCTAAATTAATTTAATAATGTGTTTACATTATCTATAGGATTTATTCAATTAGCGGCTCTAATTAAATGTTTTAGTTTTATACCAGAAACAATAATTAATAAACTTTTGTTTTCTAATTATAATAGCGGTATACATTATTTATTATTATTATAAATATATATATATATATATATATATATATATATATATATATATATATATATAACGTAACGTGTGGAGCGTCGGTCTGTACGCCGACGCCGTACTTTATAATGCATTCGGCGTCGCCGTCGTCGGCGCTCCAGTCGCCCGGCAAACTTCACCGAGATACCTACTAATTTTGAAACATATCTAACATACTTATAGCCAAGAAAAATTCGAAATATTTACGAAGGCTACTTGAAAAAAAATTATAAATAGTAGTCAGGAAAATGTGTGATTCGTGTAAACGAGTTAATAAGAAATCAAAATAAGTAAATAAATAAATAAAAGTGAGAAACATGTGTTTTTGTGACTTTTCTTAAATTTATCTACGTCAAATTGAGACCAAAGGTCAGTAATTCAAAAGGATTCTCAACAAGTGGGTCTTTTATTTGAAAGGGTGCCAAAAAGTTTTTTGAATAATCTCCACCACACGTAGATATCATTCATTATCTATACTAGTTATTATTGAAATCAATGAAAAGTATCAATTTATAATTAATTTTAATTGAGAAGTTAGTGCTAGGTTTGACAAAAATAAAAATATAGACATACATATATTATGTAAATGAAAAACAGGTTGTATAAGACACTTTACTGTCACACAATAAATAATTCAAGAATTTTCATCGTCCCTAAAAATAAAACAGTATCTAAGCACAAATTGCATTTTTATGTTAAATTCTATACGCGCACTATTTTCTGTTTATGGAGTTTGCATAAAATATTTATTTATGTTAAATAATTCAAAAGACAAAATGTATAAATAGATGTTTCTCTTAAAATTTTATCTAACAACAAATAGTTTATTAATAAACACCGTAAACATATGTTCATATACCCACAATAAACGTATTTTTAAAATATATAGTAACTGAATATGGTTGACAAATTTAATTGAAATCGAATATAAAACAAATAATGTGGTAATTCTTTGTGTGTTTGCACCGGTAGCGGTTTTTGCAAAGCCGGAAATAACTGACAGCCGCTCTCCAATAAAGGAGTGTTCATTTTAATTGATTAATTAATGCTTTTATTAAAGAGTCCCAAATTCTATTGATTTGCAAATCGTAATTGCATTTGGAATTTTTAAATTGTCTATATTTGTCTGTAATAACATTTGCGTTCATCCCTCCCCCCCAAATAAAACCAGATAGAAGTAATAGCCTTGTCACGATCGGGCCATCATCAATTCCTGCCCCGTATATTACTAGCAGGAAGGAATGTGTCCCCTGCAACTGTGTTCAATTTCAGGGCGCGCGGAAAAAAAACTGGTAATGGCTTCAAGTTTACATTTGCGACACATATCTCTTTTCCGATGTATGTATATATGCATCGAAAACGATATAGCGCTACTAACGGGTAAATACGACCCTATTTACCCAAAAAAAAGCATTCGTTTTGTTTTATTACCCCAAACACAAAATGCTATTTAAAGCATTATAGATGTGTCACCCTTGTGTGTGATCTAAACCATCAAAATAATGACAGAAAGTCGAAAATAAATGAAGGTAATCATTTTTAGTTCTTGAGCCGCTTCTATATTACACGCATCAGTTTGTTTTTTGTTTTGAAAAATATGTTAGTATAAGAAGAAATTTTTTTGAGCATTACCTTAATGAAACATTGCGTGCGATTAGGATATTAAAAAAACTTTTATTGCCCACAATAAAAAATATATATAATTTTAACTGTGTACAATTCTACAAAGATTACATACTTTCGTTTCATTATTCATTCGACAATTATATATATTTATAATTCTTGTATTGTTGCATTGCTTGAATTAATTTATTTTTTTTAATAAATATGGCGCACATGTGCTACTACTATATTTCGCACTAATGTTGACATACTTTATTTGTTTGGTGAGTAATATGCATATATTAGTGCATTAAACTATGTGTGCTCTAATTCAAATATGTAATTGCGTTAATCAGTAAGTTATTTTAGTTATCGATATGAACATCAATGAGTAATAAATTGTTTTTTATTGAAATACTAAATAAGATGATGATTTATGTTAAGCGATTTTCTTTTATTGGTATATTTAGTAATATAACAAATGCGCTAGAGGCATAAAAGGTATCATTTATGAACGGATTGTAATAGTTATAATATGAAAATGCATTGTGTTTGTAATATAATAATGATTATTATTTGTTTTGAGTGATACATTTGTGGCCGTGGTTGAATTATGTAAAAATGTAATATGGTTTTTCGTGAATTAGTAACATGAAAACGTTTTTAATCAATGTAATTTTGTGTTGGTGTCACTGGTATGATAATTAATCATATTTTATTATGAACAATCAGAGCAAAACTGGCGGTCGCAAAATGTGTTAAAAGGATCGGTTTCGTGAATTAAATTAATTAGGGAATGCTACCTTTACGTAGTTTTAACTGTGTGCGACGTGCCCTAACTCACACGCACAACAAAACCTGTCGCATCTGTTGTGCACACATACTACAAATATTTCTTGGTTTTACTGCTTTATACAAATAAACCCATGATGGATCGTGAGAAATTTAAATCCGCGGTCATATTATTTTGTCTTTTAAACCGAAATACAATTATTTAATATTGTAACTTGTATTTAATATAACACAGTTGACATATTTTATATTAAACATTTTGCAATAACCACATTTCTATATTTTTTATATTTTTTCATATTTTTTTGAGAACTTTATAAGTAATTGTGCCGCTGCCGCTAGCGATTGATGTCTCCTTTTTACAAACTACACCAATATATTATTTATGTATTTTGTTTGGCAGCAGAACCGATTTGATACTGTTTGTAAAACTGAAAATGTTCTTTTGTGTTTAATGTTTGATATCCGATACAACGGAGGTTTATATGGGCATATAGTTGTTGTTTATATACTACACATACTAGAAGTCATATTTACATGAAATAAATGGTAATATTATGAGTTTATTGCAATATGTTGGCTCCATAACGTTTCATTGTTTACATCATATTTTATTCTCATTTATGTTAATTAAAATGATTTATTTCAAAGTGCAGTTACACTTTATACGTATAAATTTCGTCATAATTCACAAGAAAATTTACTAAATTTGTAAACATAATTGCAGATATGATCCGGATGGACGTTAACAAGCTCCACCAGGGGCCGCTGTACCTCTGCATTCTCTGCTTGATGATAGGTGAGTTCTACTTATCACTCAATCAGTTTATAATTAATCGCATATAGCACTAATAATCCGTGTCTAATTTCAACACACTTGATTCCACACACGTCGAGCACATTTCCTTATTATTATAATATTTAATACAGATTATACACAAGACTTATTTTTCTTTAATAAAAACTCTACTCGTACATATATATTTTCTTTTTACTTTCTTATACGAAGTAATAAGTATTATTATCACGAAAAAAATTACTTTCTCGAGATTTCAACGTGAATATACATTTGAACACTCCCTGAATAGTTTCTGACTGTTTTTAATAACGTATGTCCGTTTGTGTGTCTGTGTGTCTGTGTGTGTGTGTGTGTGTGTGTTTGTGTGTGTTTGTGTGTGTGTGTGTTTGGGAATGTGTGTGTGTGTGTTTGAGTGTGTTTGGGAGTGTGTGTGTGTGTGTTTGAGTGTGTTTGTGTGTGTGTGTTTATGATTGTGTGTGTATATGTATGTTTGTGTGTGTTTGAATATGATTGTGTGTGTGTGTATGTATGTTTGTGTATGTTTGTGTGTGTGTGTGTGTGTGGGTATGCATGATTGTGTATGTTTGTGTTTGTGTGTGTTTGTGTGTATGTGCGCGTGTGTTTATGTGTGTATGAATGCTCTACAGCCGAAACGGTCGAAGGTAAAATTATTTAACTTTAAACTTAAGATTTGTATATGCCTAGCAATAAAACCAATTTTTTAAATACATATTCAAACCGGAAGTGCTTGTTTACTTTAGTCGATTTTTGCAGATTCTACAATATTATAGAAATGGCTGCACTTACAACAACATAGTTTTAATGAAAAAGCTGAAAAAGCTATTAATATTATACGCAACTTTCGTTTGAATTTTTTTTTTCAAAGAAGGTACTGGTTACAAGAAAATAGCTATTTAAATTTGTTCTTATTTTATTTATTTTTACATAAATCGTATCATCTGTGCCGGTGAATTATTTAACAGAAAAATAAAATAGACTTAAATAATTTGGAGCTTCATATTTATTATTTATTCAATAGTTATTAAAATATTATAAATAAGTAGAATAATATAAACGTTTATTTGAATATAATTCTTATCTAAACAAAATACGTATAAGAAAGTTCAGTGTAAGCCATTACGGATATTTTTGTTTTGTTGTTGCGATACAATCACTTCCATGTAACCAAGGGTTCAAAGGCGAAACACTACACGCTCGTTTCGTTCAAAAGAATAAATTTAAATGCGAGTCAATATTTGATTGAAGTGTGTGCTGTGACATCGCGTCGCCTGTAGCGATATATATATATATATTAAAGGCTTATCGCTTAATTTAGTCCGGTTAAAATTTAATCAACATAAGAAAAGGGCTATGTAACGTGGTGTTCTATAGTGCCGCTGGGTTTTCTGGATTAAATTAACTACTAATTTAAACAAAAATACGACTAGTCACCCTTTAGGAGGCTTTGCGTATTTTCGGCGAACTCAATTTAATTAGTTTGCCGTGTTTAGTTTTACACGCAGATTTTAGTCATCTTTGTGCACCTAAACAAGTTACACGGGGTTTTTTGGTGGAGGCGGGCGCGTTGCAAACGCTTTTAATGTTTGTTTAAATACGCGAGGAAAAATTGAATCAACATGAATAAATGTCTGGGTATGTCTGGTGGTAATGGACCAACCGTATGTTAGTTCGAATGCATGTGCGAAGCAAGTGGAAAATTGAACGAAACATAAATCTTCTATACACCTAACATGGCGTGTACTTTTCCAATAAGTTGAAAAACACCGGTGGATAATGCATAAGACTGAAAATATTACAGTTACGAGCACACGCAAAGAAATTTTAATGCGCCAGTTAGCGTATATGTTTATCTATAGTATAGTAGATGGATGAAAAAAAAAACGATACGAATGTCACTAGTAGGTATTAGTAATGTGAAAACCACTCGTAACTTTATGATGGTAGGTTTATTAAACGAAATGCGAACTCGCACTGTGCAAACACACCTATCGTTTACGGATCTAAGTAGAAATCCTTGTTACCAATGTCTCTCGCTTTAGGGATTAATGATAACGTAAAGTCTTTCAAATATTTAAAACCTACGCTCGGGTTATTGATGTGCCACGGGCTTTTTTGTTTATTTAAAGCTTGCGAAAATAGTACACACTTATGTATTTATGTAGATGAACAAATATCATTTGCTTGCGAGCATTTTATGACTTATTACGCGTATTAAAAGTTTCGAAGACCTTTAACTTGAGTAGTTTTGATAAAAATATGTCGTCAGTTTATGAGGTTCGTGCGCCACAACTTTGACTGCCCTGGGACCAATGTTTCATAATAAAACCCACAACAACTGAATACCAAAAAATGAAAAAAATAAATGCGCCATTCTCTTTTCGAGATACTTAATTATAGTATGAGTGTGTGCATAGAAAATAATGGTCAGTGAAAATTGCACTTGTATTCACTGGAGAATGTTTATTAATATATAGAAGATTACCCCAAGGAAATTTCATATATATTAAAAATATATCAAAAGTTTATATAGAAAACATAGATTAGTTTAAAATTTTAGGAGCAGAATGGTGGAAAATTTCGTTTCTACATAAATTGAATGAATGTAGTTTTAATATAACGAGAAACACTGTAGAAAATGGTACTGTCAAAGCGAAAGAAAATGAGGAAAAAGTTGTATGGTAAAATCACACGCTACACAGAATTTGAAAGTGAACGTGGTATTATTTTGTTTTGTTTTACTAACAAACTAACAGAGCGATTCGGGAAGACGCTAGCTACGCAGCGCTGCGCCGTACCTATGCTATACGTATATACTTCTTATCCTATAAACCATCAGAGTAAACAATGGCTCGGCACGAAGATGTGCCCGGGCTGCATTGTTCTGCGTCGAGAGCTTATTAGAAGCCCGTTATGCGGCAGAGTAGTTCGCCTCTTGCTGAGGAGCGCGCTGATAAGCTGTAGCGATTCTATTGAATGTTCCAGGTGTAAGTTTATCAGAAGTGAATCTATTTCCGCAAATTACCGATACGGTCCAATACGTAAACGATTCGTTCATTGTGACATGTTTGGGCACTGCTAACCAAACTGTGTCCTGGAAAAAGGACAAAGTAATTGGGGAGAAGGGACATCCCTTTAGCAGGCGTTTCGGCCACGCGAGACAACTAGTTTTCGAGCGCATTACCGGTGACGACAGGGGCACATACACCTGCAACACCCAACAAGAAAGCGTCGCATTCAAACTGATCGCTATCGGTTAGTAATATTTAACACTTCTCTGCTCAAATCCATTTACCAAATCTGTACAATACCTATATTATTAGCAACCCTCGCATTAACGTATTTGCTATTTGTTTTTCTTTGTGTCCATTATCAATTTCATTCGTGCTTGAATTACAAAATGTTTCCCTTACGCTTTTAAATTAGGTTTAATTATTGGGGGGGAAAAAACGACGAATTGCGCGACAAAGGAAAACGGATTTGAATTTAATTAACTGAATTCTATTGCAATCAAGATGTCCCCCCAGTTCCGGCTCATGAAAAAAATTAAATACTTTTTTCCACACCAGTGCCAGCTTTTTTTTGTTGTTTTATCAATATTTCCGCAATCTATTTGTACATATGCGATTTATCTCCTCAGCAAACCCAGTAAATCTTTGTGGAAGTGACCATTTTATGTGCGCGAATAAATATTGTTTAATGTTTTGAATGGTCCAGTGTTTCTGAGACATTTACGTTTTATCCATTTACAATTTCCCGACGACCTGCAGGATGTTATCTTACTTCCCCCCATTACGTTGCAGCGCCCATAAGTTTCATGGACACGCCATCCGTCCAGACGGCACAGGAAAATCGCACGGCTTCCATAAAGTGTGACGTCAGCGGAGATCCCAAGCCCAAAATAATGTGGAAGTTCGAAGGGAACACTTTGCCACGTGAGTCATTGCATGTTTTCAATTTCTTTAACCAGTGTAGAGCCACAACCATAAATCATATAGGCTATATGTATTTGTTTTACTTAATATAAGGGCGCGTAGTTAATTATTTATTTTTGCTACTAACTAGTTTCCCAGCAACTTTTATTAAGAGTGTATATAAATCGGACCGTTCCCATAAAATATGCATAGAGTTTAATACAGTTCACATTTACATAATAAACAGAGTTGGGAAATTTTACGTACCTTTTGATTATTACGTTACATATTAAAATGTAACTACACTGCCCAATTCTCTTTAATTATTTACCATTTTACCTCCAAAACCATATCATAGTCTAAGTCACTCATGTGTTATTGATTGCATATTTTAGTAGTTATTATTTCAACCCAATTTCATTTTGGTTTTCAGCGGAGAAATATTCAATACTAAACGGCAATTTGCAACTTAAAAACGTCACTTTAGACGATAACGGCACGTTCACGTGCACTGCATATCAAGTATCAAAATACAACAGTATGATGAAGGATAAAAATATCAAATTAATAGTTAAACGTAAGTTTGCGCTGGTTAACTTAAACACACATTCGTAATTTTAAAAATATCTTAACTTAGATAAACCCATCCCTGCTAAGCCAACCAAATATAATGTAAAACATGTATATGGGCACATTGGCGGTGAAGTAAACTTAACGTGCGAAGCAATCGCTAATCCTACAGCAAACTTTACTTGGCTGTTAAAGTCCAAGCAGACAATCACTGCAAGAATAATAGAAAGACCGAATTTATCAATATTACAGGTAGCTTACGCCTACACACTAATTCGTATTTATCTTAGACTAACTTTGTTCGAAAGGTCTACATACAAAATCAATCCATGTTCGGCGACTATCTGTGCTTAGTCGCTAACGAGCTAGGCATTCTAAAACAGATTATTACTTTACAAGAAGGCATCCGGCCGTCAGTGCCCGTAGGTCTGAAATTCAGAGGCGCCACCTCTGATACATTGCGGATAGAAATCGCTGAGCCGATGTGGAACAACAGCCACCCATTCGATATGCAACCCACTGGCTTCCGGTTGCAATACCGGCTTCAAGGAGCAACAAACAGTTGGTTTGAGACTCGCTTCCCCAAATCCGAAGGTAGGAATCAATGCTGTATTATGGTTTTATAAGCGGGATGCAAAATGGTTTTCTTTCCAAAGATCACAAGTATACATTGAGTAGACTGAACCACAACGCTATCTATGAAGTGCGGGGTGCTACTGAGAATCTAGCTGGCGTGAGCAACTTTACTGTCCCAATAACTGGACGCACTCTAGACCTTCAAGCTGATTCTATGTTATCGGCAGCGCCAATAAGCAGTCATTTCTCCTTCCCGGTATGCGCGATGCTATCATTTTGGCCGTCGCTCAGTGCGATTTTATAAAAACTCAAGTGCGCGCCTTTGATGGAGACTTATGGTGTCAGGGTAGCATGGAAACAATAAGTGTTATTTGTATTATAGTTAAGCTCTAGGTGTATAAACCTTCACCCCCATGGCATTAATTTGAATATAAATTTGCTTCCCATTCTAGATTTTATATATGTATCATTGCGCGTACGTACATACGCACGCAATTTATTCATGGTAGCATTTTTGTTTTTTTGTTATCCGGCTCAAGAGTGAGACACTCCTTTGTACTTTGAACAATCATTTACTGTTAAGTTTTCGAATGTGTGAAACTGTGATTTTAAATAAGATTTCTGATCATTTCTATATTTGTTGTCGAATTTCAAATTTTAAACAACTATGTTAGAAGTTCATATAAATATATTTATTTGTAAATAATAAAACGATTGTCCAATGCATGGTGTTTGTGTTTGTGTTTTTTTTTTCTTCTTTCTTTTTGGGATAGGTTGGCGACGCATGTTTAAGAGATAAGTGAGTGAATAGTGGTTTAAGGGTCAGTGGGCGGTGTAGTGTAAACTGGACAACACAAGAAGACGTGTCGTATTACATCGATACAGCTTATCGGATCTGTGGACAACGGACAAAGGGTTTGTGAGCGGATGAGGCGAAGTCTTGTCAATAGACTTACGAGGGTGAGTTGCTTTATATTTAAATCAATGTGGAAACGCCTTAATTTTTTTTTTTTCGAAAACGTTCAAAGTTTTAAAACAAATAATAATAATATAGATTGCAAAGTTTTGTCAAGAAAGTTTCGCGTGGGTGTGGGTGTGGGATAGTGTGTGCGATTGTTAAAAACGTAAGTTTATCATGACAGTATAAATCTGTGGACCGTGTGGTTGCTTGGTTGGTTGGTTATAAAGTGCAACGTCACACTTGAATAAAGTTGCTTGCGAGTGTAGGTAAAATATAAATAAAATAAGAAATGAAACTTCTAAAGCAGGTGCTACAGTGCACCGTTTTAAAAAAAACGGGGCATAAATTCAGCAATTCATAAATCTTTAGGCGGGTGAAACGTGATCCCTTTTTCCCAACCAATAACATGGAAAATCGCGCACAGGCAAAAAGAATCAAATGTAGAAAAATTAATATTTACATACATACATACAGACAGACAGACAGACACACGGGCAAATATGAAATATTGCTTGCTTGCAAAGTCAACACATGTGCACACATAAATTATAAACGAAACACATTCAATTTACAATTTTTAAACTTCTTTTTATGTACATACCTACACATACATACATACATACAGTGAATAATAAGTGAACAAATATTTATTTATGCATACAGTTAGTATTAAAAATGACTTCTGGGATTACATCATTGCGACTAAATACCTCTAAAACACAATTACAAAATAATTAATTATTTTCTAATTATAATTGTATTCTCATTAAATATAAATAATTTGATAAACACACGTACATACATAAGGGGGTTAATATAATAGCATTACGGATATCGAGTGGCCCTCCAGCTGTTATTATATGTGAATTATGTGACCCAGAAACTAGTATACCAGGTAAATGAGATTTTAATTCTGTATGCATAGGTTTTAGTTTAAAATTTCCCGAACGAACGCTTGCACCGATCTGAGCTTATTTTTTTCTTTCGCAACATACATATGGCATTGCAATCTGATTTAATAGGAGTGGCCATAGAGTGTGTGGTATGGTGGAGTTGCCAAGATCGACTGTAATAACTAGCGTCGTTTAAGCAGCGCGTTGCCAAACGACTCTATTGCACCGCAAGATATACAAACACATTGAACACACTTGGCCTCAAACCAAAATGAACACTTCTATTACTGCGTGTATGCAATAATATTTTACTGGTGTTTTTTACTTCCTTATACGAAGTAATGAGTATTTTAATCATTAAAACCTTCGATCTTGATATTTTTACGGAAATATACTTTTTAACTTTCCCAGAATCGAAGTTTATTTTCAAAATGACGCAAATCTGTATGTGTGTGTGTGTATATTTGTATAAGTATTCTACAGCCTAAACAGTAGAAGGTAAGATTATGAAACTTTAAACTTAAAATTTGTATATGCCTGTCAATGTATGAAAAGAATATTTAAGGCGATATTCCAATTTTTTTTAAAAAAAAATCGATTTTTTTTTGTTCATAAATTTTATACAAAAACATTTCAAAAATATATAAAAAAAATTTTAAGGTAAATTTCGAAACCGTTTCCAAGATATTTACATTTCCATAAGTAGTAACCGGGTAAAAAATACACTAAAATTAAACTTCAAACACGTTTTTATCGAAACTACATATTTAAAAACGGTGTGCACTCTAGCTCAAAAGATAATTAAGCTATTGACTCAGATCTTTTTTTATTTTATTAATTAACTTATAATACAGAACGCAAACCGACATTTTGACATAAATATGCATTTGTTCCATTTTTATTCAATCCCAAAGGTCCAATTTTGTGTATAAAACATAGAACTTTTCTTAAACTCACTCTATTTTCTAGGTTTTTCTTAATTTTTAACTTTTTATTGGTTTACGGGGAAGGTAATTTTGTTCTTAATAAAACCCCGTTAGATTTTTTTGTTTTTGACATCTTGGACTGGCGTTATCGTGCACACCGCAAAACGCCTCATCTCCGCGGCCCCTATTTTGTCACCTCCTATATAAGTAATTATGCATAAAAATAAAAAATAAATTTTTTTTTTGTATACTGCATGAGTTACTTAAAATTGTAAAATAAAATTAATTTTCTAACTAATAAAATAAGAGAGAGAAAAATTATAAAAAATAGTCATTTATTTGACCGAAAAATTGGAACATCGCCTTAAACACATATTTACTCTAGTCATTTTAATTACACAATAACTGAAAACGATTGTATTTACAGTAAAAATTGTTAGAATAAAAATTAAAGATATTAATATTTTGAATAACTTTTAGTAGAAATTTATTTTCAAAAAGTGTACCATTTACAAGAAAATCGCTACTAAAAAAGTGCTATAGTTACGTAAGTATATGCTATTTTATTACTTTAATCATATCAACTGTGACCTGAAAATAATTTAACAAAATAGACTCTAATAATTTAGAATTTCACATTTAATATTTATTGTAAAAAGTATATTTAGTAGAAAAGTGTTTCAAACGCTAGCACAATATTAAATAAATATATATTGTAGGTATTCTTTATTTTAAAAATTATATTTTCTTGAACTATTCAAATTTCTATATTTGAATATCAAAATATGTATAAAAAAAAAAGTTCGGTACAAGCGTATATTTTCATATAAATAATAAAATATATGTGAGAGTTGTATATACATGTATATGCCAGTTTATTGTTTATTTATTTATGTGCGAGCGTTTGTGTGTGTGTAAGAGTATAAATTGCAAATAAATACGCCGAAAATGGAGATATATATATGTATTTGTCAAACATTTTAAGGGCCAATATGTCAACGAATGATTTTGAAGCTTATAAAAAATCGTCTATACAAAAAAGAATCTTTTAGTGATGTGTGCCTATACTTATAATTCCGCTTGAATTTATCATGTATATACTTATGTTACTTCCGCTCAATTTAACATATATTTTCTTTAATAAACTAAGTCAACAATGACGCATCACAAAATTGCTACAAATTTAAATCTACCCATAATAAGCCAACATATATATATACATATTTGTTTGTTTCGAAATTAGGGTGTTTGTGTTACTCCAATTTGAGTACCGTCATTATTTTGATTCATTAACGAGATCCTGATTTCGTGTACGAATTTTTTTTGTTAGTTGTTTTGCACTTGATATTTAACAACAAAAGAATCACGTACTTGCGCTGGAGGACACGAGGGTGCGAATGGGACGGGAGTGTAATCAGATATACATACATATACTATAAGTATGTACGTACATGTATATAAAAAAAGTTGATTTTAAAAGTATGTTTGAAAATGTTCCAAAATTAAATTTCGTTAGTGCTTGATTCGCACATCTAAAATGCAAAGCACGTTTTTGAAGTCTGACGAAAATTTTATGCCGTTTGCCACCTTCCTCAAATTTCATATTCACAAAGAGACGAATAGAAAATTGCAAAAAAAAAAAATGGAAATTTTGTTAAGATAAATTAATAAAATTTTGATGTATGATCGGGTCAAAGTTTGAATATGTAATCGCGCGACTATTTTCACGAAAGCAATCTGAAAGTTTTCGCTTCTTTAGCGGGTGAGCGATGCACAGAATATGCGGCAAAACCATATTGACCAACCGCATCTACGTTCACTCTCATTTATGTGTATAATTGTTTCAATTGATTAAATAATTCAATCATGATGCCTAGATAGGTGTCCGCACGCCTATAGATGAGCATGTACATATCTATTATAAATTCATTATGTATTATTATTCAATTTATTTGTACCACAAATACGACAAAACAAATATTGTTAAACCTATTATTAAACTACACACAAGGTAGGTTTGCAGTGTACATAATACCTCATTTGTGCTTAAATAATAATTAAAATCAATCAATAACCTAATTATACTACAAATGTTTGAGTATTTTCTTGAAACTAATTTAATTAAACTACATATAACAATACTAATTGAGTCTATTGATTTTAACCAGCAGCTTAATTTATTCTCTAAACTACAACTCGAAATTAAGCACATGAAAAGTGCATCAGTCGATTTTAAGAAACAGTAACGCGATCTAGATATGATACGAAGTGTTTTCAAACTAATTAAAAAAGAAACGTATCCGCCGGTATAGAAGTATCTCGAAAGAAATCCCCCCATCAGAAGCCACGAGAGTAGATAGAAATCTGATCGAATCAAACAGAAACCAGCTCACTTTCGCCCGCGCTATAGTAATTAATGAAATATCGAACGCCGAAGACGATTGTTTCCTGATATCTGAAACGCCATCAGTGCCACGAAATCACAAGTCGACCATTAAAGTCTATGTGTTTGCTTCTCTTTCAAATACCTACTCAAAGCAATCAAATACATTTTCTGTTTAGTGAAGTGGATCAATTAATAATGGCAATGTGCTGAAAATACGAATGAAGTGGATATTTATGTAAAAACAAGTGAATAATCGCATTATATCTGAGAGAACTATTTCATTTTGAATTTTAATTTAATTTCATACCAAAATACGAGAAAATAATTCTGCTTTGAGAGATTTTACTTGTTTTTGTTTGCTGCACAAAGAACAAACAAATTGCAGGCTTTGTGTGTATTATGAAACATTGCATAACAGCACAGAAGAATATTTTCAGATCAATGTCCGGATTATCTGGATAATCTGATTTAAAATTTAGATTATACATTATAAAGAAACGTTTTATCTTTGTATTGAAATGCATACAAAATTATTCGTATACGTCGAAATTTAAATAAATATGAGATAGTTTCTTTTTAAAAGAATACCTCTATGAAATGTTTTATAGTTTGGGTTTTTGTGCATTGTAAGTAACACTCTGGCGTAGATTAGGAGTGAAACTTATAAAAAATTGACCGTAAACCAAAGGAAACATAAATTTAGAACGCGGACTAATCTCTGTATGTTCTCGGGCATTAAACTCTTATCCGAACCAGAGCTATGTCTGTATGTGATCTATTTGAAAGTATATAGCAAGCAGAGAGAGAATGAAAGTTGCCGTTTTTATTTCCCGCGCGCGCGAGCTTTTTTTATTATCTTTTTCCACGCCGCTAAAGTTCAAAATAATAAATCGCCTCTTATAAGATGCACGTATCGGACGCATTGACATGGAAAGACGTTGGTGATGTTCATTTATTGTTTTTTATTCTATAGACAATTGACGACTTACTAATGCTACATTGATTTTTAACAATATAACAAATAAGCTTTCTTTCATATTTTCACTTTCTTATACGACGTAATAATTCAATCTCGAGATTTTAATTAAAATATTTGTTTTAACCATCCCTGAATCTATTCTAACTATTTTTTAAATGTCTATATATGTACGTACGTGCGTGCGTGCGTGCGTGTCTGTGTCTGTGTGTCTGTGTGTCTGTGTGTCTGTGTGTCTGTGTGTCTGTGTGTCTGTGTGTCTGTGTGTCTGTGTGTCTGTGTGTCTGTGTGTCTGTGTGTCTGTGTGTCTGTGTGTCTGTGTGTCTGTGTGTCTGTGTGTCTGTGTGTCTGTGTGTCTGTGTGTCTGTGTGTCTGTGTGTCTGTGTGTCTGTGTGTCTGTGTGTCTGTGTGTCTGTGTGTGTGTGTGTGTGTGTGTGTGCTCTGCATACTAAACGTTTGAAAATAAAACTATGAATCTTTTAATTTAAGAAAAAAATCTCCTATATTTGAAAAGAATATACAAAGTGCTTGTTTACTCTAGTCATTTTTTACGGTTTTTGCATTAGCTTAAAAGCAGTTGCATTTACAGCAATTATAGTTAGTAGAATATAAATTCGAGATATTAATATTTAGTACAACTTTTGTTTTTTTCAAAAAAGGTACCGATTCCAAAAAAATGTTTATTGAAATTTTTTGTCAATTGTTTAACAAAAAAACAAAATTCAATATCTAGTAAAAAATATTAGTAAAATATTACAAATAAGTAAAATAATATAAATATGATGTTTCTAAACAAAAAAAACGTATAAGAAAGTTTAGTGCAGGCCATTGCGGATATATATAATAAATTTAAAAAGTTCTCAAATAAAACGAAGAACAGAAAAGAATATAATATCATTGATTCACTTTTAGTTGCATTCTGTAGTACAAATAAGATAAAATTTCATTTAATACAAATAGAAATGAATGGTAAAAAGTTGAAATAAACCGCAATGTATTCATTAAGTTTAAGCCCTGTTTTTAGAAAATTTCAATTTAGTCGTCAGTATAGAATTTGAATAACGTGAAATTTCAATAGCTACCTCGCGGGAAATTAAAAGAGTCTATGTATGATCAGTAAATCAATTAAACTTTGTTTATTACCCTAAATTGAACATGCAGATTTGAAAAATTTATCGGTAACGAGATATGTTCGCAGATAAATCGTAAAAATCATTTTAAAATGCTATAAATATAACTGAAACCAATATCGAACAGAAAATATTCAATTTATTCGGAATTGAGTTTATATATACATGTACGTACATATAATTTTGATCGGCAATTAAAAATTTAATAATAAATCTACGAAAATAAATACGCGATCTATGATAACATAAGACAAATATTTGAAATATGTAATGTGATATTGTGGAATAAGGTCAATGCAGGGTAATAAATATTGAAAAATTCTTTAGTTTAGTTCAGCGAAAAAATTATATATGGTTATATATATAATATAGCATGTCTCTTTCTTATGGAAAATATTTGCGATATTGTCTGATGTTTTCGAAGCATTATTTCTCAGCGATACAATCTCTAAAAGCATTGTCCTGTTTTTAATGGTTTTTTATAACATTGCGTGCAACGCGGTGGTTTTCTCGCGTAATAAAATTGTCCATCGTAAATCATTTTTTTTGGAAAATGGTATAATTTTTATTTCTCTTAGTCGAACCAAACGACGTTGCTACTACGTAATAATAGTGCCCATATAGCGAAATGGCAGCGTAAACTAACTTAATTTAGTCGTACGAAATATCGCGCAATTTATTCATGCATGCCAGGATACCAAACTTCATAATATCAAATGATAAAATGTTGGCTAATATGCGTGAATTTCATTAAAACTTTGCAATATCACATTGACAACCTATATACAACTTTATTTTACATATTAAACATTTTGCATACATATTTACTTCATTACACACTTCAACAATTTTCGTTTCGCATTATTATTTATAGATCATGTATTAAAAATTCATGTACTACACGCTCATTATGAATCTAATATTGGTTTAATTACATAAAATGCTCAAATTGTATCTTTTTGCTGTGCTAATAATTATCGTCAATAATTCAAGTTCAATTGAACCGAAAGTAATTAAAACGAAGTTAAAATCGAAAAAGCTTGATAGGTTAAAATGTAAGTATCTTTAACAAATTAACTTAACAAATTTGTGCAGTCAATACTCACAGAAAGCAATGAAAGAATTTACTGCTCTTTGTAGTAGTGCTGTGGAGGATTTTTTTTTTTACGTTTTGTTCACCCGCTCGTTCGTAATCTACCTTTTATCAGTACGTTTCGGAATAGATTAGGTGAAATTTAAATTTTACCGTTCATCAACTGGAATAAAAGTCGTTCGTTTTTTTTTTATTTGTTCAGCAGTTTTCGTGTGCATGGGATGCGATGCGTTGCGATGCGATGCCTTGCAGGAAGATTATTTAATGAAAGTAAATAGTCTGACTCCCACAGGGAAAATGAGATTGGATATATCGTTGCCAGATATTTATGTTGTTATTTAATATTAACGAAGATTCTAGCCTCAAGGGGTTTCTCATCAAGTTCCGTGTAGGGAAACCGTAAATTGATTGTGATTATAATATGATAAATATTTATGTATATTTGCTAAAATATTTTAATTTATCTTTGTCGATTGTATACATACTTTTTTTTAAAAGTAATTTCATTAAAAACCAAAACAATTTGTGTATTTAAAGAAAGTACAAAACATCGATCTTACTCTGAAATTTCTTATACGTATGTTTAAATGGAAAGAATATATATTTTTATTTTACTTATTTATAACACTTTTTACTTTCTTATACGCAGTATAAGTAAGTATTGTAATCATGAAAAATTTCGATCTCGAGATTTTAACTGAAATATACGTTTTGACCTTCACTGAATCGATTCCGACTATTTTTGGAATGACGTCTGCCTCTGTCTGTGTGTGGATGAGGGTGTGTGTGTGTGTGTGTGTGTGTGTGTGTGTGTGTGTGTGTGTGTGTGTGGGTGTGTGTGTGTGTATGTTCTCTACAACCAAAACGGTTAAAGGTAAAATTATAAAACTTTAAGCTTAAGATTTGCATATGCCTGGGCTGTACACCTCCTATTTTTGAAAAAATTATTCAAAGCAGTGGTGCCTGTTTACTCTAGTCATTTTTTGCAGTTTATGCAATTACTCAAAAATGGTTACAGTTACAGAAAAATTGTATGGACAAAAATTAACGGTATTTATATTTCGTACAACTTTTGTTTTTTTTTCTTTCCAAAAAGAGTACTCGTTTAAAAATAATGGCTATTTAAATTTATTCTTTTTATATTTATTTATACATAAATCGTATCATCTGCGTCTGTCAATTGTTTAACAAACTAGACTTAAATAATTTGAGGTTTGTCATTTTATTTTTATTCTGAGAAATATATTTAGGGTAAAATCGATCTAAAGCTTAGAACAAATATTATAAATTAGAAAAATAATGAAACTACGAGGTGGTTTAACCCAAATGCGTATAAGAAAGATCGGTGCATGACACTGCAGATGTTTCTTTAAATACAATCATTAATAAATGTTAAATTCCAAATTATTTGAGGCTCTTTTGTTTTTCTGTTAAACGATTGACAGGCGCAGATGATACGATATATGTAAAATAAGAAGACATTTTAATAGAACTCTTTCTTCGAACAAAAATCGTACAAAATCTCTAAATTTTATTCTAACAATTTTTACTGTAAGTGCAACCATTTTTGAGTAATTGAAGAAACCGTAAAATATGATTAAAGTAAACAAGCACTTCCAGTTAGAATATATTTTCAAAAATAGGTAGTTTTCTTGGAGGACATATACAAATCTTAAATTTAAAGTTTCATAATTTTACCGTTTACCATTTAGGTGGTAGACACACAAACACAGACGCGCACACACACACACATAGACAGAAATCATTCCAAAAATAGTCAGAATCGATTCAGAGAAGTTCAAAAAATATATTTCCGTTAAAATCTCCAGATTGAATTCTTTCATGATTACAATACTTACTTATTACGTATAAAAAAGTAAATATTATATATTTAAACATTCAAACCAATTTTAATACATAAAATATTATTTTTTATCAGCTCTTTATGATAAACGTAATTAAAACACGATACGTTTTAATATATATAAATATACGTCCCATTAATATTTATTTTCCATTAATATTTCAATAATAATAACAACAAAATAAATAATTGTAAAATAATAAACGCTATGTAAATGATGGGGATCATTTAATAAAATGAAGTTTTTGAACCATTACAAAGAAGGTTCTTGATTCAATACGACTTAGTTTCTTTCTTTCTTTCTTTTGAATCCCTTTTCCCAACAAACATCAAATAACAATGGCAAATGTAACTATTTGTGTAACACGGGGTTGAATAGCTGGTACGTGTGTTTGTGTGTGCCATTGACAGAAAACATACAGAGAGAAAAGCAAGTTTGCGAGAAGAATCGTTTACTAACAATCAAACTGCGATAGCAACCAATTTCCTGGCCTCCCTTTTTGGCCCTATAATACTTGACATGAATACTAAATTAAATAAAACCACACCGAAAATGCCGCGCACAAAAAAAAAATCGCTCATTGATTTAACAATGTTCGTTTGAAATATCTTCCAGCTCGCACCGAATTAATAAAGTGAACATTTTGACAAGGAAAAATACCAAAACGTTCGCACCGTACTTATAATAATATGGTTCACTTCGGAATTTATTCCGACCTAAACGGGTGGACCTTGGACGTATTATTTTCTCTAAAGATTGCAAAAATGCTTTTAAAATAAATATTTGAGTAATAAAATTGTATGCACACTTCTGTAAATATATACTACGTAGTTATGTATATGGATGTGTATTTACATGCAATGTAAGTACATGTATTTATTTGTGTCATTCTAGCGACAAATGCACCGAATATATCAAGATTTAAAAGCAACTTTATAGGAAAGTCCTTTTTTTTTCTTTCGTTTAAATGTTTCTAACATTTTAAAACAAAAACATAAACTCACACTTGACAAATGTTCGACATAAACTTAAAGTGGCATGCTTTATATTAACGGGTATTTTCTATTTACAAGAAAATATGTTAACATTGTCAAGGTATGACGAAGAAAATAAATTACGATTTTATTTCATAAAATCTTATTACGCGTATAAATATTTTAATTTAAATATAAAATTATAACTTGCGCAAGCATATCATCATATTATCATAAACAATTAACAGCACAATCTTAATGAACAACAAATGCAATAAACATATTCATTTAATTACTTTCTTATACGCAGTATAAGTAAGTATTGTAATCATGAAACATTTCGATCTCGAGATTTTAACGGAAATATACGTTTTGACCTTCCCTGAATCGATTC
Source organism: Nebria brevicollis (assembly GCA_944738965.1). NCBI lineage: Eukaryota > Metazoa > Arthropoda > Insecta > Coleoptera > Carabidae > Nebria > Nebria brevicollis. The sequence goes on from OX122904.1 coordinate 11,631,282, forward strand.
CGACTATTTTTGGAATGACATCTGTCTGTGTGTGTGTGTCTATTTGTGTGTGTGTGTGTGTGTGTGTGTGTGTGTGTGTGTGTGTGTGTGTGTGTGTGTGTGTGTGTGTGTGTGTGTGTGTGTATGTGTGTGTGTGTGTGTGTGTGTGTGTGTGTGTGTATGTGAACGCTCTACAGCCCAAACGGGGGGAAAATTATATAAGATTTGTATGTGCCTGGCAAGAAAACCTCCTATTTTTAAATGCAATATTCCGACCAGAAGTGCATGTTTACTCTAGTCATATTTTGCAATTTCTGCAATTACTCAAAAACGGTTGCAGTAACAGAAAAATTGTTAGAATACAAATTATAGATATCAGCATTTTGTACAACTTTTATTTGAAACTTTTTTTTCCCAAACGGTACCGGCAACAAGAAAATTGCCCTTGAAATTTCTTCATATTACATTTAATTTTACATAAATCGTATCATCTGCGCCTGTCAATTGTTTAACAAAACAGACTTAAATAATTTGAAGTTTGACATTTTATATTTATTCAAAGAAATATATTTAGCGTAAAAGTGTTCCAAAGGTTAGAACAAATATTATAAATTAGAAAAATAATAAAAATAGGATGTGATCTAACCCAAACGCGTATAAGAAAGTATGGTGCATGACACTGCAGATGTTTTTTATTATTTTTTTACTAAATTACAATCAATAATTTATAATAAATATCAAACATACATATGTCAATCAATAGAGACCACTACAATTATTACTCGACCCTACGCGTTCCCTAACAACCCTACTAGCACCCACACGATCCAAAACGTTCCTACTAGCTCCCAAGCAAGCCCATACGTAATACGCGACTCCACACGATTCCAGGCGATAGTACCCGACCCAGCTCGAGCTTACATGACCCCACACGACTTTATTCGGTTCTACAAGAGTCAAAGACAGATAAACCAAGCAGATCACAATTATTTAAGCGTTTTTATTGAGTACGTTGTCTACTCCTATTTTAATGCGCGTTATTCGTGTTTTATAAATGATCTACAACTAGTTCTAAATGAAAATATAACCGTTACGGTCCTGTCTGGTACAGCATACAGCGCCATAGTTATGTAAGCATCGTATGACACTATTGATCGAAGGAAGTGTAAGGTTACTTGCGGCAATTATTCAATAGTTATCTTTCCCGTCGTTAAATTATGTATAAACATTAGAAGAGCTTCAAGGTTTAATTATTTTATATTTGCTGCAATCTAAGCATCATTCGTTGGCCTTTATACTCAAACAGTAGAAGCGTGAACGTCTCGCATAGCGTGAATTGTGATTATTATATGTAATACATTAATAATAAAATTTTGTACCGTAAAATTGGATTGTGTTATTATTTATTTGTAGATTTTAATAACATTTAGTGCTAATTTAGTGAGTTTATTGGAATATTTGAATGTTTATCTTTATGAGATAAAAAGTGTTTGATCTTTGATCGCGTTTTTTTTTATATATTCATAGTCGTGCAAGGCTAGTTAGTTGATGTATTGATAGTTGAGGGAAAAGGGTGGTTTTTTTTCGGGCTTATATAGTATTTTATGATATAAACATAACCTAAGATGTCAGAGAATATACTAGTGGGGGATGAAATTGAGATGCCGCTGCCCGTAACGCTAGGCGAATTGGTAATTCTACTTCTGGAATCGCATGAGGATAAAGTACTACAGGTATAATCAGTATAAATTTATATATTTTTAAATATTAATAAAATCTAAACTGCCCCCAGTTGAGAATTGGAATGTTGTTATTTATTAAAAATATATATTCGCATTTTATAAATAGTTTCGCTTCAGTAACTATTAATATGTTTAAATTTCGTTAATATATTTAAATTATTTTTAAAAATAATATTAATAAAATATCTGCGTAATATGTATTATTAAACATATATTTCAGGGTAAATTACTTGTTCTAATATCTATAATGAAATGATTTAAGGTAGATTCAGAAAGTGGTGAAGAAATTCGTGCCGATTATATTCTGAAACGTTCGATTCGTTTGGCGAGATGGCTCCAATCTCGCGGTTTAGGACCTGGTGATTGTATCTCCATAATGAGCGAAAACAGGCTGGAATATTGTTTGGTTCCATGCGCCGCCTACCTAAGCGCCATTACCTTAGCACCTTTAAATCCTGAATACACTTCAGGTGGGTTAAATAAAAATATTTTATAAAACATATGTTTATTGTTATTTATATTTATTATCGTAAAATATGTAAATTATGTTTGACACGGCGCATAGCAACAAATAATGTATGAATTATTTTTAATTCCTGTATTTAAAAAGTGCGAATTATCTCTAAAAGTCAATTATTATGATAACGTTTTATTATAATATGCTTTGTCATTCAGTACAGAGTACAAATATTAATTGCTTGCAATTAGTATATTTTAATAATGCATTATCTTGTACTTTCTTTAGATAGGGGAATATTCAAATACAAATTTTGAATATGTAAATTTCATTGTGCTTTTTTTTTACACTTTAATTAAACTAAAACCTTATGTACAAGTATTCTTATTGAAACAAAAATTCAAACAAAAGTAATACGAAAGATTAATATCTTTTATTTCTATTGTAAATTATGTTATTGTAAGTGCGGCAATTTTGGTTACAACTAAATAAACAACCACTTCTAGTTTGAAAATGTTTTTCAAAAATAGGAGGCATATACAAATGTTAAATTTAAAATTTCATAATTTTACCTTCAACTGTTTCGGCTATCGAGTGCTCGCACATGCATACATACACACACACATGCACAGACGTCATTTCAAAAGTAGTCAGTCTCGATTCAGGGAAGGTCAAAAGGAATATTTCCGTTGAAATTCCTAAAAAAAATTACTAATTACTATATATATAAGAAAATTACTACGTATAGGAGAGAAAAATGTTTTATTTAAAAATACCGAATAAAATAATGTTGTTTTAAACAGATGAACTTCATCATACGCTATCATTGTCAAAGCCAAAAGTGGTTTTCTGCTCACCAAACTGTCTGAATAACATTATTTGTCTAATGGGTAGGCACCCTTCTATCAAAGATGTAATTGTGTTTGGTCGAACACCCCCGCGCCAACACAGGTATTACCAAATACGTTTTTAGTACTAAAGTAATTTCAATTTATATTTTATTTTGTACCAAATAGTATGGTTACATCGTTGGACAACGCGCTTGAAGAACGTTTCCTAGACAGCTTAGAGAACGAAGAGTATGTTCCACCAGAGGTTGATACCAAAGAGACTGTAGCAACTATAATGTGCTCATCGGGAACTACAGGATTACCGAAAGGAGTTCAAACTACTCAACATAATTTACTAACGTTTTTTTCTATTTTAAAGTACTTTTAAATAACATGCCCATATTAATATACATATCAATAATTATTTGTTGATTTTAGACAAATAACCAGTAAAGAGTTTCAAGAATCGGGTAATGATATTTCGATTGGACTTGCACCATTTTTCCACTCAATGGGGTATATGACGATGACGTTAATGTTATTGGGAGGGCGTAAATATGTTGTCATGAATAAATTCAAATTAAATCATTTTCTACAAGTATTACAAGATTATAAAGTAAATATCGAATTTTGTATATGTATCTAACGAATCATTTCGAATTTAAATAATATCTGTACGTAGATTAGTATTCTAGCTGTACCGCCGCCAATAATCATTATGCTCTGCCAATCGCCTCTAACAGACAAGTATGACTTGTCAAATATACAAGAAGTGAGATGTGGAGCAGCGCCTCTAGCTGCAGAATTCGAAAAACGAATTCAAAATAAATTAAAATTAACAACAGTCAATCAGGCGTATGGGCTCACTGAAACGACGTTGGGCGTTCTTTTTATGCCGGTGCACTGTACGCGAGCTGGTTCCGTAGGCAAAATAGTTCCGGGCATGTCGGCCAAAGTCATCGACGATACAGGTCGACCCTTGGGTCACCACCAAGAAGGGGAACTGTGCTTTAAAGGACCTCTCATCATGAAAGGATACATACACGATGAGGTATCCACAAAAAATACCATTGATGAAGATGACTGGTTACATACAGGAGATATAGGATATTATGACCAAGATGGATACTTTTATATTGTTGATAGAATCAAAGAACTTATTAAATATAAAGCTTACCAGGTGAGGAATTTTCTTCTCATTTACTTGAAAATGTTATGCTGTATATATTTATTTCTATATCAAGGTTCCGCCAGCAGAATTAGAAGCAATCTTACATACGCATCCAGACGTCTTGGACGCTGCAGTGATTGGTCTTCCAGATAACACTGCTGGAGAGCTTCCATTAGGTTACGTAGTTCTGAAACCTAACGCTAGAGTGACTACGAAAGAAATTCAAGACTATGTCAAAGGTAAGTTGGTATTTTACCAAATGCTAGAAAACGGCATTTATGTTAATTATAATTGCAATTAAATAATAATTTTGTTATTCAGCTAAAGTTTCGCCTCAAAAGCAACTTCGTGGAGGAGTCAGAGTCATTGAAGCTATCCCGAGAAACCCAAGCGGGAAAATCTTAAGACGTGTTCTTAAACAACTCGCCATTGAAACAAAATCCAAACTTTAAAGTACAAATAGTAATTGTGCGCTAGTGCTAGTCAATATGTGAATGCCTATATTAATTTTTTTTTATCGTGTTTTGGTTATGTTGATTGTATTTGATGGTTTTAATAATAAATGTTTTTATTATATACAATTATGATTAAAAAATTTATTTTATTTTTCTTTTACGAACGATAAATATTCATATAATATTTCTGCTCTCGTACTCTCATAAAGTATGTATTTTATAAATCACCACGTAAAACTTGAATGGTTGTTTGACCGCTCATAAATACTCCATCTTCGCTTAAACATCGTATGGGTGTTTTAAAGCCACTGCCTATACAAGCAACCCAGAAAGATTTGAAGGTTAGAATCCAGTGTACGCGGGAATCACTATCTAGTGTCAGCTATCAGTACAAAGTGCGATATATGAAAATAAATAGTAAACAAGTAGAAATAAACATTAGTGTTCAAATAAATAATAGATTAATATGTTAAATATTAGTTAAATTAGTGAAGTATATTTTGTTAGAAAATAAGTGTATAAGATAAATTGATAGTAGCGTTTAAATTAAAAACTGTCTTCTATTTCTCCACCCAATCGGTAAAAACGTTACATTATATTAAAACGGTAGATATAAATACGGAATTTTAAATTGCAAGTAATAAAACTTACGTATTCGTCTAAAATTCAAAAGTGCTTCATATGATTTACATAGTAGAGATATGACGAAGGAAATAAATGACGATTATATTTTGTAAAATACGCGTATAAATATTTTAATTTAAGTGTAAAATTATGCGTGTGCATAATCATCATATTATCTAAGCAATTAACAGCAAAATCGAAATAATTAACTAATGCAATAAACATATTTATCTAATATTTAAACTAAATAAAAATCAATAATTTATAATAAATATGTATATACTAGGATTTTTACTTATACGACCCTACTAAAACCTACCTAACGACACTAATAACTCCCACGCAATACTAAACGATCCCAGGCGTTACCACCCGATCCAGCACGATCCCACACGACGTTCTTCGGTGTTACTGTTGTAAAACTTGTACATACGTGTATGATGCAGTCGTTTACTCCTCTTTTATGAAAGATCTTCAACTAGTTCGGAATGAAATTAAAACCGTAACGGTCCTCTCGTATAAAATAGTTTGTATTCAGCAAGAAAACTTTGAGAGATATTATCAAACAACATCAGACGTTTTCAAGCTGTATCTTGAATACTTTTTGGAATAATATTGGACCTATGGATTCTTATTGTTATAGTTATGTAATCATCTTATGCTATAATTATAGGCAATTTTTCACATCATTAAGTTATATTAAAAAATATCAGGGTTTAATGATAAAAAACTAGGTACCAATGAAATTTTATGAATCACACAGCGACAAAACAATCTGTAATTAAATAATTGTTATCTGTATTTAGCATAAAATTTTGTATATAAAAACTGGTTTCCGCGCCCAAATTTTTAGTTTTTAAGAGGTATTTAGCGATAAGTTAACAATAGCTTTTAAATTTATTAGATTTTCAGTTGTTTCCGTATTCAACATGTTAGCCTTGTGTATTATTTATGTCAATATATTTCAATGTTTATGCTTTTATCTAAAAATTTTTTATATTTGGGCGCGTTTGTCCTTTATTTATATTCGTGCAAAATTAGTTGAGGAGAAAGGTTGTTTTTAAGGACTTCAACGATATTTTATGATATTAAACAAAAAGAAAGATGTCTGAGAATATACTAGTGGGGGATAAAATCGAGACGTCTCTGTCCGTAACGTTAGGCGAATTGGTAATGCTAATCCTAGAATCGCATAAAAATAAAGTACTACAGGTATAATATGTATAAAAATAAATATTTTTATTTTTAACTATGAATAAAGTCTAAACTGGGTGTTGAAAATTGAAATGTTATTATTATTTCTTAAAAAACATCTGCAGTGCCATGCACCGAACTATAGGTTAAACCACTTCGTAGTTTCATTATATTTCTAATTTATAATATTTGTTCTAATCGCATTTACACTAAATATATTTCTTAGGATATATATTAAATGTCAAACTTCAAATTATTTACATCTATTTTGTTAAACAATTGACAGGCGTAGATGATACGATTTATGTAAAAATATATATAATAGGCAGAAATTTATTTTGAAAGCAGTACACTTTTTGGAAAAAAAATTCAAACAAAAGTTGTGCTAAATATGAATACCTTTAATTTTTGTTTATAAAACTTTTCTGTAACTGTAACCATTTTTGAGCAATTGCAGAAACTGCCAAAAATGACTAGAGTAAACAGGCACTTCCGGTTTGAATATTTATTTCAAAAATAGGAGGTGCACACCCCAGGCATATGCAAATCTTAAGTTTAAAGTTTCATAATTTTAGCTTCAACCGTTTAGGCTGTAGAGAATATACACACACACAGACAGACGTCATTCCAAAAATAGTTGGAATCGATTCAGGGAAGGTCAAAACGTATATTTCCGTTGAAATCTCGAGATCGAAATTTTTCATGATTACAATATATTCCCATTTTATAAATAGTTTCTCTTAGGTAACTATCAATATATTGAAATTTTGTCAATATAATTTTATTATTTTAAAAAAACTTCTGCAGTGGCTTGCACTAAACTTTCTTATACGCATTTTGGTTAGATCACATACTATTTTCATTATTTTTCTAATTTATAATATTTGTTCTAACCTTTGGAACACTTTTACACTAAATATATTTCTTAGAATAAATATAAAATGTCAAACTATTTTGTTTCTTTGATAAACAATTGACAAGCGCCGATCATACGATTTTTGTAAAAATAAATTTAATAAGAAGATATTTCAAGAGCCATTTTCTTGTTTCCAGTACCGTTTGGGAAAAAAAGTTTCAAATAAAAGTTGTACAAAATGCTGTTATCTATAATTTTTATTGTAACAATTTTTCTGTAACTGCAACAATTTTTGAAAAATTGTCGAAAATGCAAAAAATGACTAGGGTAAACATGCACTTTCGGTCGGAATATTGTTTTCAAAAATAAAAGGTTTTCTTGCCAGGCACATACAAATCTAAAGTTTAAAATTTCATAATTTTCTCTTTAGCCGCTTGGACTGTAGAGCGCTCACATACACACACACACACAGACGGACGTCATTCCAAAAATAGTTGGAATCGATTCAGGGAAGGTCAAAACGTATATTTCCGTTAAAATCTCGAGATCGAAATTTTACATGATTACAATACTTATACTGCGTATAAGAAAGTAATAATAATGCTAGGCACTGAAGTTTAAAATTTCATAATTTTACCTTCAGCCGTTTAGGCTATAGAACGCATACACACACAAACACACACACATACAGACAGACGTCATTCCAAAAATAGAAGGAATCGATTCAGTGAAAGTAAAAACGTATATTTCTGTTAAAATCTCAAGATCGAAATTTTTCATGATTACAATACTTATACTGCGTATAAGAAAGTAATACTATTAATAAAATAACTACGTAACAGATAATATTAAACACGTATGAGGGTAAATGAATAGTAACTTGTTCTAATATGTATAATGAAATGATTCAAGGTGGACTCAGAAACTGGTGAAGAAATTCGTGCCGATTATATACTGAAACGTTCGATTCGTTTGGCGAGATGGCTCCAATCTCGCGGTTTAGGACCTGGAGATTGTATCTCCATAATGAGTGAAAACAGGCTGGAATATTGTTTGGTTCCATGCGCCGCCTACCTTAGCGCCATTACCTTAGCACCTATAAATCCTGAATATACTTCAGGTGAGTTAAAAAAAGAGTACTTTGTAACAAAATGTTCATTAGATTATCATATCATTTATATTTATTATTGTGAAATATATAAATTATGTTTGATAACAATAAATAATATATGGATTATGTTTTAAAAATAAATATTTAAAAAATGCGTATTATCGCTAACAGTCTATCTATCATCATGTTGATAACATTTATAAATTATAATATGCTATATCACTCAGTACAGTACTTAGATATATATATTTAAAAAATATCTGCATCTCCTTGCACTGAACTGCCAAATACGTATTTTCTTTAGATATCAGGGATATTTTAATACGAATTTTGAAAGCCTTAATATATTTCTTAAGCCTTAATATATTTCTAAGCCTTAATATATTTAAGAAAAAATCTATATAGGTATTTCTTATCATCAGTAGAACTGAGAGCGAGGAAGCCAAGCTCGTTGTCGACCACTCGCGAGTTTTTCATGATTACAATACTTACTTATTAAAAAATGAAATATATGCTAGATTGAGGCAAAGAACTGTTTAAAACATTTTTGTATATTTCTGCATAGCAATAAAAAATAAATTGTTTCGTTTACAACATTGATCTTATTCATATTACGGAAATATTAAAATTTGCCATTGTGTATGTAAAATAACTGCAATGTCTTGCACTTATCTTTTTTGTACATATTTTGTTTAGATAGAATCTATAAATCTTAAGTATCACACTCATATAGACAGACTCAATTTCAAAAGTAGTCAGACTCGATTCAAGGTCTAAAGGAATATTTCCGTTAAAATGTTTTTCATGAGTACAGTACTAATTAACTAAATAAACTACATAAAAACATCTGCAGTGTTATGTACCGAACTTTCTTATACGCTTTTGGGTTAGATCATATCATATTTACACTATTTTACTAATTTATAATATATTACTAACCTTTGGCATCCTTTTTCACTAAATTATTTCTTCGAATAAATATTATATGTCTAACTCTAAATTATTTAATTTTTTGTTTTTCTATTAAACAATTGACAGGCATAGTTGATACGATTTATGTGAAAATAATTATAAGAACAAATTTCAATTGCCATCTTCTTCCGGTACCTTTTTTGAAAAAAGGTTTCAAATATAGGATGTACAAAATGCTAATATCTATAATTTGTATTCCAAATATTTTTCTATAAGTGCAACCATTTTTGAGGGAAATACAAATCTTAAGTTTGAAGTTTCATAATTTTACCTTTAGTCGTTTGGACTGTAGAGCGCTCACACACACACATAAACACACACATAAACACACACACACACACACACACCCACACACACACACACACACACACACAAACACGCAAACACGCAAACACGCAAACCCGCAAACCCGCAAACCCGCAAACACACAAACACACATACACACAAACACACAAACACACAAACACACAAACACACATACACACATACACACATACACACATACACACATACACACATACACACATACACATACACACACACACACACACACACATACACACACATACACACACATACACACACATACACACACATACACTCACATACTCACACATACACACACATACACACACATACACACACATACACACACATACACACAGAAACACACACAAACACACACAAACACACAAACACACAAACACACACAAACACACACACAAACACACACACAAACACACACAAACACACACAAACACACACACAAACACACACACAAACACACACAAACACACACAAACACACATAAATACACACAAACACACACAAACACACACAAACACACACAAACACACACAAACACACACAAACACACACAAACACACACAAACACACACAAACACACACAAACACACACAAACACACACAAACACACACAAACACACACAAACACACACAAACACACACAAACACACACAAACACAAACACACACACACACATACACACATACACACATACACACATACACACGCACAGACGGACGTCATTCCAAAAATAGTAGGAATCGTTTCAGGGAAGGTCAAAACGTACATTTTCGTTAAAATCTCAAGATCGAAATTTTTCATGATTACAATACTTACTTATACTGCGTATAAAAAAGGAAAAATTACTAATTAAAATATATAATAAAATTACTGTATATAAGAGAGAAAAAAGAAAATTAATTAAAAATACCGAATAAAATAATGTTGTTTTAAACAGACGAACTTCATCATACGCTATCATTGTCAAAACCAAAAGCGGTTTTCTGCTCGTCAAACAGTCTAAATAGCATTGTTTCTATAATTGGTGAACACCCTTCTATCAAAGATGTAATTGTGTTTGGTCGAACACCCCCGCGCCAACACAGGTATTACTAAATACGTTTTTAGTACTAAAGTAATTACGAATTGTATTTTATTTTGTACCAAATAGTATGGTCATACCCTTGGACAACGCCCTTGAAGAACATTTCCTAGACAGCTTAGAGAATGAAGAATATGTTCCGCCAGAGGTTGATACTAAAGAGACTGTAGCAACTATAATGTGTTCATCCGGAACTACAGGATTACCGAAAGGAGTTCAAACTACTCAACACAATTTACTAACGATGATTTCCATTTTAAAGTACTATTAAATAATACTATCCATTAATATTCTTTTCAATAATTTGTTGACTTTTAGACAAATAACCAGTCAAAATTCGGATGTTGCGATTGGACCTGCGCCATTTTTCCACGTAATGGGATATATGACGATGCTATTAATGTTATTAAGAGGACGTAAATTTATTGTCATAAATAAATTCAAATTAAAACATTTCCTACAATTATTACAAGATTATAAAGTAAATATCGAATTTGGTGTATGTATCAAATGAATCATTTCGAATTTAAATAATCTTTGTTCGCAGATTAATGAGATGTATTTACCGGCCCCAATCATCATTATGCTCTGCCAATCGCCCTTAACAGACAAATATGACTTATCCAATTTACAAGTAGTGAAATGCGGAGCAGCGCCTCTAGCTGCCGAATTCGAAAAACAAATTCAAAACAAATTTAACATAAAATCAGTAATACAGGCGTATGGGCTCACCGAAACGACGTTGGGCGTTCTTTATACGCCGGTGCACTGTACGCGAGCTAGTTCCGTAGGCAAAATAGTCCCGGGCATGTCGGTGAAAGTCATTGATGATACAGGTCGACCCTTGGGTCACCACCAAGAAGGGGAACTGTGCTTTAAAGGACCTCTCATCATGAAAGGATACATACATGATGCGGTATCCACAAAAAATACCATTGATGAAGACGGCTGGTTGCATACAGGAGATATAGGATATTATGACCAAGATGAATACTTTTATATTGTTGATAGAATCAAAGAACTTATTAAATATAAAGCTTACCAGGTGAGGAATTTTCCTCTCATTTACTTGAAAATGTTATGCTGAATATATTTATTTCTATGTCAAGGTTCCGCCAGCAGAATTAGAAGCAATCTTGCATACGCATCCAGACGTCTTGGACGCTGCAGTGATTGGTCTTCCAGATAACACTGCTGGAGAGCTTCCATTAGGTTACGTAGTTCTGAAACCTAACGCTAGAGTGACTACGAAAGAAATTCAAGACTATGTCAAAGGTAAGTTTGTATTTAACCAAATACTAGAAAACGGCATTTATGTTAATTATAATTGTAATTAAATAATAATTTTGTTATTCAGCTAAAGTTTCGCCTCAAAAGCAACTTCGTGGAGGAGTCAGAATCATCGAAGCTATCCCGAGAAATCCGAGCGGTAAAATCTTAAGACGTGTTCTTAAACAACTCGCCATTGAAACAAAGTCTAAACTTTAAATTTCAAAAGGTAATTGTGCTCTAATGCTAAATCAATATGGGAACATTTTTATCGTGTTTTCTGGGTTATATTGATTGTATTTGATAGTACTAAATGTTTTTATTATATACAATTATGATTAAAAAATAATTTTTTTATTAAACCTATTTCTACTAACACCTACTTATATAGTGTAAAATATTATACTAATAAAGTACATTTGTATTTAATAAATTACCACGAAAATCTTTATTGGTTCTTTGACCACACATAAATACCCTTTCATCCAGAAAATAACAACTTATTGTCAATAACAACATTGGGTGCTTTCCAGCTAGGTACAAAGTTAACACTGTGTAACACAGTGTATGATACTTGCGTTCCAACTACGCCAGGGTACGACTCTATTCGACTCTGCCATACTCTGCTAAAAAGCAAAATCTGGTGCAGTATTGGTAATTCGCATACCAACTTTTAAAAAATTTACATGTATGGTATCACTGCGTCCCGCGTAAATTACAACAAAACCATATTGTACTTGTGCATTTTCGGCTTGGATTGATATGTTAAATATTTAATTAAATTGCACACTTCGAATTTGATTAATATAATTCATTATTAATAGGTTCTTATTGAATTTGTCAGGATCTAGGGATAAATGACTTTCGCGCACTCTATTAGGTAGAGTACGTAACTCCTAAAGTGTTCCAACTAGCAATCGACACAGTGTTTGAGAATGTCTGACGTTGTTTGACAAAGTTCCCTTGCTGGAAAGCACCCCAACGCGATCCCATACGATCTACTCGATTCCTCGCGAACATAAGGTGTTAGCGCTCGACCCAGCTCGAGTTCACACGACCTTATACAGCCGTACTATTACAATTGTTTATATATACGCGTTCACTACTATTTTATGAAAGATCTACTATTAGTATTGAATGAAAATTAAACCATTACGATCCTGTTTGGTTATGTTATCTATGTGTTAACGCAATATAACTTCCTTCCACCAATAGTGTCATGTGACACTATTGGTCGAAGGAAGCGCCAGGTTATTTGCGGTAATTATTCAATAGTTATCTTTGACGTCATTAAATTATGTACAAGCACTAGAAGAGGTCAAGGTTTCAATATTTTATATTTACCGGCATCTAAGCATCGCCTTTATACTCAAACAATAGAAACGTGAACGTCTTGCAGAACGTAAACTGTGATTATTATAAGTAATAAATTAATAATCAAGTTTTGGGCTAACACGTCGAATACAGACACCACTCAAAATGAAGTAAATTTGAAAAATATTGTTCAATTAACGTTAAATACTTCTTAAAAACATAAAATAAGACAGCGGAAACCGGTGTTTATACTCAAATATAAACATTTTATAGTAAATGATTATAACATTTAATGAACTGTCGAGTTGTTTCTTCGCTGGCTGGTTCTTTAATCTTCATGGGCGCCGATTATGCGATATAACGAAGAGAAAATTTCTCCTGATATATTTAAAACTCACACTAGTTGTTGTGAAAAATTCCAAAATGTTTTTTGGACATTTTATTGGTGAGTCAAACTTTGCAATTCACAACAACAGCTTTTTGTGCGTGGAGTTTTAAGATCCAGATAGCGAGAAAACAATTTGATAGTTAATTAAATATTACATGTATTTAGCATAAAATGTTGATTTTTGTGACTTCCGTGCTCTACTTTTATGTTGTCAAGTGGTAATTAACGTTAATTTAACAATACGTTTAAAATTTACTGCATTACGAGTGGTTTCCGTATTCGACATGTTAGTCTTATGTGATTATTTATTTATACATTTTAATCATTTTTTTGTGCTAATTTAGGGAATGCAATAGAATATTTTAATGTTTATATTTCTGAAATAAAAAGTGTTTATTTTTGATTGCGGTTTTCCTATATTCATATTCGTATAGTTGAGAAAAAAAGAGTGTTTTTTAGGATTTTTTAAGATATTAAACAAAGCATAAGATGTCTGAGAATATACTAGTGGGGGATGAAATCGAAACGTCCCTACCCGTAACATTAGGTGAATTGGTAATACTACTTCTAGAATCGCATGAAGATAAAGTACTACAGGTATAATATGTATAAAAATATATATATTTTTAATTTTAAATATGAATAAAGTCTAAACTGGGTGTTGAAAATTGAAATGATATTATTTATTATACATTTCCCGTATATATGGCAATTCGGTTACAATTAATATATTGAAATTTTGTCAATTATTTAAAAAAATAATATTATTAAAATAACTGCGTAACAGATAATATTAAACACATATATAAGGGTATATGAGTAGTTATTTGTTCTAATATGTTTAATGAAATGATTCAAGGTAGATTCAGAAAGTGGTGAAGAAATTCGTGCCGATTATATACTGAAACGTTCGATTCGTTTGGCGAGATGGCTCCAATCTCGCGGTTTAGAACCTGGAGATTGTATCTCTATAATAAGTGAAAATAGACTGGAATATTGTTTGGTTCCATGCGCCGCCTACCTTACCGCCATTACCTTAACACCTTTAAATCCTGAATATACCTCAGGTGAGTAAAAAATGGTAAAAATGTATACAGGGTGTAACAGCGAAACGAGCTACCTCGAATAACTTCTATATTATTAAAGATACAATAAAATAGTATAAGACAATCTTATGCAGGACCAAGGGGGACATCCAACTATGAAAGAAAATATTTTTTTAAACCAGTGGTTCTCAAGCAACAACACAAAGTTATGTTTTTTCAAATGAGACGCTATATATTTTTTAAGTTCATTGGATAGGGTATTTTTTTCTAAATCCTACCATGTATTCGTTTTATACCCTTACATAAGTAAAATATTGAGAAAAATACGATTGAAAGTTAAAGAAATTCTATTTTTATAGCTATTTTTCAGTAGGCTATGAAACAAAATTGAGCTTAAATACAACGAAACATAAATTAAATACATTAAATTATTTGTTACTTACTTTATAAATAGTGTTATAAAGTAAATAACAAAGAATTTCATGTATTTAATTTATGTTTCGTTGTATTTAAGCTCATAGCCTACTGTAAAATCACTATAAAAATAAAATTTATTTAACTTTCAATCGCATTTTTCTCAATATTTTACTTATGTAAGGGTATAAAACGAATACATATTGGAATTCAGAAAAAAAAACTCTATCGAATAGGCTTAAAAAATATATAGCATCTCATTCGAAAAAACATAACTTTGTGTTGTTGCTTGAGAACCACTGGTTTAAAAAAATATTTTCTTTCATAGTTGGATGTCCCCCTTGGTCCTGCATAAGATTGTCTTATACTATTTTATTGTATCTTTAATAACATAGAAGTTATTCGATGTAGCTCGTTTCGCTGTTACACCCTGTATTAAAATATCCTTTAATTTACTTATATTTATTATTGCGAAATATGTAAATTATGTTTGATACAGCGCTTAGCTACAAATAAAATTATTATTTACTTTCTTATACGAAGTATAAGTATTGTAATCATGAAAAAATAGTCGAGATTTTAAAGAAAATATACTATTTGACCTTCCCTGAACTAATTCTGCCTATTTTTGGTATAACGTGTGTGTGTATACCCCACACTACAGCTTAAACGGTTGAAGGAATAGTTTAAACCTAAGCTTTGTATATGCCTGACATATTTAAAAAAAAAATTTAATCCGGAAGTGGATGTTTACTCTAGCCATTTTCCGTATAACTCTAAAACGGTGGCCCTTACAGTATAAATAATACAAAAACGAATATAAGAAAGTTCAGTGCAAGTCATTGAAGATTTTTAAACTAATATTTAAAAAATGCGAATTATATCTAACGATCAATTAGCATGTTGGTAAAATTAATAAATTATAATACGCTGTATCATTCAGTACAGAGTACAAGTATTGTTTTGCACTGAACTATATTATGCGTAAATTCTTTAGATATGCAAATACAAATTTTGAATATAAAATTATTCTTTATGCTATATTTTATATACTTTAAAATAAACTAAAAATTTATCTATAAGTATACTTTCAGAAACAAAATTTCAAACAAGTACTTCAGATATTCAAATATCTGCAGTGTCATGCACCGAACTTTCTTATCCGCATATGGGTTAAACCATATCGTAGTTACATTATTTTTCTAATTTATAATATTTGTTCTAACCTTTAGATCGCTTTTACACTAAATATGTATCTTAGAATAAATATTAAATGTCAAACTTCAAATTATATAAGTCTATTTTGTTAAACAATTGACAGGCGCAGATGATACGATTTATGTAACAATATATATAATAAGCAGAAATTTATTTTGAAACCAGTACTTTTTTTGGAAAAAAGATTCAAACAAAAGTTGTGCTAAATATAAATATCATTAATTTTTGTTCACAAATATTGTCTGTAACTGTAACCATTTTTGAGTAATTGCAGAAACTGCAAAAAATGACTAGGGTAAACATGCACTTCCAGTGGGAATATGGTTTTCAAAAATAAGAGGTTTTCGTGCCAGGCACATACAAATCTTATGTTTAAAATTTCATAATTTTCCCTTTAGCCGTTTGGACTGTAGAGCGCTCACACACACACACAGACACACACACACACACACAGACGGACGTCATTCCAAAAATAGTTGGAATCGATTCAGGGAAGGTCAAAACGTATATTTCCGTTAAAATCTCGAGTTCGAAATTTTTCATTATTACAATACTTACTTATACTGCGTATAAGAAAGTAAAAATAGGAGGTTTTCTTACCAGGCATTTACAAATCATTTCAAAAATAATCTCGATTCAGTGAAGGTCTAATGGTGTTTTTTCGTTAAAATCTCCAGATTGAAGGATTTAACTAATTAAATGATTTATCTAAATATAATGAATATAATAATGTTGTTTTAAACAGACGAACTTCATCATACTCTATCTTTGTCAAAACCTAAAGTAGTTTTCTGCTCGCCAAACTGTCTAAATAGCATTGTTTGTCTAATGGGTAGACACCCTTCTATCAAAGATGTAATTGTGTTTGGTCGAACACCCCCGCGCCAACACAGGTATTACCAAATACGTTTTTAGTACTAAAGTAATTTCAATTTATATTTTATTTTGTACCAAATAGTATGGTTACATCCTTGGACAACGCGCTTGAAGAACGTTTCCTAGACAGCTTAGAGAACGAAGAGTATGTTCCTCCAGAGGTTGATACTAAAGAGACTGTAGCAACCATAATGTGTTCTTCCGGAACTACAGGATTACCAAAAGGAGTTCAAACTACTCAACATAATTTACTATCGTGTTTTTCTATTTTAAAGTACTATTAATAATCACGTCAATTAATATGCATTTCAATAATTATTTGTTAAAATTTAGACAAGTAACCAGTCAAGATTTCCAAGATGCAAGAAAAGATGTGGCGATTGGACTTGCACCATTTTTCCATTCAATGGGCTATATGACCATGATAATAATGTTATTGGGAGGGCGAAAATATATTGTCATGAATAAATTCAAATTAAAACATTTCCTACAAGTATTACAAGATTATAAAGTAAATATCGAATTTTGTATATGCATCTAATAAATCATTTCGATTTTAAATAATCCTTATTCGCAGATTAATGTTATATCTGTACCGCCCCCAATAATCATTATGCTCTGTCAATCACCCTTAACAGACAAATATGACTTGTCCAATTTACAAGAAGTGAAATGCGGAGCAGCGCCCCTAGCAGCCGAATTCGAAAAACGAATTCAAAATAAATTAAAATTAACAACAGTCAATCAGGCGTATGGGCTCACCGAAACGACGTTGGGCGTTCTTTTTATGCCGGTGCACTGTTCGCGAATTGGTTCAGTGGGCAAAATAGTCCCAGGCATGTCGGTGAAAGTCATCGACGTTACAGGCCGGCCCTTGGGCCACAACCAAGAAGGGGAACTGTGCTTTAAAGGACCTCTCATCATGAAAGGATACATACATGATGAGGTATCCACAAAAAATACCATTGATGAAGACGGCTGGTTACATTCAGGAGATATAGGATATTATGACCAAGATGGATACTTTTATATTGTTGATAGAATCAAAGAACTTATTAAATATAAAGCTTACCAGGTGAGGATTTTTCCTCTCATTTACTTGAAAATGTTATGCTGTATATATTTATTTCTATGTCAAGGTTCCGCCAGCAGAATTAGAAGCAATCTTACATACTCATCCAGATGTCTTGGACGCTGCAGTGATTGGTCTTCCAGATAACACTGCTGGAGAGCTTCCATTAGGTTACGTAGTTCTGAAACCTAACGCTAGAGTGACTACGAAAGAAATTCAAGACTATGTCAAAGGTAAGTTGGTATTTTACCAAATACTAGAAAACGGCATTTATGTTAATTATAATTGCAATTAAATAATAATTTTGTTATTCAGCTAAAGTTTCGCCTCAAAAGCAACTTCGTGGAGGAGTCAGAGTCATCGAAGCTATCCCGAGAAACCCGAGCGGTAAAATCTTAAGACGTGTTCTTAAACAACTCGCCATTGAAACAAAATCCAAACTTTAAAGTTCAAATAGTAATTGTGCGCTAGTGCTAGTCAATATGTGAATGCCTATATTAATTTTTTTTTATCGTGTTTTGGTTATGTTGATTGTATTTGATGGTTTAAATAATAAAAGTTTTTATTAAGTACAATTATCAATTTAAAAAAATATTATTTTATAAATAGTTTTACAAACGATAAATATATACGGGTGTAACAGCAAAACGAGCTACCCCGAATAACTTCTATGTTATTAAAGATACAATAAAATAGTATAAGACAATATTATACAGGACCAAGGGGGACATCCAACTATGAAAGAAAATAATTTTTAAAACCAGTGGTTCTCAAGCAACAACACAAAGTTATATTTTTTCAAATGAGATGCTATATATTTTTAGGCCCATTCGATAGAGTATCATTTTCTGAATTCCACCATGTATTCGTTTTATACCCTTACATAATAAAAATATTGAGAAAAATACGATTGAAAGTTAAATAAATTTTATTTTTATAGTTATTTTTCAGTAGGCCATGAAAAACAATTGAGCTTAAATACAATGAAACCTAAATTAAATTCATGAAATTATTTGTTATTAACTTTATAAATAGTGTTCTACTCGAACACCGGAAGAAATTAATAATGCTACTTCTGAATCAGTTTTGAAAAGATTTGAATTGTATTTAGAAATATATGGAAATCAGATAGAGCACTATTTATAAAGTTAATAACAAATAATTTCATGTATTTCATTTATGTTTCATTGTATTTAAGCGCAATTGTTTTTCATAGCCTACTGAAAAATAACTATAAAAATAAAATTTATTTAACTTTCAATCGCATTTTTCTTAATATTTTTATTATGTAAGGGTATAAAACGAATAGATGGTGGAATGCAGAAAAAAATACTCTATCGAATGGACCTAAAAAATATATAGCATCTCAGTTGAAAAAATATAACTTTGTGTTGTTGCTTGAGGACCACTGGTTTAAAAAATTATTTTCTTTCATAGTTGGATGTCCCCCTTGGTCCTGTATAAGATTGTCTCATACTATACAGGATGTAACAGCGAAACGAGCTACCTCGAATAACTTCTATGTTATTAAAGATACAATAAAATAGTATAAGACAATCTTATGCAGGACCAAGGGGGACATCCAACTATAAAAGAAAATATTTTTTTAAACCAGTGGTTTTCAAGCAACAACACAAAGTTATGTTTTTGTAAATGAGATGCTATATATTTTTTAAGCCCATTCGATAGAGTTTTTTTTTTTAATTCCATTATGTATTCGTTTTATACCCTTACATAAGTAAAATATTGAGAAAAATGCGACTGAAAGTTAAATAAAATTTATTTTTATAGTTACTTTTCAGTAGGCTATGAAAAAAAATTGAGCTTGAATACAACGAAACATAAATTAAATACACTAAATTATTTGTTATTTACTTTATAAATAGTGTTATAAAGTAAATAACAAATAATTTCATGTATTTAAGCTCAATTTTGTTTCATAGCCTACTGAAAAGTAACTATAAAAATAAAATTTATTTAACTTTCAATCGCATTTTTCTCAATATTTTACGCATGTAAGGGTATAAAACGAATACATAATGGAATTCAGAAAAAAATATTCTATCGAATGGGCTTAAAAAATATATAGCATCTCATTTGAAAAAACAACTTTGTGTTGTTGCTTGAGAACCACTGGTTTAAAAAAATATTTTCTTTTATAGTTGGATGTCCCCCTTGGTCCTGCATAAGATTGTCTTATACTATTTTATTGTATATTTAATAACATAGAAGTTATTCGAGGTAGCTCGTTTCGCTGTTACACCCTGTATATATAAATATATATAAATATATCACATATAAAATAATTGAAATAAAATAGACCTTAATACAAAAATATACTGCACTCGTACTTACATACTATGAAATGATATTCTAATAAAGTATTAAATTTTAATGAATAAAATCACTTGGTAGTTTTTAAAAAATGATTTAAATTAAATCACACAAATAAATAATAAAAATAAAATATTTATTTCATAAATTACCACGAAAGACTCGGCTGATTCTTTGACCACTCATAAATACCACCTCTACGCTTGAACATCTCTTCATCAAATCCAGAAAACAACAACGCATTGTCAACACCCACATCCAGTATGGACCTTGTGGGTGTTTTAGAGCCACCGGTGCAGTCCAAGAATCGCATCTAATTTTAAATTGGCAGTTATAAATACAGAATTAAAAAAATAAAAAATATTTAAACGTACGTATTCGTCTAAAATTAAGTAACTATTTTGCATTTTAACATTTGATTCTGGCACCAAACACTTAACAGCACTGTGTCGCTGAAGAAACTCATCAAATTCAGCATCAGAAACATAAAATCGCTCTGCGTTGCGGATAGCGTCTTTACCAACATTCTCACCTTCCAAGAGTAGACATTGAAACACTTTCCATCTTCAACAAACGAATAATTAAATAATATCAAATAAGCGACACTCAATTAAGTATACCTGATTGGATTCAATTCGTTAATTTGCTGAGTCATATTCTCGTCGCAATTATAAGTGTTAACAACAGTATTAATTTTAAACATCACATTATAATTAGTGCACCATTCGTGTATTTTAATCAATTTTTCAATATGGTTCTTACGACCGGTGCCTCTACCGATTGCTTTATTTGTATCTTCGTTAAACGAATCACAAGAAATTGCCAAAATGTCTAAATCACCAGCTAAAATAACAACACATTAAATGTGTAATTTGAAGGTGTTATTCGTGATCGAAATTATCGTTGGCGGCGCTAGTAGCGTTAATAAAAATGCCTGGCGTAATGACCAATGTATTTGACAGTTGAGATAGAGGCTATGATTGGACACGCGAAAGCCAGCAAAGTGAAATATCTTTTAAAGTGAACTGATTCCAAGCGTTCTTTGCCAAAACGAATAACTCTTGGAGTCCGAATCTTTTATTTTGTGTTCTTTAAAAGTGTATTTTGATTGTAACTGTTATTTAAAATTTATTTGTGAGATATCCGAAGAACTTCGTAAGATTTGATAGATATTTTGTTCCTTCGATATTTATGAAAAAATGACAGCTGGCCATTACTGGTACAAACAGCTGATTGGTAAATTAATGCCCGGCGTAATGACCAATTTTTGTAGTACATTAGTTTCACCGCCAGAGAGCGAATTGTTAATTTCGATCACGAATAGACATTAATTACCATAATCAGCGAACCAAGACTCTCTTATCAAAGAGCCATTACTAACGATTGAAACTGAATCCAGTTTTAAATTACGCTTACAAAACTTAACTAGCTCCCCTAAATATCGCCCTCTATTGTGAATAAACGGCTCGCCTCCGCTGAAATTAATTTTCTTCATACCTTTAAAATTATTAAGATTAGAATGACGCATTTAATGTGTTTTCGTAATTATGTACCAGCCGCCTGTAGCATATGCAACCCGCGCTTTGCATCGTCAAGTGGTAACACATAGGACGTTTTCGCTGTATGGAAACAAAAACCACACTCGTAGTTACATTTTCTAGTGAAATGATAGTTTACACTTGTAGGTAACACTTTCGAATCAGGTGAATCAGGTTTATATAAAGAATTCACGAAACTTTTACATTTCACAAATAAACTTTTACAGTTCGTAAATAAATATACAATATATAATTTAACGATGGTTAGCAATGCACACTCCATTATGTTGCTTAATTATATGCACTAGTTATATATGGAATGGTAAATCTCGCGAGTGTATTTTAGTTTTATACAGATTGTGCCAAAACCAGGGGAAACCCCGGATACAATATGCGTTGCGGAGAATTTAGTCGACTACGCAGTAGATAAAGTCACATTATCACAACGTGTAGTTGTATCAGCATAAAAATAATCGAGTAACAATCGCGTCAGGGACATTCCAATTGTAAATTCAATAATAACTAAAACGAGTTAACGATATTTTATAATTAAATGAATCCAGCTTAAATAGACTATTATTGACATTCGAAGTTAACTTATTTCGATATAGACCACCAGAGTTAAACAGAGTTGAAAAATCGATGTATATTTTTAGATACTATGTATGTACATATGTATGTGCATATACATCAAATCAGAAAATCTATTATAAACTTCTGTATCGGTAATCTTAAATTAGACTTAATATACCCTATTTGAAATAAAAATCTAGTGATTTATATGCAGATAAAAATTGTTTTATGTGATGAAAGGTTCTAAATTTTGCGCACTTTGAGCTGGATTTGTCCCTGGTTGGGTATACCTAGCAATATTTAGAGCTTGTGGGGATATTTTAACAACGAAACATGTAGGTTAGGATATTTGTGTATATCGAGTTAAAATTGTATTTCGAAAATGGATGTGATTTGTTTAAATAAATTTCGTTAATATATACATTTAATTAAATATGAGGCTACATTTAATAATAACAATATTCGTTGTTAACGTCTCATGCACTTGGCAAGACTCACAATCCTTAGATATAAATCATGCCGAGCAATTATGTATCCTTAACAAAACAATAACTACTAATTAATATATTAATTAAATATCCTTAATAACAAACGAATTAGATATGCAATTGTTCAAACGCCGGAGAGCGGAACAATTGGAGGCGGTTAAAGGATTTAAAAAATTCAACAGTTACGAAAAACAATTCTCGATGATTTTAGTATTAGCGCGCAAAATTTTCAGCGTGATCGAAAGTAGCCGAGTGTTACTGGAAGCGTCGGATTATATTCCAGGTAATTCTCCATTCCCGCGAGACGAAACAATCCGCGATGCCCTGTCCAATATCCTGGAGAATACTGCTTTGTTCGGCGAGATAGTATTAAGGTTTCCGGAAATTTCGCATACCGTTTTAAAAACAAATTACGATTGGAGTATTTTGTACCAATGGAGCATCGGATTTTGTAATCATACGAATAATTTGCTGGATAAAAGTACGGTCACCCTGATACATCTAGTTAGTCAGGAGCTGCATTATGTGGAGCGGGAACCGAATTATCGGAATCCGTATCGGAAGAATGCGAGTGAAGCGGCGCCGCATGCAGTGCCGCAGTATGCGAAAAAGAAAAAAAAGAAAGAACTGAAAAAAGGGCCGCGGATGTCTGTAGGGCAGCATGCTGAACTTTAGTAAATAGTACCTTATTATTAATTAATACGACTGTGTATTATATGTATACATATGTTTAATATTTTTATTATGTTATATGTTTGAATATTACGAAATAAATTAATAATTATATTGTTTCTTTTTTATTTACTTTAATTCAGTTTGCGTGTGTAATTTAATTATGATAATCAATTCAAGCTAATATTACATCATTTTTAAATAATTTATTATAATTACGGGAACCCCTCTTATCTCCTTACATAATATGAGAAATCCCCCACATATTTTTCGATAAATTCAAATCAAATAGAGATGCGAAATTGAAAAGAGATTATTTTAGCTTCCCCCTCCACTTTTCAATGGTACGAGCTGAATTTAGAGGGTAAAGCGGAAGAATTTTGCAAAACGTTGCATTGCCACACATGCCAAGGATGTGTTTATGATATAGAATTACTTTTAGTTTTGTTAAGCGTCGAAATAAAAAGTTATTTACAAAAGAAAATTCCAAATTTTTTTTACTTGTTCTACCGCGAGCGCATGTGGTGGTTATATCCCGAAACTCAATGTGTCACTTTCTGTAATTTGAATATGTTTCAAAATTTATCTCTTATTTCATTCATTTTGTTTTGTTCTTGTCCCGTATTGTTTGATTTAATATTAAACAATATCCCTTGTTGCTATCGGTCCATTACGTTGAGTAAAAGTTATAATATCTAACAGATTTGACAGATTGAGCTTAGAGATATTACCACCACCAGCGCTCACAGCAGCTAGTATGAACTGAAGTGTAAAATATTAGAATTTTCATTTGTAAATAACTTTTTATTTCGACCTTTAACAAAACCAAAAGTAAGTCTATATCATAAATACATCCTTGGCATGTGTGGTGGCAATGCAACGTTTTGCAAAATTCTTCCGCTATACCTCTGAAATTCAGCTCGTACCACAATTACTTCATTTTTCGGCCATTTACACAATGCTAATATCTCATATTGCTATACCCCGGTTTTGAATTTGGAGAAGCATTGCATCTCTTTCGCTGTCACAACTCCATAGATGATTGACTTGTTGCCTACTTCATGTCAGTTAAGTCACGGATTATCCTCAACAAAAATTAATTTCGCGGGGAATATGAATGCTTATTCGCACAAAGCGAAAAACAGAAAATTTCCACAATATACTAAAATAAAACACAGTTTCTTTTTAACTTATATTAGAAAAATGTGTTTATTACTTGACAATATGGACAAAAAACAATGTTATAATTAATTTATGAATAATATATAAATACTTAAAAAAACTAAATCACATTTTCTTAAAACAAAATTATTCGCACTACAAATAATAATAATAAATATGTGTATAATGAATGGAACAAAATTAGTGTTTAATGTTTTTAATACATCGTTGGTATACTTTTTGCATTTATAATGGTTGGTAACCGTTTTCGCATACTTTTTTTTCACCTATGCATTAATCTTATTCCATTCTTCCACAAGTCTGGTTTTTAACATTGTTTGTTATTAACTGGATCTTTTGGAATTCGCTATTCGAGTTCCTACCACAAATTTTCTATCGGGCGATTGTGGAAGAGTTTTTTGGTGAACATTATATAATAACAATATTCGAAAAAATAACTGTTATACATTGATTTTACCCTGTGCGAATAATTATGCGAATCACTGTATGTACAAATATTTTACCGATTATATTTACATTAATTATGTGTAGCTATATTTTAAAAATTGCTTCCACATAACATAACAAAGTCACTATAATTTTTTGTTCATCAATACATGTACACTCTTCACATAAAATTACTAATCTTAGCCTTAGCTATCTTCAAAAATGGTTGGCACTCCAACTTTATTTAACTTCTTCATTTCATATGTTTGATAGGCCTTTCTCTCGAAATGTGCACTACAAATTCTAAAGTGTTTCCGAGTACTCCATGGAATATCCAAAAGTTCGGGGCGATTCATGTTTTTCGCCCAGATAACCAATCGCTCACGAGCCGTTGGCAAATAGAAGAAATTCAAATTTGCATTGTCCATGCTATTATGATTGCATGTATGCACAATGCAATTAACGATGTGCATCTGTAAACAATAATATATTTTAAATCGTACAATATTGCGTCTTACAAAGAAGTGTGTGAATTCAAAATATGTAATATGCATTGTTATTAAAAGTGTTTACATATTATTATACGATAATTTGCTTAAAAACCTTAAAAGATATAAAATTATACACAACACACAAGTTTCTGGTGCACAAAACACAAAAATATATAAACGATACGATAACAGTCAGAAACCGAATGGAAAATTCCTGGAAAAAGCTACAGGTGATCAACAAATCTGTTACGGAAAAGTTCAAGTCAAAAACAAAGTTTGTTGCAGATCCGCGAGATGGCATTATCAGGTTTCACAAGTAGTGTCATCTAGCGCTATACCACAAAATAAAATTATTATCTCTATACAAGATCCTTATATTAGCTGCTGTTGATTATTTACAATTTATTTGGGTTTGCGTAAAATAGAAATAAAATGTCGAAGCTTTCAGGCTATGATACTCATAGTGAAGGTCCAGGCTTTGTTGGTATACGTTTTTGTCAAGAATGGTACTCTAACATAACCTCCTTCTCCAAGTAGCACTAATGATTGTTTCTGTTCCAGTAATAATATGTTGTACCCCAAAGAAGACAAAGAAAATAAAATTTTATTGTACGCATGTCGAAATTGCGACTATAAGCAACGCGCCGATTCCCAATGTATTTACGTGAACAAAATTATGCACGAAATTGAGTAAGTCGCACCTCAAAGCATTCTGAATTTTGGCTCAATAGTAACTGTTTTCCAGTGAGTTGACTCATATTGTGCCGGACGTAATTTCGGATCCAACATTGCCGAGGACCGAAGACCATCATTGTCCGAAATGCCATCACAGCGAAGCAGTTTTCTTCCAAGCTCAAACGCGAAGGGCAGAAGAAGAAATGAGATTGTATTACGTGTGTACGAATAGTAATTGTTGTCATCGTTGGACTGAATAAATATTTAATTCTAATAAGCTCTTTAACCATGTTATGTAACTACATATATTTCTAATAAAATAATAAATTGTATACCAAATATTCACAATGGTTTAATTATTTTTACTTTCTTATACGCAGTATAAGTAAGTATTGTAATCATGAAAAATTTCGAACACGATATTTTAACGGAAATATACGTTTTGACCTTCCCTTAATCGATTCCAACTATTTTTGGAATGACGTCCGTCTGTGTGTGTGTGAGCGCTCTACAGCCCAAACGGCTAAAGGGAAAATTATGAAATTTTAAACTTTAGATTTGTATGTGCCTGGCACGAAAACCTCCTATTTTTGAAAACAATATTCCGACCGGAAGTGCATGTTTACTCTAGTCATTTTTTGCAGTTTCTGCAATTACTCAAAAATGGTTACAGTTACAGAAAATTTTTGTGAACAAAAATTAATGATATTTATATTTAGCACAACTTTTGTTTGAATCTTTTTTCCAAAAAGAGTACTGGCTTCAAAATAAATTTCTGCTTATTATATATATTGTTCCATAAATCGTATCATCTGCGCCTGTCAATTGTTTAACAAAATCGACTTAAATAATTTGAAGTTTGACATTTAATATTTATTCTAAGAAACATATTTAGTGTAAAAGCGATCTAAAGGTTAGAACAAATATTATAAATTAGAAAAATAATGTAACTACGATATGGTTTAACCCATATGCGGATAAGAAAGTTCGGTGCATGACACTGCAGATATTTTGTTATTACGACGGATATTCAAATACAAATGTTGAATAATTCAAATATATGTGTGTGTGTGTGTCAAAAATGATGCATGAAAATACACAGAAATGTTAAAAATATTCATTTATTACTAATTATAATATGGTACAATTAAAAATATATTTCTTGATATCGTAAAATAAAATGACTTAAGTAGAAATTTACATATTTTGTACTCGTACAAGTCATCCACCAGTCACTTTAAAATCTACTTACTTGCGCCATGAATGAGTTCAAACTTAACACCATACATATTTATATGCACCAGCAAAAAAAAAAGCGTGAAACTTACTAACAGTGCTCTGCTTTAAGAGTCCGTCGCATTATTTTACCAGAAGGATTCTTAGGGATGGAATCTAACACAGTTACGCCACCTTCAAGTCTTTTATAGCTGGCTACTTGTTTGGCCACAAATTCTTCTATGTCTTCCGTTAACACTTTCATGCCTTGTTTGGCTACAACGAATGCTCGCGGAACTTCGCCGTAGATTGGGTGTGGGACTCCGATGACTGCTGCGTCTGCTATTTGAGGGTGGTTCCGTATTATTGCTTCTAATTCAGCTGGAGCGACTTGGAAGCCTTTAACCTAATCATGAAAAAATATTGTTATAAACAAAATAATATCGACAACTCAAATAAATACCTTAATTAATTCTTTTAGCCGATCCGTAATCCAGATAATACCTTTTTCGTCATAATATACCATATCCCCTGTACGTATCCATCCATCTAAGAAGACTTCTTCAGTTGCTTTTGGATTGTTGTGGTACTGCTTCATAACTTGTGGACCTCGAACTAGAAGCTCACCTTGTTCATTAGGACCCAGGGGTGTACCACTGGGATCATCGATATTGATGACTTTGCATTCGGTATTGCACATCACGCGCCCGATGGACCCCAAACATTCTTTCCAGATATCTGGAGGGGTCATACAGATCGCCGGTGATGTTTCTGTCATACCGTATCCTGTAAAAATAAACAATTAATTAGTTTAATAAAAATAAAATATCTGTAATGACGTATATCGAACTTTCTTATATGTATTTTGTTTAGATAAGAAGAATATTTATCATATTTTAATTATTTTACTAATTAATATTGTTTACAATAATTATTAAATATCAAATTCCAATTTTTGTCTTTATTTTGTTTTTCTGTTAAACATTTTCTTGAAACTAGTACTTTTTTTGAAAAGAAATTTCTAACCAAATAAATTAATATCTCTAATTATTATACCAACAATTTTTTTGCCGTAAGTGCAACCATTTCTGAGTTATTTCAGAAACTGCAAAAAATGACTAGAATAAACAAGCACTTCCGGATGTACAATTTTTACTTTCTTATACGCAGTATAAGTAAGTATTGTAATCATGAAAAATTTCGAACTCGAGATTTTAACGGAAATATACGTTTTGACCTTCCCTGAATCGATTCCGACTATTTTTGGAATGTGTGTGTGTGTGTGTCTGTGTGTGTATGTTCTCTACAGCCTAAACGGTTGAAGCTAAAATTATGAAACTTTAAACTTAAGATTTGCATATGCCTGAGGTGTGCATCTCCTATTTTTGAAAAAAATATTCAAAGCGGAAGTGCCTGTTTACTCTAGTCATTTCTTGCAGTTTCTGCAATTACGCAAAAATGGTTACAGTTACAGAAAAATTTCTTGAGCAAGAATTAAAGGCATTTATATTTGTCACAACTTTTGTTTGAAATATTTTTCCAAAAAGAGTACTGGTTTCAAAATAAATTTCTGCTTATTATATATATTTTTACTTAAATCGTATCATCTGCGCCGATCAATTATATAGACGTTGAATTTGAAGTTTGACATTTTATATTGTTTCTAAGAAATATATTTACTGTAAAAGCGATCTAAAGGTTAGAACAAATATTATAAATTAGAAAAATAAGATAACTACGATTTGGTTTAACCCATATGCGTATAAGAAAGTTCGGTGCATGACACTGCAGATATTTTAAATAGAAGGTTTTCTTGCCAGTCATATACAAATCTTAAGTTTAAAGTTTCATAATTTTATAGACTGTAGAGCTCTCACAGACTCGATTCAGAGAAAAATCTCGAGATCGAAAATGTTCATGATTACAATACTTACTTATTACTTCGTATCAGAAAGTAATAAAGACGATATTTACATAGTTTATTAATGAGAAACAGGATGAATACCTTGTATTGCTTTAATTTCTCGTCCTGTTTTCTCAAAGAGTCTTTCGACGTCTGTTGCGCCTAACGGAGCAGCCCCTGACATTAATGAATGGACAGGATCTAAGTGTTTTTTGGTTACAGATGAATGTGCCGCTAGGAAGATTACTAAAACAAAAATATCTTATTACTCATGTACTGTTGATATATAATAAAGTATGTAGACTTATTTAAGAATTACCAATTGGTGGCACTAAGAATAAATGGTGTGGCTGAAATGTTTCCAACATTTCCACGTACGTATCCGGTGTGAATTTAGGAACAGTAACAATTTTAGCACCTGTTGTTAAGACCTTTAACGTGTTCACAGTCATTCCATAAATGTGAAACATCGGTAATACAGCTGGGACAGTATCTTGGTTACTAGCTAAAAAGATTATTTAGTTATTTAAATCGTATAGAAAACAGAATAAAACTATTACCTGTTGTTGGATTGATGACAATATTCATGTCAACACTTTGGCAAATATTTGAAATAATATTCTTATGCGAAAGCTCGACTCCTTTCGGAAGTCCAGTTGTTCCACTAGAATACGGCATTAGAATAACATCGTTAGTATTTCCGCCATGGAATAGATCACAATCGGTGTCTTTTTCACACAGTTCAGAAAAGTCTATTGCGCCATTCGGTCTAGAATCAGCTTGCTAAAGAAGTTTACCATTTACTACATGCTAAACACATTAAAATATATGAAATAATTACTTTATTTTTAATCGTAATTATAGGAATATTTCTATTTGCTTTTTTCATTGCTTCCAAAGATCGATGATGATACTCCTCCAAAGCAAAAATTGCTTGCGCATTGCTATCAATGAGTTGTCTCGCAATTTCCTCTAGAGATAACAAAAAAAAAATTACACTGTTTTCCCATTATTTTATTTGTTTATTTAGCTAAGTATACCTGTAGTGTATATAGGGTTAACAGTTGTCACAACTAATCCCGCGTCTATAGCGCCTAATAACGCGATAGGAAATTCCGGCACATTTGGCAGCAACACTGCTATAGTTGTTCCGGGTTTTAAATGTAAACGACCTCGTAAAGCTTTAGCCAAATTTAAGCTACGCTTTTGCAACGAAGCATAAGTGTAACTACGTCCTGTTGCACTACATACCTAAATATATATATTTCGATAATTTATTATTAAATTGGACACAAAATATGATATTATTTTAGAATTTAATTCGCAGTACTTTTATGTGTATATAAAATAATCTTATTTGTATTTCTGTGGTAAGAGCACAAGGTTCAATTGTTGTACAAATAATAAAACCTAAATATTATTGTAAATAATAACATTTTTTTTTATTATTATCGTATAAATTCTTGTGATAAGAACTACAAAACAATTTTTAATGTAAAACTTGATAAATTATAATATGCGCGAAAAACAATTAGCTATTATTATAGATAATAGTATAATAATGAAACCTACATTTGTAATTCTATACGCTTTTTAAAGAAACTTTAATACTTTAAGAGGAAATATCAGATTGCGATATTCAATACCTTAAAAGTTATATTGATACCTAATCAATTGGCGACCTTTGAATATGACTTAGCAAGTCGTGTGTGAACGACCTTTGTATTTACAGAAGCAGACACAAGAAGAGACTGGGACGTGTGCGATTATTTTATTATTTCATTTATAAAAAGACAAATATGTTCACATATTCAAGTTAACATGACCATGAACATTGCTTATTATAGCAATCATGCAAAACTAGACTTTTCTTTTACACAAAAAAAAACTATAATTCATTCAATAGATTATTTGCAACAGTGATTATGCTATTAATATTAACGACGCAACTAAAATCTAACAAATAATAAAACTAGTTAATTATTAATCGTTATTATTATCGACCTACTAAAATCACTGGTTTTACACAGTTTTTAAACCAGTGTCGTAAATATTGAAGCACTACGATGAGACCAACACGTTATAAATACTTTTTACGTATTTTAAACACAGCACTCACCACAGCAGTTTTATCGGCCCATTTATCAATATTTGCCCAAATTACTTCTGGAAGCCTAACTTCCGGAATATCTACGAAATCAGGTCGACGTAGAATGTACTTATCCGTGTCCAATGCCGGTTTCGCAGTGGATAAATTACGTTTTTGTAGCCATCTGTTGCGGCCATTATTACTGGCGAATATGCGTAGAGTTTTTCGTACGAGCATGACAGATTATCGAAATCACAAAAATTGATCAAGCACAGATTGACGCAGACAGAAGATTGACACAACAGCGGGAACTGTTTCAAATAAGGCTTATATAAATGTTTGAGGGCCCCCTCCACTTATAAAATAAACAGAAATTTAAAACGAGTCTGTATGGGTTTGGGATAGCGGTTTATCAGAGCCAATCTGTGTAGACTCCATGGGTATATCATATAAAGTAAGCGGAACAAGTCTCATTCCACTCACATACAACGAACATTTATACAACATTACTTAGATGGTTTAAATGTATGATGCTAGAGCGCCTCATTTCTGCTTTAAACTTTATATATCAAAAATTAAATGGTGCAAATAAGTAATAAATGAAATAGGGACATTGCGTATACTTTCCATGTAGTAGATACATGGACGCAAGTCAAAGTCTAAACGTATTATTGTTGATTGGCAGGCAAATATGAATTATGTGCATCCATATTTATTTGTAATTATATACGAACAATATTTATAGCGATTATATTTTGAGTGTATGTTTTTACATAATTATTAATGCATGAGTTATTTGTAATAAATAATGTATATTTATAATAAATGTCGTGGACGGTCAATGGCGGGGCCCTCGTATCAAGGGTCAAATATAATTTTTAATATGTTGAATTTAGACCTTGACGTCATGCAAGTTATTCAAAGCCGAGCACTAGCATACACAATGAGTGAAAACAATCCAGAAATGCAAAACAAAACGCTATAATAATATTATTAAAATGATTATAATTACAGGAAATAAACATATAACATTAAAAATTCTTTTATTAAAAAAAAACATGTCAATTATCATGAGTAACAATAGTACAGAAAAATTGAGTTTATAAATCTTTCAGCATACGTCTCATAATTTTTCCAGATGGATTCTTTGGAATGCTGTCTACGAACACAACGCCTCCTGTAAGTTGCTTGTATTTAGCAGCCTTTTCTTTAACGAATTCCTGGATTTGTTGCGTTTTTAAGTTGGACCCCATGCGAGGGACAACGAAAGCCTTAGGCGCTTCACCATGTTGCTCATGTTTAATACCAATAACAGCTGCATCATCAACGTCTGGATGTTCACGAATTAAAGCTTCCAGTTCAGCGGGAGCCACCTGGAAACCTTTCACCTACATAGACAATAAATCATAAATACACATGTTCAAGAAATGATGGTGACCTAAAACTTGCTTTAATCAACTCTTTAATTCGATCCGTGACGAAAAACTGTCCTTCTTCGTCGTAATAGCAAATATCACCCGTTTTTAACCAACCATCCTTATCAATTGTTTCTTCAGTGGCTTTTATGTTATTTAAGTAACCGTTCATAATATTAGGGCCTCTTAGAAGCAGATGTCCACTTTCGTTTGGTCCCAAGTTTTTAGTCTCGTCTTCGACGGACACGATTTTACATTCTGTTAGCGATAAATTCCAGCCTATACTTCCTGGACTTATTGGCTTATCATGGCGCTGGGTATGAGTCACAGGGCCAGTTTCCGTGAGACCATACACTAAATATACCAATTAAACATAAGACATGTGTCAGAAATGTGTTACGTTGCATATTACTTTGCGTTACAGTGATGTGTTTGCCGAATTTTTCTTTAAATCTCTCGATATCTGTTGCTGCCAAAGGGGCAGCCGCGCACACAACATTTCGCATCGTACTAAAGTGATGTTTTTGCGCTTGCGCATTCGTTGATAACATTAACACTAGAATTGTATAAGTTCGAGTACGTTGTTTCGTTATCCGAGAAAATTACTTACAAATAGGTGGTACCAAATGTATTATTTGCGATGGATACTTTTCTAACATATCCAGGAATAAGTCAGGTCTATATTTAGGTAAAAGCACACATTTCCCGCCTTGCGAAAACATATTGAAGAGCAATGGTATCATTCCATAACAGTGGAATATAGGCGGTACTATTGGAATACAATCCTGATAGGATGCTATAGAAAATTTATTTTTAATTCAAATTTTACTTGAAATATCATATGAAATACTTGTAGTTTCGTAGTTCAGTTTAACTAAGTCATGTTGTAATTGTACTAGATCTGAAACAATATTGCGATGTACTAATGTTACACCTTTAGGCAGGCCGGAAGTGCCGGAAGAATATGCCACAACAGCTAGATCTTCCAGGGAAGGAGTGCCCAGTTTGATTTGAGGGCCGTTGTAAGCGCAGAGTTCTTTAAAATCAATTGCGCCAGCAGGTGTACTGTCAGTTGTCTAAATAGATTACTATTAATAAACAATAATTTAAATAATTTTGCATAACGTACAGATGTTTTTATAGTAATAATTGGAATCTTTATATTACTATTTAATATCTGAATGCTCTTTTCCACAGTTGAATGTTCAGTGGTTAGAGTGATAACAGCTTTCGCTTTACTGTCTTTCATTTGCCGCGCTATCTCATCTATAAATGCATTTATTCATCAATTATATTGACAGGGTCATGTTATTGCAGACTCAATAATTTTGATGACGCAACTGTTTGTGAACGAAACCATTACCTGAAGTATAGACTGGATTAATTGTAGTGATAGTAAACCCAGCTTTAAACAAAGCTAAATAAGTAATCATATATTCCGGGATGTTCGGCAACATAACGGCAATAACATCCCCTTTTTGAAAGCCTAATTTCGCGCATAGGACTTGCGCTAAATTCGTACTAAGAATATCGGACTGTGCGTAGGTGTAATTACGTCCAGTTTCATAGCACACCTAAATACAAATTCAATTTTATTATTTACGACTTCATTTAATTTAGATAAGAACAATATATATACCAATTAAGATATAATAGCCTTGAATATTATATGTGCTCAATTACATAAGGTCTACAAAATTATATATAAAATATATGTAATTATCAACATGCAAATATTAAAATAATGTTAGATTATGCGAAATCTGTTTATCATGCATTGTAAACAATATAAATAGTGTTATATTACCAGAGCAGTATGATCTGGCCATCGTTCGATTTTCTCCAATAAAAATTCGTGAAGATTCAAATTTGGAATGGTTTGTGTTGAAAGTTGTGATTTAACAATATTTTTCTCTGTTGTTGCTTGTGTACAAAAACATTTTTGTGCTAGTGGGCGGTAACTCGAGCGAGAAAACGCAATAATATTCCGAAGTAACTTCATCGTAATAGACTTGCGTTCATACGCATATAGACTAAAGTACTGACATAAGTACGCTTGATTATTTTACCATGTTATCTAGAAACTTTGATTCTCCTTCTACTTTCTGATAAATTACATGTACTATATCTATCGAGTTTGCGCGCTATTTTTGCATTTAAATTGATACCCTAAATGCAGTCTTCCCGTACCACATTCAATGCACATTAAGATATAAAAACACTTTATCGAAGATATCGCCGACAAACGAAATTTAATTACTAAATAGAAAATTGCAACTATTTGCATATTTAAAATAACTGTACCGCATAGGGTAGCGTTTAGGGAATACGTTAGAGGAATAAAGCAATAAAATTAATAAAAATTGATTGAAATATTTAAACTAACCTATGAATTTATACTTCCTGTCCCGAACCTTGTACCTCATATGAATGAACACGTTATGGAAGCTTACCAGGCAAATCCTGAACACGATTTATATTACCACAAAGCAGACAAAACGCGATAAGATTTGATTATAGTGTTTAACACCGAAATTTGTATGAAAACAACCCCTAAACTGAGTAACGCTCGAATAATTACCCAAAAAATCGAAATGAGCAACAAACAAAATAAACGCATGAATAAAAATACAAACTTTATAAATTTTTTTAAATAAATTTTATTAAACCAACGCTTTATTCTTCCTGTACAACAGTAGTTTTTTCAGAAACATAAAGACCGTCCAAAAATTTACGGATATCCTTATTTTTAACTGTCGTCGACTGTTGAATAAGCGCTGCCGATCTGGAAACATCCTCCAGCGAATTCCCCTCCAGGATCAGCTCATCCTTCTGTTTGGTGGAGTTACTCACAGTAACACCCGGTGCCATTTTCACACGACGAATGAACTTTTCGCCCAAGAAGTTCCTGATCTCGATGACCGAATTGCTCTCAGTGGTCACACAATTGATGGGGAAATGAGCGTACACGGCTCGCATTTTATACTGGTAGCCCATTGTGACACCTTTGAGCATGTTCTCAATGTGAGAGCACACGGTACGCACCGCGGCCAACTCCTTCTTTTTGCCGAACCATTTCTCAACTTTTAACGTTCGGGGATTGATCATTGCAATATCCAAAGACAAATGCTTGAAGGACCGCTTCAAAATGCCGCGCGGTCCTTTCACGGTCACGATACGTGATTTCGTTGTAACCGTGAGACCGTGTGGGATCTTCACGGTTTGATTCGTGACTATTTGCTTCATTTTTATCTAAAATTATATTTACGAATTGTTTACACCGTTCAAATGTATACACGATTTAATGCACAAAACACTAATACTTTCAATAATAATAATAACAATATGACAGGTATCATAACCACAAATCTAAAACCATGTTATTTTTGTGTTAAATACACTAAAGTTGCAAAAAATATTACTTATTTAAGATTTGGAATCGTGTCTATTTTATTATTAACTATTGAAAATATTCAATTGTCTCATACTTTAAGAGATGTTTCAAGATCTATTTTGTAAAATTAACACATAACCCACCTAACACGTTTCACAGCACAACGGAAAAGATGCGCTCAGTTCAGTTTACATCCGACGTCAAACTGAAGCAGCACCATAACTACGTTTTATAACCCAAACACAGTAAAATAAAGATATATTTTATTTATAGTTATACAACTATTTTAAACTCTAAATGAAAATATTTCGTTAAATTTTAATCAACAAACTATATAATATCAACAACATTATTTATTTATGAATATTTTAGGTTTTAGGTCTAATAGCAATAAAACGTATTTCAGACAAATATCTGTAATATTTCTGAAGTTTTATTATAAAATTACTTTAAATAACAAGTATATATTATTAATTACAATTATAATCAATTGTTTTTGTTATATTATATAATTTTGTGGTAATATATTAGTGTAAAAATGTAATTATTTTTACAATAATAAAGTTGCGTTTTATAATAAATTAAAACTATTCATTTTGATTTATTATCAATTGTTGTACTAGAATGTCTATAATTATTTTATCAATTATGTAATAATGTGCATTATTACATATTAAATTTAATAGTTTTGTCTTTTATTTCATGAGCATTAATTATATAAATATTTGCAACAATGAATACTAGCATAAATATTAACACCGGTGTGAATGTAGATACAAATGAATTCTAATTTATTTTTCGCTTTTTAAAACTGTATTAAATGAAATATATTTATAATAATGCGTGAAATTGTATTTGAAATATATTTAATTAATTAAATTAAAGGTGGTTTTTGTTAAGTAATGTAAACAAAATGAAGTGACAACTCACTAGTGAAGTGGTTGTCAGTGGCTCCTGTGATTGCGAATCAGTATTTGATAAATATGGATATAGAAACGAAGTTGTATAAATTGTTATTTGGTGATGATTTCGATGGTATAATTTGTTTTTTAAATTTTGTTCATTACCGAAAATCAATGATTCATAATTTCAGAGGTTGTAACACAGTCGCCCGATTTTACGAAATACCTATCAAAACTAGGCACGTATAACATCGACGATTTAACGAAAGAGCCGAACAGGCTAAAAGACGAAAAGAACCATATACTAGAACAAACGCAAGAGTTGGCATGCAAAAACTACAAAACATTTGTTCAAACCGCCGAATGCTCGCGAGAAATATTCAAACAATTTTCGAACACTGAATTCCGACTCGACTCATTACTCGACAAAATCCCAAACCTAGAGCAACACTGCGAGAGCTTCGCTCAAACAACAAAAGATATAAACATAAGTCGCAGACTAAATTCGTTAACGTTAACACGCAACGCCCAACTGCTTGAAATCTTAGAGCTGCCACAACTGATGGACTCTTTCATCCAAGAAGACCAATATGAAAACGCGTTGGAGCTAACAAGTTACGTGCGGCGGTTGGGTGTAAAACACCCTGACATACCAATATTCAAAACCATGGTCGAAGAAGTTGATAAATCATGGTTGGTCATGTTGCACCAGTTAGTTGCACTACTTCGACTAGATTTACAACTGCCGAAATGTCTTCAAATCGTTGGGTATCTTAGGCGGATGGATGTTTTCAGCGAAGCTGAACTTCGTTTGAAATTTTTACAAGCTCGGGATTCTTGGTTACAGCTATCCTTAAATGGCATAGCCAACCATGATGGTTATTATAATAAACTAAATATGTATATAGGGTGTAACAGCGAAACGAGCTACCTCGAATAACTTCTATGTTATTAAAGATACAATAAAATAGTATAAGACAATCTTATGCAGGACCAAAAGGGACATCCAACTATAAAAGAAAATATTTTTTTAAACCAGTGGTTCTCAAGCAACAACACAAAGTTATGTTTTTTCAAATGAGATGCTATATATTTTTTAAGCCCATTCGATAGAATATTTTTTTCTGAATTCCATTATGTATTCGTTTTATACCCTTACATAAGTAAAATATTGAGAAAAATGCGATTGAAAGTTAAATAAATTTTATTTTTATAGTTACTTTTCAGTAGGCTATGAAACAAAATTGAGCTTAAATACATTAAATTATTTGTTATTTACTTTATAACACTATTTATAAAGTAAATAACAATTAATTTAATGTATTTAATGTATGTTTCGTTGTATTTAAGCTCAATTTTGTTTCATAGCCTACTGAAAAGTAACTATAAAAATAAAATTTATTTAACTTTCAGTCGCATTTTTCTCAATATTTTACTTATGTAAGGGTATAAAACGAATACATAATGGAATTAAAAAAAAAAACTATCGAATGGGCTTAAAAAATATATAGCATCTCATTTACAAAAACATAACTTTGTGTTGTTGCTTGAGAACCACTGGTTTAAAAAAATATTTTCATCTATAGTTGGATGTCCCCCTTGGTCCTGCATAAGATTGTCTTATACTATTTTATTGTATCTTTAATAACATAGAATTTATTCGAGGTAGCTCGTTTCGCTGTTACACCCTGTATAATTATTTCATTTGGGATTGATTTTAGCTACTCATCATTTGAATAAAACTATCGAGTTAACAAGGATTAATTTGTTTAATATTGTGACGCAATACCGCGCTATTTTTAACGATGATGATCATAGTCCTTTGAACGCCTCTAGAGACCGGGATTTAAATGAAAATTTAATATTTTATAGTTGGCTACAAGAGAAGGTACATTATTTCTTAGGCAACTTACAAAATGGCGATTGGGAACTAACAAAAATGTTTACAGATATCAGAATTCCTACGGACGCTTAAAAGCGATTTAAACCGAGGAGTTGTGTCAATCGATTCAATCCTCAGTCAATGCATGTATTTCGGACTATCGTTCAGCCGAGTAGGCTGTGATTTTCGAGGTCTTATGGTCCCGATTTTCACCGAAACAATCTACCAAACTTTCGACAAATCAGTATCGCTGACAACGCGCACCTTTGAACAAAACATGGAACGCTACACGCTAATCAACAAACACCCGTCCAGCAACTTATGGAAACACACAAGCACTACTAATACAGACTCGTTACATCCGCCCGAAAGCCTTCTGGAATTCTACCCGCTTGCGGAATACTGCAACCAAATACTAACGTCATTCAACGAATTACGCCTATGCGCGCCCTACTCAATTCTACACGATGTTAACCGAACCCTTACCCAGTCTTTGGTCATCATTTCGAAAACGATTTTTATTTTTTACGGGCAGGAGCAGCAAGCGTTTACTCAAACGGCTAAAGATGCTTTTGCGCGACTCTGCGCCGCATTTATGGACTTAATTCCCTATTTACAGCGGTGCATTCATGTGTTATTTCCGCCCAGCCAAATGGCTACACATTTAGGGGTAAGTTTACAATTTTTAAATAAAGAACAGTTGTTACTTGATCAATTGGCAATTGTTGCCCCGATTAGCCATTTGTTACCTGTTAAAATACACCCGGACGAAAACGTACCAGAAACTAATGTTACGTAAACTAAATTGTTATTAAATATATTTTATAAACAATGGGGTTTTTTTTAAATTTATTTACCTATTCTCTATACAATTATATTTTCTTGAATTACACAAAATTTGTATCTTTATATTTCTCCCATCTAAGCAAGCTACGTATAAGAAAAATCAGTGCTAGACACTACGGATATATGTACAAACCGGATGTAAGGTGGTTAGGTAAGATTAACCGGATGTGAGAGATATCGATTTATAATGTGTAATAAAGTTTTAAAAGATCTTATTTAGCGATGGATTCTAAAGTAAATAAATAAAATCTAAATAATTATTTGCAATAAACGGGACGCAATAGTGTTATGCAATTGTGAACATCTTTAATAAAGCTATATTTTCAAATTGAAAATGCATTTTATGTTAAATGCGCCTCTGCACATGCGCGACCATGCTCAATATGCTGCGTTTGTTTGGATTTTTACATTTTCTACAACGAAGCCAAACAAACGCAGCATGCTGAGCATGGTCGCGCATGTTCAGATGCGCATTTAACATAAAATGCATTTTCAATTTGAAAATATAGCTTTATTAAAGATGTTCGTAATTTCATAAACACTATAGCATAAAGGTTATTCTATTGCCCCTAACACATTCATTTTTTTCATTGATTCATCGACAAATGCAAGTGTAATGTCTCAAAATAAATGAGCCGCCGATTCTGGCCATAAGGTTAACATGTCTCTCAGCGTTGAATGCGAACGAATTCGATCCCCGCGTCTTTTGTCACGTGTTTACTTTTTTTGCCCACATAACTAGGTTCAAATAGTTTGTGTTATCGCCACTAGAGCGCAGCAGATCAACGGGTCGTAGTAGCTAACTGTTTTTTTAATCGCTAGAGGACTACAGTTGTAATGGAACTAACTTTAAAATTGCTAGAACTAATCTAGAGTAGGATTATAGTTTAATTTTGTTTATTAACGTTAACTAAAATTTAATTATTATTAACTATACTAATAACAATTTTTTTTTTAATTATATCTAGTAATATAAATATTTTCCACCTAAAATAAATTAGATATGGAAGATATCAATTTATAATGTGAAATAAAGTTATAAAAGTTGAAATTTGGAGATGAGTTCTAGTGAAAATAAAAAAATCTAAATAGTTATTCGCTAACGGGACGCCATTTTTCGATTTAAGAATCATTGGTCATGTAAATTGAAATGAGATAAAATTGTTATTCAATATAGCTAGTTTTAATTAGTTTGTGTAATCACTACTAGAGTGCAGTGACGCATTGGTGTGGTAAATGTTTGTTTAGCCGCTAGATGGCTACAGTACTTATGGGTAATTTATAGTAGAATTTTAGTAGGAAAATAAAAGGTTTATTTATATAAAATAATATTTATTTATTTATCCGAAATTGATAACGATGAATTTTCTATTTCTTCTAAATCTATGATAATTTCTTCAGTATCTAATGGGACAACAACGTCTATTTCTTCAATGACATCACCGTCGGAAAGGTCAAACATGTCTAATTCTAGTCCGTCTACATCTTCTTCACCTATTTTTATAGTTTGAATTAGTTTTAACTGTGAAAATATCTAAATTAGAGTTTATAAGTAAGTTCGAAAATAGACTAGAACTATTTATTATAACTTACATGAATCATATATACTGTAATACCGAATAAGAACGCGGGTGATAGCAAAATATCTTTTATATTAAAGTTTATAATATCCATATACTGCAACATGTAATGTAACTAGCATAGCTTTAACAGAAAAAGGCGCTGATCTTTCTTACCAATTTATGTATATAATTTATGTAGAAATTCAAAAAATCCTTAACAATATTTTCGGTGTCATCAATGGCACCCTCGAAAGGTATAGTATTCCACGATAATTTCTGACAATTTTGCAGTTTTTCCCAGTTGAAACACTCAGTTACAGATAACTGTTAATCAAATTGAAATCAATGTAGTTAAAAACGCGTTTTATATTTATATATGTATATATACAGGGTGTAACAGCGAAACGAGCTACCTCGAATAACTTCTATGTTATTAAAGATACAATAAAATAGTATAAGACAATCTTATGCAAGACCAAGGGGGACATCCAACTATGAAAGAAAATATTTTTTTAAACCAGTGGTTCTCAAGCAACAACACAAAGTTATGTTTTTTCAAATGAGATGCTATATATTTTTTAAGCCCATTCGATAGAGTATTTTTTTCTGAATTCCATTACGTATTCATTTTATACCCTTACATAAGTAAAATATTGAGAAAAATGCGATTGAAAGTTAAATAAATTTTATTTGAGTTATTTTTCAGTAGGCTATGAAACAAAATTGAGCTTAAATACATTAAATTATTTGTTATTTACTTTATAACACTATTTATAAAGTAAATAACAAATAATTTAATGTAGTTAATTTATGTTTCGTTATATTTAAGCTCAATTTTGTTTCATAGCCTACTGAAAAATAACTATAAAAATAAAATTTATTTAACTTTCAATCGCATTTTTCTCAATATTTTACTTATGTAAGGGTATAAAACGAATACATAATGGAATTCAGAAAAAAATACTCTATCGAATGGGCCTAAAAAATATATAGCATCTCATTTGAAAAAATATAACTTTGTGTTGTTGCTTGAGAACCACTGGTTTAAAAAAATATTTTCTTTCATAGTTGGATGTCCCCTTTGGTCCGTTATAAGATTGTCTTATACTATTTTATTGTATCTTTAATAACATAGAAGTTATTTAAGGTAGCTCGTTTCGCTGTTACACCCTGTATATATTTTATCTTACTAATCGAGTTGCTAAATTTGGGGTTTCACCACTTTCAAAATACTTCGAAAACCAGTTATCACTTGAATCATTCTACAACAATGAATATGTTAACAATATGTCAGTATCAATAATTTTTGAAATAACGTACCATACTTTCTATTGTACCAAGAAAAAAATTACCAGAACAAAGAACTGAATTTTTATCTGAAACACATGTCAATAAATTTCTAGTTGTGAAATCGATAGTTATTTGAAAGTAAGTACTTACGGTTTTTCATACAAATTGGAATGAGGAATCCACTCACTAATGACTGACACACAAGTAAACAAAGTGATAAAACAGTGAACACACCCATTATTTAGCATTTTCATATATAATTTAACATTAAGCTTAACCTATCACACATATAAATTTTCATTTATTTTTCACGATTGCTAAGATTAAATATGAAAAACTATAAATGCGTAAATCTATGTAGGTAGGTAGTAGTAAAAATAAAAATATTGCTTGTATTTGAGTGGTCCGATCTTAAAATGTAAATCTATATATTTTGTGTATGAAACGTGCCGGAATCACTGAATCCTGAATCCATTTCAGAGCCGGTTGGTTTCAGGGTGTTTGGGGGTGGGTTGATGAACGTGCTATCTAGCGGTTAACACGTGTATCAGTGCACGTGTTACCCCGAAACGTCTTGCGGGCTGCCCCCGGGGGCGGAACGCTATCGCAAGAACATAAGTCTTGTAGCGGTTTTACATAAATCGCGAACGAATTGCATCTAACCGGGATCTGAGTGATTTACAACGTTCGCACCAAATGTCCGTTTCCGCTAAATCTATAATACTCTAATTCACATCTATATCCCCCCATCCTCAATGATATGATCCGAGTGCAAACGTCATATATTCGTTAAATAATCAAAAATTAAAATAATTCATGTTTTCGTTGATATCGAAACAGTCTCAAACAGAGTCAGGTATCTTTTGAGGAAAATGGTAATTTTGATGG
This sequence comes from Nebria brevicollis, assembly GCA_944738965.1. Taxonomy (NCBI): domain Eukaryota; kingdom Metazoa; phylum Arthropoda; class Insecta; order Coleoptera; family Carabidae; genus Nebria; species Nebria brevicollis. The sequence goes on from OX122904.1 coordinate 11,675,443, forward strand.
GAATTCACAATTTATTTTTTTAACCAATATGCCACCGGTTATTACCTAAGTCATTTGCTGTAAAATTATTCAGAAAAACCGACCGAAATTGAGTATAGGAAACTGCAATAAATATAAACATGAGCTTCACATGTAAAATAGACGGATTTCCATGACAAAAACATTTTTGATGGATCTGAAAACTCGTAAAAATATTCATACACTACGTCCCCTAAATTGGTTCGCCCTTTTTAGTTTCTCAATAATACACATACGAAATGTATTAAATGTACCATAAATTAAAGTAGTAAATAACATATAGTATTGTAGATCCCAAAGTACATTTTCGGTTGCAATTTTTCGCTACTAAAAAGTAGATTACATGTTAACCCCAGCATTATTAATGAAGCACCGTAGTTCAACTTTTAATTATAATCCTTGTAGGCTACAGGAAAAATCCGTGACATGATGAAAGTGTCGCTGGTGTCGCACGGGAAATTATGAATAAATTTTCATTGATATTACTGTCGTAATAGTGTATTAGATGAAGCGGTTACGGAATATAATATAGGGAAACGCCAGAGAATATATAAGGGGACAAAAAAATTGAGTACAGCTTCCATTCATTTCTCATGGGTCATGAACGAGGGATGTTAAAAAATTTCATTTACCTTTTGGAAATATCTATATATTGTTATGAGTTTTAATGCTTTTTAGAACAATTACATCGCTAGAAAATTCTTAACAAATGTTTCATGAAGTTGAACGTAATTAGTGAGATTAAATGCAACCAAGTTATGTAAGGTTGTGTACGGTTAATAAAAATAAGTGTTATAAAAACAAATTTCTTACGATGAGAATACAGTTGAAATTAACTTGAGAGAATACTGGCAATATTGATTAAAACAAAACAAAAAAGAATGAAAGAAGAAGGGTGGAAGGAATGGGCTCAATTAAAGTTTTTAGAACTATTTGAAGTAATTAAGAAGTTTTTGGTACCGTAAAGTACTTGGCTAAGTAACATCACTAGCAAATTGTTTATGTTTAAACATTGATTCAAATCAGTCGCAGACAGACTCACTATTATTATATTTTCAAAAGCGAAATATATTCTTATAAGTAGTAGGTAGGTAGATAATAGTGTCGGTTAAACAGTTAGTTGACAGAAATGGTGACATTTTCGTACAACTAATTCATTATTAAAATCGCTTCCGGCTGGATCACCTTTGTCATCTGTATTTCTGTTCGCTCCCCTTCTCTGCCACTTTCATTATCTGTCCTTTTCTAGGTTGGTTAGTCCTTTGGGCTGTCCACAACAACGTGGATGTAACAAACACAGCACATGGCTTCACTATGCCCGTTCGTCCATCCGTATGTATGTACGTATGTATGTATGTTTGTATGTATGTGGTGGCCGAATGCGAGTTGTGGTCCTAGTCTTAACTTTATTATTGTTCTGGGGCTGTAATTTAATTAGGCGTGCTGTCGCTGTGAAGTGGGTCACAATTAGGGTATACAGGATAATTGGGCCAACCGTCCCTCGCTCGATCCACACTTTTATTAAACTAACGTGAACGCCATTCACTACATTTACAAAAATAAACAAATATCAAACAATAAATAATTTCAATTCAATATCAAATATTGTCCAGTTCAATGAATTCGTCAAATATTTCAAACGACATACGACAATATTATAACGATAACATTAAATTGAAGATATCTGCAATGTCTTGTACTGAACTTTCTTATATATATTAGATATTAAAACACAACATTTGAAACCATTCAAGAAAATCTCATTATTTACTATACTATATTTAATACGTTTTAAAATGTACATTTACATTTTATCAATCCATGTTACACTTTTTCACTAAATATATTTCTTACAAATAGATATTAAATGTCAAATTCTATAATAAATTGTTTTAGCATAATTTGTTATTCTGTTTTCAATTTCACGTAACTCTGGCAAGATAAATAAAAAAACACAAAATTTCAATAACTATTTCCTGGGAACCAGTACTCTTATCGAGAAAAAAAACAAACAAACAAAAGTTGAGCGAAATATTAATATCTTTCATACTTATTAAAACTATTATACTGTAAGTGCAGTCGTTTCAATGATATTGCAAAAAACGACTGAAGTAAACAAGCACTTCGGTTTAAATATTCTTTTCAAAAATAAGAGGTTTTCTTTCCAGGCATAGACAAATCATAAGTTAAAATTTTTATAGTTTTTCCTTCAACAGTTAAGGTTGTAGAGCACACACACACACACACACAGGTGCGCAAGTGTGTACACACAGTCGCCTTTCTAAAAATAGTCAGCCTTTATTTAGGGAAGGTCAAAATGCATATTTTTGTTAAAATCTCTATATGAATTTTCTTTATGATTGTAATACTTACTTATTGTTTCGTATAAGATAGAATATTACCTGTATGTATGTACATACATATAAAGTGTACATATATATGTTACACACACACAATATCTAGCCGCAATTGTGAAGCGTCGTAGTCTGAGTGCAACAGTAAATATTTAAAAAATTCGACATATACATCTTCTAGATTCTCCGAGCATCAGGAGTAGCTATCTACATACGTTTCGCATTTTTATTTGCATTCCTCGTTCTACCGAGCGCATCGCATCGCCTCGCATCACAACGCAACGCCATACTCCAAGATGAAACTGCGGTTAATATTTTAAAATACCTACCTTACCAACCAACCAACCGACCGAGCGACCCACCCAGAGAATAAATCTGTATTTTCTGCTTTCATTTTTTAATCAACCCTCCGGTGCCATTAATTAGGAAAATGAAATAGTTGAAGGCTCAAAGGGCGGGGTTGACATTTGGTGGAAGGCTTGCTGCCCTTTGTATAGAGGCAAAATTAAAAGCTGTAGCAGCAGCAGCAAGCCTAGAAGAAGTTGTTTTTTAAGACGCTGCCCCCTAAGTAAAAAGCAACTGATTGACGACTGGGGACGGCATCACTACGGGATACTCATAATTTATGAAAAATTCAAGAAACCTTCTCCGGTCCCTTCCTCGAAAAGGGAAAAGGTACTATTGTTTGGCGCTCGCCTTTGTACATCATAATTGTGCATTTTTAAAGAAGATATCATTTTCAACTTTAAATCACTTATGTAAGAGGCTCAAATAACTCAGTTAAGCTACAAAAGCACAAGTAATAAAAATGTTTAGTATTTGTTTTGTATACTGATTTCTTTTGAAATGTAAATTTATAATCGTTTACACAGCGAAATATAATTACTAGTTAAATAAATAGCACATCAACTTGTTGGAAAGTCAAATATGGCGCCCGCATTTCAGTATACAAACATAAATAGAATGCTTATTTTATTTTTTCCATCCACAGACAGATACGATTCAAACAGCTACTAAAACTTTTTCAAATTCAACAAACACGTCGAGCACTATTTTTTTAAAAAACTTTTTCTTCCTTTATAATTACAAAATAGACTCAAATAATTTACACTTCGATATATAAAATATCTATGACGTATTACATAAATATATATATATATATCTCACAGCATTGTCAGTAATTGAGCTGGAGTCCCGGAGCGTCCGGATTACCTCCTAAGAGTTCACCGGAAACAGCAACAGCAGTGCGCTGAAGTATTTCGCAGTATCACATCGCAGAAAAACCATATTAAAATTTAAACTTTGAAAGCACAGTATACATGAGAGGAAATGACAGTTTTTAAAATTAAAAACTAGAATTTCTATCAATTAATAATATTTTCTAAAAATCTAAAACTAACTGTAATAAATTGATGTCAACAAAAATATATATATAGGAGTATATTTTTTGTAGACGTGTTTGAAATGAACGCATATGCGAATTTGATATATAACTCTATGCCATATGTTTTTTTTTGATTTTCATATTTTAATAAAATCAAGTTGAGAAATCGACAGCACTGGCAGTGCGTGTGCAACTGACAACATATTTGCAATGATTTACCGCGCTGGAAGCGCCCTAATGGACATACGGATATATGTGAACACATCAAGGTACATATCCATATTTAGTCCATATTTTCCATTCGTAGAAAAGAGATTTAACCAGTGTGGAGTGCGCGTCAAAGAGAACTTGAATAAACACTGGAAATCCTCTACGGGGAAGACCAATTATAATATATACTTTGAGTTGAAATATTTAATATGTTTCTCATTTCATTTAAGCGATAGCTTTTAAAAGAAAGAAACTAACATATATGGATATATTTTTAAAGGTGGATCGAATAAGGAATATACGAGTAGATATACCTATTTACAGTATCTAAAGGAAATGTGCACATCGACAGATAGTGGTTTATGTTTGATGTGTGGTCAGTGGCAGAACGTTTTTAAGTGCGAAATAAACTTACACTAGATGTCAGCCGCAGCTGAGACGCCGATGATAAAATATCGAATCGCGCCAGTGCTCACTTAGTAGGTATTGGTAGGCGTTTTATGATATCCATTTGGGGTTCAACTACAAATTGATACAGCTACATATTATAACAAAGCTTTGCTTTGCAAACAATTTGCTGACCAAACATTACGTATCGGCATTTGTTTGGTAACATACATACATACATATCTTGTCATGTTAACATGATTGAATTATCCATTAAAGTAAATTAATATTTACTATATAAATATTGATCCGTGTTACAAAAGTAAAACTTTTTCTCTTGACTGATTTTCTGGGTACTTTTTTTTTATAATGTATGATTGATTAGTTTTGTGTGATTAATTATATATACAAGTTCTGTTTTTTTTTTTATATATAATTTTTTCGTTATAATTAATGCATTTGTTTACTGGACTAAAGTGGAGCAGTGCATCGCACGACTTGGTATATAACTAAAATGTATACTATCTTCCCCTAGCGACAGTGCTGTCAACGACAAATCCACTTAATTATTGACACGGCGTCCGCCATTGTTACATTGTTTCCCATGAAAAATGACCGCCGTTTTCTTGATAACCGCCCAAAAAGAAATAGACCTAAAGATATCGGATGCCATGAGAAAACTACCCCCCTTAGTACACCCCGTATGCCTTACCCCAACGGTTCTCTGTCCTGGGGCGCGTGTTGGAAAATAAATGAAAAAGATTTATAACAAAAGAGGCCGCGGCGTATCTTGGCGTTAAAAACTTAATGGCTAGAGCGACACCAGCGCCGTCTGTCGCAGCGGGACGTCGCGGAACTATACCGCCGACGACCTGTACGACGTCTAATGGATTAAGTGGTGACGTTCCACCTTCTTATATAAACTATTACTGCAATATTGTGAACACATCTTCACAACAACTCATTGCATTTGTTCTTAATGCGTTTTATTAACAAAACACAACAGCACATTGTTATCGTATATAGACAACAGCACTTGCTTTATATCACAAACACACACACACACATATTTATTTTCTTACATACATACATATACATACACATAAATAGATTAAAGCCAAGTTAGTGATAGGACTACGTATGTTGTTCACTTGTTTTATTATTGTGTTATGTTTCTTTTGTTCTTCTGCGTAACGTCACAAGATTTCTTCATTTCTTCTTTGTCTCCGGTCGGTTTTGTGCGGCAACTTTTCGACTAGCGCCGAACCGGTTCCACGAGAGGAGACTCTTTTATGTGCGACCGTCATTTTTTATTTTCCTAGCTCGAGTCCTTCGTCTTACTTTGAAGTGTTGCTTTACATTATTTTACACATAGACACAGAACTCTACTATTGTTCTGGTATTACATTCAACATTGTATATATGTATGTGTTATACATAAAACTATAAACTTTCTACATATATATATACATTTGAATGTTCCTCTATTCTGTAAAACCAATCCAATTTTATATACGCAATTTTTCCATAAATCGTAACCAAGAGAAATTATTTCAATTTAAAAACGAATAGTATAGAATGATCGCTGTTGATTGAGCCAGCCTTTATTTCGGACGTAAATAGAATTTCGGCTTAATAATTACTCGCATAGGGATATGTGCGCACAGTGGGCTTTAGAACTTGAGAATAAATGGTTTAAGTTATGAAAGTGACGCGTACTATATGGAGCAATCATCGGCCGGCAATGCAACAGTTGTAGATTAGTACAGTTGGCGCCCCCAGCAAATGAAAAACACTTTTATTTCTTTCATCCGGTGGCCGCTGTGGCTTTATCAAACGAAACTTGTTACGGACATTTCAAAAAAAAAACGCTCACCACTACCAAATAAAGGACCGCTCCGACGTAAACAGGTCAGACCGAATGGAATTCATCGTGTCCGATGTGATGCGAGGCTGTGTCATTATACCACAGCACAGCACCACAGCAAAAGACGTCGCGTCGGTGCTCTGCACATGTAATACCAATAGCAATCTTAGAAATCGAAAAGAATTTTACTTTGCGCCTTGACGCAACTATTTACTGAAATAACGAAAATATTATTGGATTTTAGGACTTTAGGTAGTATATAAGATGAAATATCATTGTAATGAATTTATTTTACAAAAGAAATGCATTGGCAATTTATTTCTGCGCCAACCAATAATAATAACATTCGTTTTGAGTTTATTACAGTAGATACTTTATAGTTAGGGAAATATATGTTTATGTTACAGCGATTTGCAAAAATGTTAGCTAGGAAACGATTTTAAACACAGAGATAGGAAGAAGAGAGTGAAATGTATATATATATAAAAAAAAAAAAAATACCAGCGTGGAATGATTGATAAATGAGATGTTGGCTAAACAACGGAACTAAAAACACAATACCCCACAAGTAATTCAGTTAAAAGCAAAGAAAGTAAATAATTTTCACATTGTGAAAATGAGAAAAACAATGTTATTGATATAGAGAGGAGAGTTTACACGCTGCAACACTTTTAGAGTGAACATTTAACAAAAAGGAAATTCTGTTTTTACCATTTTTACCTAAATTTTCCACAACGGCCATTTAAGGAATTTCATGTATGTATGTGTGTGTGTGTATGTGTGTGTGTGTGTGTGTGCTTACATATACAAATTTACGTATTTATACTTTAAGAAATATTTACTCAAAGTAATTTATACTAGATATTTTCAATTAAATTTTTATTATGTTAGACTAGATTAATAGGGTATATGTCTATAATATTTTTATATATATATATATAATACAATTGGAATTTAAACATCACATTGTTTCTTTAAAAATACATTTTTTTTTCCTTTTTATACATACAAACAAATGGCCATCCATTAAATGGATAGAAATGTTTGTTAAGTGTTGCGAGATTGTATTTTTATTCAAAAGCCGGCTTCACACCATTTTAGGGCACCGCTGCGGCCAATTTGCCCGCGGCGGGCACACCGCGCGGTTAAATTGGTCGCGGCGAAACGTTAAACTTACATTTATGATATTTAACGACTAGAATATACATTAAAGTTTAAACAGTTACTTTTAATTTTATTTATATCATATATCATATATAAATCGACGATTTTATATAGTTTTTGGTTTAAGTCAATAGAAACATTCATATAGTCACAGCTAATAATAATTTGACTTGATCTTGAAAAAATAACCAACTCAAATGGAAAATGATCAACATTTTTTTTTCATTTTTTTTTTGTAACTTTTTCATACACACATATATATAAAAATATTTCACTTGATTTTTCACTAAGACGATTCGAAAATAAAAGTCAAGTTTAAAACACTAATGTAGCTGTTGTTGATTAGATTATAAAATTAAAAATTGGGTTTGAGCTTATAACTTATTCCCCCATGCAAAGGGTCACTTGGGGGTTACTTGGAACACTTTGGGTAACTTGGAACATACACATATAATATTATCTTTTAATGACTTTACGTACGTTAGTGCTTGTTAGCGAATTTGTTTCAAGTTAGCCAGTGGGTGTTCGTTTTGTAAGCCTGGGGTTACGACAGTGTATTATTTCAAATATTTAAATACGATTAGATAGGACGTTAAAAAAAGTTAGAATTTTATACAATGATAATACACAGTTATTAATAGTACGTAGTATGTTTAGAGCTAAGAATTTGATAGAATATTTGTAATAATCCAGTCGAGCAGCAGAACGGTATTCACAGCCGTTCGTTCGTTTCGGACAAAAGACTCATTCTCTTAAAGGACTGATGATTTGAAAAGGGGGGCAAGGGGGCGGGGGGTAGGGGTGGAATATGTACAATAAACATTTACGTTTTGTTTTAAATAGCACACTTGAATAGTTGATGGTGTCACTAGTATCAAACTAGTCACTTTTCACTAAGTATTATTATTATGATTAGAGACAAGTGTCAGTCAGCAAGTCTTTGGCTCGAAGTACTCAAGGTAGCATCAGGTTATGTTGTTACCTGAAGAACGTCGCCTGCGGTTCTGCTGGGGTAGACATCTGCAGCAACGTGATAATGCCGCACACTGCCACTAGACAAACGCATGGACAAAACGCCGACGCGCAACCTCCGCCAGCCGCTGGGGGCAAACAAAATTGCTACTGGTTTGTTCCAAATTAGATTTTTGCCTACAGCAGCACATGCATTTCTAAAATTCCAAAAGTGCAACATGCTTAAACACAAATTCCATTACATCAACAATCTCAGCAAGCTATATATACAGAAGTGTGGAAAGAAAATGGATAAGGTGCTTATGGAAATTCAAAGCGAACAACTAACACAAATATGATTGTATAAGCTCGTGCAAACAACCATTTTAAAACTGTAAATAAAGCGGTTCCGCTGTTGTTTTGTTGTTAATAAATAAACTAGTGTCCGAAGTTAAAGTTGGTTCGTTTAAATTTTAAACGAGGCAGTTAGTACACCGAGGACAGATAACTATCTATAACACACACACACACACACATGTATACAATGCTTGTTGTAGACGTGAATCAGATAAGAATTAATGGAGTCTCTGAATTACAGAAAACGTAAAACATTTATTTAAACACAAATGGAGGAAAAATCTCGTTAATTCTATGGACATTAAAGAAAAGCACGCGGAAATATGTCAATTGTAGCGTTTCGTATACATAGTTAAAGGAAACATTACGATTTGACGTCGTATTCCGTCATTTCCTAGTTCGCGTTAACTGCAATTTGATAATAAAAACGCGACGTAATGATTTTAGAGAAGAAAAAACGATATTTTTGTAAAATTGTTCAACTGTCTGATGGTGTTTGCGCCGCTTACGAGGTTCCGCATATATTTAAACCTTACGAATACAATTTAAAATATCTTTCGTATAAATCATCAAGTTATATATAGCGTATAAAATGTTCTAAGACAGTCACGAGTAGTTCCTTTGAATATAAAATTACGAGCCCATTTGCATATAGTTATATGTATATACAACAACAACAAACAAATAAAACTTGATAATTTTAATTTATTTATTTGGCTTCGCCGTATAACGTTCTAGAAAAAACGTTACTGCTTTTTGTAGCGAAAGAAAATTGTGTTTTTTTGTAAAAGAAATCAGTAAAAGGTACAGTGAACGACTTCATAAAATATTTAAACTATATGAAAAGTATTTTATTATATTTTGCAATGCTTAGTAAATCGGAGATTCTTATCTTTATAATTATATACTAATCAATTTTCTAGTTACGGCTTTTGTGATTTGGTCTTTTAAACTGTTAATAGGAGGGTAATTTATTTAAAATACTGTTGGGTAAAAAATGCAGTTTTTTTTTTACATAATTCACAGTTGAGAAATTGAAAACTTTAGAAATGTAGATAATAATATGATTTTTATGTTTCGATAGGTCTATTAGGTAAAAATTGTTGTGGTTATTAAATGGTGGGTGCTATTGGGGTATTCCTTGTTTTAAAACGATGTTTCTGTGGCCATTGATGTGAAAGGGTTGTCCCCCCGCAGGCTGATAAATTATACAGTACATGTTGCTAATTGATGCTAAGCGAAATATTGTTAACGCGGTTTCTGTTCTATCTCTCACACACACACACAGACAGACACACATATACACCTATACACATTCAATGTCATCTATTAACAAGTTTAATAGGGAATATAATTTTGTGTAAAATGGTCTGGCAATATTTTTCACTTCGTAAAAATTTAACGTGTCCCCATAAAAATTCTATCCACTTTCGCGAGGGGGTCTAGGTTAGTTTTATCTTGACTCGTAAATTCCTGGTACATTTAATTCCACATTCGGTACAATGAACAGTAATTTGATGGTGTCAAAGTATCCCGTTTCACACACCAGTTCAAAAAGTACTTTGGCGGTAATGTTGAAAAAAATTATCGCTTGATAATAGCGAAGACTTTAATAGCAAACCATAAACCAATGACACCATCTCTATCTCTCTATCTCTCTCTCACTCTCGGACCATTTTCTTCTCAGGTATATGTTCATTCTCAAATACAAGCGAGCATTATTGTTTAAAATTACTACCAATTATAACCAGCAATGAAATTGATACATTAATGTGTGTGTGTGTGTGTAGTTTCGATAATTTGCAAAAGCGACGTACGGCACGTGTAAAACCGGACGTATATACAAATGCCTCTCGTGTCCAAAACAAAAACTAATTTATATTCATTAGCACTAGGTCGGGTTCTGCTTACGCGTTTTGAAGCACCTAATACTGGGTATTGCATATCACCGTAAATAATGACATTTTGATAACAGCCTAAAGTAACCAAATTCGTGCATGAAACGCGAGGGTTAGTTACTCTTAATTATTTCCGTACAGAATATAAGGTGACACACATTTTTCAAAAAAAAATAAAAAAATCTACGCGAATATAGAATGGAATTTTAGAAACAATTCATCGACTTCAAATGAAATTCTTTCTTTGGCGTTGTCGTTTTGCTGTTTGGATTTCGCCGGGTTAAGAATTCATTAAGCATATTATTAAACAACATAAATTACGCGCTAATTAGTGAGATAGAAGCGTGCTCTGGCAAGTAAAATACGTGTGCACAGACCTTGTACTCGGTCCGCTCTGGAGTTGCTCGGTGGCACTGTCTCCCTGGATTCTAGCACTGGGGCCTTTTGTGGTCGATCACCTTCAACGCTCTCCTCGTTGCTCCTCCAGTATACGGTTGCAATGGTCGCAAGACATTTCAGTTTCATGTCGCCTCGTTTGAAGTGTTTCGGCCGGACACGGAACTCCAGACCGAGGATTGCTGTTTCTAAACCTTCGCGGCCGGTCACTATAGTTTCGGGACCGCGGAGGAAATTCGGTTCGGCCTAGTACAAATTTGTTTTTAATCATTTGCTCTAATATATGTATGTAGGTGTACATATCAAGTTTCTATTCGTAATGGAATAAGTTTTAATGCCAATAATTACGGGGTAAAGTTTGGAAAACATGTACTTACAAATGTTAACTATAGTTTGTTAGAAATATTTATAATATGTATGTATAGTATGGAAATAAATAAAAAGAGACTCATTTCGTTGTACTAATTATTAAATTGCTGAAATGCGAGAATACATTTGATGGACATCAGTCTGTCTGTGTGTGTGTGTGTGTGTGTGTGTGTGTGTGTGTGTGTGTGTGTGTGTGTGTGTGTGTGTGTGTGTGTGTGCGCGCGTGTGTGTGTGTGCGTGTGTGTAAATGTATGTGTGGGTGGTGTATATATATATATATATATATATATATATATATATATATATATATATATATATATATATATATATATAAATTCAGAAAATGTCAACAAAAGGTTAAAAGAACAAAAGAGCGAATAAAATATACGTAGTCCAGAGTAACATAATCTTTAGTAAAATGTCCTATTAACGTTTAAAGTTTCCTTACAGGTTCCCCATTGATAAACCAGTTCAACTGGGCTGCCGGTTTGGAGCGACCGGAAGTACAGTTGACACGAACCGTGTCGCCGATTTGGTAACGGGGTTTTCCGCCTGATATCCGAGGACCTTCTTCAGGCAAAGCTGCAATTCAAAATTACACAAATTGTACGAAACATTACTAACACTACTTTAAATTGTAAATACACACACACACAAACACATATATACGAGTACGCGTGAGCGCGTAAATAAAACAGTATATGTGCAATAATCCGTCAATCAGTCTGTCAAATTTAAATCTAATTCAATTACTCGCGTATGGCAAATCGATAAAAATGCAAAACGTGAGCTTTTCCTGCGGAGTCGCTATTTAAAAAGTGTAAAAAAGGCTAGAAATAAAATCGCTGCTACGGGTACCTACATATATTGTTCATATATATATATATACTTTTCGTGGTATGTACATGCATACATAGATATATACATGTATGTATGTGTGATGCAATAGTGCACATGTTGTGTTTGCAACACTGAACACTGATTCATTTGCAATTACATAACGCCGGGTGCCGTAACAAGTGTATGATTGAATCCGCGGTATCAGTGTGCAAGGGTTTCGTTTCGTTTCGTTTCGTTTTGTTGTCCTAAAGAGGGGGAATGCGACGTGAAAATATAATATGTATATTTATTTTAGTATTCCAATTGTGGAACATTTCACCAAGTTGACTTGGCCTTAAGGGCCTCTGTGGCTAAAGTTAAATATATATTCAAGTTTTTAAAATCAATTTATTAATAATTCGTATGTGTGTGTGTGTGTGGGTATGGCCGCAATTTCTTTAAGTATGACAGTTCGATGGGGGAAAAAATTGCTGACTCCAGTGGGTGATCCGAAATCCACTTCGATACTGAGTGTTCAGCGCTTATTGAACACGGTGGCCACTTTAAAGGAACATCACTCATATACGGGATGTTCGAGAGAAAATGGGGCGCACACCTTTCCGCCTCGGCTGACTTAATTGTATTAGTTTATCTAAGGTATTTCGAATGGAATTTTCCTACTGATGGCTGTTGAGCAACAAATATGCTATATACAAGAATGTATTTTGTTTCGTTCTATAAATTATACAACTGTAATGAAACAAAAGAAAAACGTATGCGTAGGGTGACGACGTACTACATACATACATACATACATAACATATATAAGTACATATATGGCCTGAAGGGTTTAACGATAAATGTCAGAATAGATGTGCCTTAGTTATAGCAAACGCTGCCTACAACATATTGATCAAATACAGATACCTACCCTTACTTACCCTATAGTACTTGAAAAGTCGTGAGATCGGTTAAGGGTTGATAAAATATAAGTTTATGTAATCCACAAATATTGTAATCAAATTTATGCTAGTTTTTGAGCATATTCGATCAATATGCTTAGAATACATTTTATATCCGGATAACCATGGCTCATGTAGCTCATGTAGCGATGTTATTCAGTAGCGCCTCCACCAAATAATGTATATCGTATTTTTCGTTCTATTTGTGTGTTGTTTGGATTCATTTCGAAAATAGGATTGTTTCGCCAATTTTGACTGGGTCTGGTGAAAAAGATTAAATGCAGAGTTGCCAGTTTGTTACTGGGTGCAACGCAATGTTTGCTATACCAAGTATACGTACATCTCCAGATTGTTCATGTTCCATGTTGCATATTTTACCCCATTGAGTTTGTGCAAGCGTATGTATATACTTATATACGGTGGGAGGGAGATAGGTATTATATAGACGAGTGGGATGCGGAATGCAGCAGTTGGCGGCGCGGCGCGGCGTGGCGTGGCGTGGCATGGTTTGGTCTCATTTCAATTTCATTTGTTTATCCGCCGGCGGGCGCTCGAACTGTTTGCGTCGTTGTTTGTAAATCATTTGTTTCGGCAGAACTCTGCCCATTCTGTGTTCCTCTTCTTTTCTTTCCACCCCTTTCTGCCTCCTTTAGCGCTCCGCTTGTGTCTCTACAACGTATACTTGTACGCCGTTCTAAACTCGGTCGCACACACACACACACACACAGACCGACAGGAAAGTTAACCGAATTACTGAAGTGTATTAGCTGAAGGTTTGGTTTACTCGCCTATATTCACCAAAGCGCTCACTCGCTGTTCAGATCAAGTTGCTTTTTTTCCAGTCGGGGCTTTTAAATCTTTTTCATTCAAATTCTATATTCTCTTATACATACATATGTGTGCCTGTTTGTGTGTGTGGGTAGAGAAAAAAAAACCCTTTTTAATCCTTTAGTACAAATAGTTGGAATTAAAATAAAAAAAAAAAATTATTTCGCATTCCAAGATGAGACCGTTTTGCAAGGGCGATATATTATTTACTAAGGCCATTTGAAAGAAGCTTTATTTACAATGCTGATGTAAACCACAGTAGGACGGCGGCCGCCTGTGTCTGCCAACACAAAGCTAGTTGTAATGCGACGTATTTCTAACAAACATAATAATAATAACAATAAAAAGTTTTAAAAGGCACGGAACTATTCCGTACGTTACAACCATAAAGTAGGAAGTCATATCTTTTCAGTTACTACGTCCTTTTGCATCAGCGGTTTATTTTCAGAGCGTACAGCCTTTGTAAACATCACAGTACGATACAACGTTCGCACGGTAACTTATCAACTTTTACTAAAGAATTATCTTTTAATATACTTTACAATGCGGTTAACATTTATTCGTCTATACAAGAACAGATGCTAAGTCGTAAATTAAGGTTATTAAATAGTCTAATAGATTCGGGTGTAATATCATACAAACAAGTAAAAGTACTATAAATATATCATTTTTGGTAGTATGTGTATTTAACAATAATAAAATCGAGCAGGGCTTCAGGTGATTTAACGCCGGCAGCTATATTGGTGTACGCCGCGGGTCTGCGAGCGCACCATTTTTTTGCGTTATTAGAAAATCCTTTTTCTCCTCGGAATTTATCACTTGCATCCTTGTGCGCGCGCGCGCGCGCGCTCGATGAGATAGTTTGGATGAACAAATTTCTGGGTATTTTTCACCGAAGCCAATTTTTGCTTAAGCCGGCTTCCTTCCTTCCTTGTAGAAAGAACGTAGGTTTTCTCGTCTCGCAACATCACTCGTTCATAAAGTACCATGGGGGTATTTGACACAAATGGCCCCGACCGACGGTGCGCCCGCCGCGGCGAGAAGATTGAGACGCGGGCTCAACGCCGACCGGTTTGTTTTTCCATTCATAAATAATTTTGTTTTTCGCCTGAAAGTTTTGTTTTTCTCGCTAGATTAAGCTGACAACGGGTGAGTTACGATGTTCCTCAACTGGTCTTCTCTCCCGGCCCACGCCACTCCGACTGTCCCGCAATATACATGTCACTTATACCACTATATATTACGATTAACGTCTGACCCCATACAAAATCTTCATACAAAATTGACAACTTTTTAAATGGTTTCTTTACAGAATAGAAAAGTTAAGTGCACGCAATAACTTACAAAGCAAGAATTAATCTTCCGATGATGTTAGATTAGTGCTTCGGATACAACTGAATAAAAAATGAGAGGTAGAGAAATGTTGATCTCATTAAATATGACATGATGAAAAACAAAAGGAGAAGAAGAAGAAAAAAAGTGTTATTTGGCTTGGAGTAGGCGTGGCGGCATGCTAGGAGTGAAAAATGCAGGCTAGCGGCAACCGGGCAAATCCCGGATTAAGCCGGAGGGATTAGCGTAAGACAGTGTCACAGGAGTCAGATGGACGCGCGGAGGAACGAGTGTCGCCTTCCCCGTGGGGCAATTATACAATGTTGTGTTTTTGCGTTGTCAGAGCAGGCGATGACTTTTTGAAATATCACCATCAGCAGGCAGGCAGGCAGGCAGCAGGCGAAGCGCACCGCATCACCGTTCTGATGCGATGTTAGCTAACGCCTGCGGGCTTGTTTGAACTTCATTTCTTTCGCTGGGGTGTAATGCTGCGACAGCTCTGCCCCATCTTCGCCCTCGTGCGGCCATTACTTTTCCGTGGGATTAATAAATGTGATAATATCTCGGCTGTGTACGCGCTCGCTAGACGAGTTTGACTGATGGCAATGCTAACAAGTCGCTTTCTCTACCCTTTTATGATTTATTCGAAAGTGTCATATGTCTGGTTTTATTCCTCTACGCCACCAGACCGTCGCGTCGGTCGCCTCGTCCTTTATTTCACACAACAATATTTCATTTAGGTAGTAAACACATTATTTATATGTATACATATACAAAATTGCATTGTAAATTATTATTATTAACTAAATAAATAATACACATTTAAATTTATTTATATTTATCGAAAAATAAAATATACTGCCTACCATATGTTGACAAATGATGTTATAATAGAGATAAATAAATAATGATTGTTATCAAATCGGGGAAATATAGCAATCGACGTTCAATAATTAATGTAAGAAATGATATTTTTATGTAATACGCAATAAAGGTAATAATCAAGGGGAGTGAAACATAAAGTAAAGATATAGGAAAGAAGAAAAAGTATCACTGCTATGGTAGGTAGGTATAGTCGTAAATTTTTAATAATACTCAATCGCAACAGCTGCTACGATTCTGATTTCTTTTCTTTTCAATCACTGTCCTAGTAATTGACGTCGAGGAGACGTTAAATATTTATGAAGTACACCCGGAAATCTGACTTGAATTTGTGACTACAACTTGGGACAGATGTACGCGATTATTTATTGAAAATTTAAGTACTGATTAAAAAGCGAAGGGGGTTTTGTGAGGTGACTCGAAACGATTGGAAACCGCGCGGCACGGTGCGGCGTTAGGCGTCCTAAGGTGCGGTGGACGGTAACTGGTGTCGGCGACACGACGCTACGTAGGCATCGCGAGAAGGGCGCGATATATTAAAAGATTACAGGCTGAAGGGGATTACGGCGGGCAGTCAACTGAAAGTTCCATTTTCTGTCCGACTTGTGGCGGACGGAAGGGCCGCTTAACCCCTACTTCACAGACGTGATTGTTGGAGAGCTTCCAGCCAGAACCGTACCTCCAAACTTGTTCCAGTCGCAGGCAGGATACATTTCCATTAAAGTGTCTCCTTGAGACAGTTTCCATTCGTGTTGGCAAATAATGGCTATCTATATAAACCGTACAGCGTATCCAAATCGATGATAATACGTTCCGACAGATTTTAAAACGCATCAAATCGGAATTATATATCATTTCTTTTATCTTCTCAATAATAAATAATTAATAAGCTATTAAAACATCGCCGATAGTGAATTTGCGAAATGATTGGCGTTCGTTCCAGTGCGGTTTAGAGTCCGTGCCTGGCCATGCACTCAGACATGCGGGGATCAATGTGTCCGCCCGCACGCACGACTGCTTTTGCGTCCCTTATACCGCGCGGACGTCGCACTCTTTAGCCGAGTAAAGTTGGAAACATTCGCGGAACGCACGGATTTAGCGTAAGGCAGGCTCAGCAGCAGCGAAAGCCAACGACTTTATAATTCAGACGGTTCGTTTTTTGTCCAAAGATCTTCGTAATCCTGTTCCAAGAGACGCTAGCTAATTGGACGATATCCCAACATGTGTGGAGCAATTGTTACCTCCGATACGCTTGACGAGGCCCCACTGGTTGCCCCCCTCTTAAAATACGACTCCCTGCTGGTGTCCTCCTATGGCTCAAGGCCTTTTTAAGTACAAAACTTTACACATTTACTCGCTGGGATTAGATTCTAGTCCCAAAGTTGTGTACGCGCCAGAGAACTATTCCAAATCCTACAGAACTATCTCACAGAGTCGAAGACCTATTGTTTTATGCTCTCTTGTGGAAGGAAGTGACGTCATCACCATGTACACTTGCGTTTTACTACTGTTTAGTTTTGAACCAAGAACCAAGATTGACAGACATTGTATTTCCGTTAATGAAAATTCATTTCTGCCATTTTATAGAAAATAAAAGCTCACAAACAAACCAAAGGCAGGGAAGTTTTCCTATTGTTGTTTGGAATAAACGGCACTTGGACTTGGGTCATAATATCTCGCGAGGCTGGGACCACAACAAAAGATGAAAAATTTACAAAACAGAATTAAACACAGCTACGCTCGCGCACACGTAAATATAAGATTGTGTTTCACATCCTACGGTTGCCAAGTCAAATAAAAATAAAATGCTGCATCGCCTGCATTTGCGGGTTTAGTTTACCAAGCAAGCAAGCAAGCAACCAAGCAACCAAGCAACCAGTGCAACACAAATTATACAGAATTTAACCGAGTAATGAAAGATATTTTCCACTGTAGCCAAACAAAACTAAAACCAAAACCAGCTTGGCTTTTTATTTATTTTATTTTTTATTTTTTAGCGAAAAACGTATATTGCGGATTCTTTTCAAATCGCAGCCCGGTACAGTACAACATGTATCATTAGAATTAGTTTAATTTCAAAGTAGAAAAAATACGTGCACCACCAATTTTCCGGATGGTGTGGTGTATGTCTACGATCTACGATCACGCGCTATTGGACGGAATTTCAACCGTATCTAATAGTGCAATCTTTGTACGGCCTCGCACCTGCCAAGCGATAACACTTGCCGAACGAAGGATATGTGTCCGACGCTTCTAAATGTCTTGCGATAACATTGTGTGTCGAACCCTGGCTATTATATTCTATATATGTACGATATGTATGTATGAACGATGTATGTATGTATAACTAAAATATGTATGCATGTATGTATGTATGTTATTGGAAGCCATCAGGTAAGAGTTATCATTGCAGAGATAGTTTCTATTGTCGACGTATCAAAAATAAATAGGAGCCACAAGGGAGCGACGACATATGTGAAACTTTAATTTCAAGTGTTTGTGAAGGGACCATCTCTGATCTCGGAAGGGTCTAGTAGGTTTGTATACATAAACGCACGCGTGTATGTACCACGTACACAAGCGCGCACGCACCGGACGGTAACATTGCCAGTGAATGGGATATGAACCGTGTGCAACCTACCACATCACGGGCACCGGCTCTTCTGGGACTTCTCAAATCCTGCTATGTGAGCTTATTTCCGGTCTTTGCCATTCTTGGGCCGTCCGTCGTGCCGTCCTCTAAAACTTCTCCCAACCCCATTTCCGCAGTGTTCATTCCAATTTTCTTAAATGTAATTACCCTCTTCTGCTTGTATCTCTCTCTCTCTCGCTCTATGTCGGCGATCGTTGTAGCGACCTCCGATCTCACTGACGTAATTAACTTTTTATCGGAATGCATCCAACCAACGTTGTCTATTCATTTTAGTCGTCGTCCACTTACGAAACAACTTGTATATATATTTTATTTTTTTATTTTTCCGTATTTATGAATTCGCCATGACCATGTAATAATAATAATAATAATTATTCCTAGTGTAGATTTGCTGTTAATCAAGCAAATTTATATATGTATGTATGTATACATGTTCGTCATTTGGGTTCACATGAGAATTTGCAGTAGGTGACATGTTGACATTGTTGAACAAACTAGCTGGGTAAGTAGTAGCGCTCGACAGAACGACAGAACGTTGCTGGAAATATTTCACTGCTTTCCTAGAACAGTCGTCGTCGTCGTCGTCGTTGTATTAGTGAGAGATTCACATGGTATAAGTCTGCCAACTGTCTCGAACTGTGTAATTTAGTTTCAGTTTCAAATGTCGCGAGGCAAAGATTCACTGCTCAACTTCGGCAGGAGGACAAGATATCTTCCTTCCAAGCGCAACCTTACGACAGGGAATTGTACTGGATTAACTTTGTATATCGTTCATTTTATTATTTTACTATTGCTTGAAGAATTAATAAAACACACACACACACACACACGTCAGCTGATACAAATTCATCTAATATCATTATGTTTAAAATACTAAATTTGATTGTCTCTAAAAACAATTTATTTTTCCACACAATTTAACGCAACCGAAAAACCCGTTCGCCAATAAAATTATCTGCTGTTGCAGCTAAACGTGCTCGTACCACTGTATATAAACGAGGCTGGCCTCCTCATTCTTATTCTGCATTGACCACCAACAAACAACAATAAATTTAGCCCGGCACACAAAACGGTTATCCCGTTAGGCGCTGTCCTATTCTGCGGCAACCCTAATGAGACGATCGTGTCGCACCAGAAATAGGATCAACAGAACATTATTGAATTTGACTCTGAAGATGAGCTCCACTAAACCTTAGTTGTGTCGAGTGTGTGTGTGTGTGCATATGTCACCTATGACATAAAAGTTAGAAAAGTAAATGCGCAACACATGGCGTAAACTTGAACAAAAGTCTAAGCATCTGAACGAATAACAATGTGAGAGGGAGGTAAGGGATAGAGGGTTGGTTGGTTGGTAGAGGATGGCATTTAATGTTTACGTCGCAACAAATCGAAGAAAATCAATCAGAAGTCTGCTTCTCTCGTTCCTGCGAATTTTTCCGTCCAAGTAATTTACGCGAATGAATTGAATCCAACGTTTTCTTATGTCAGCGCATTTCAAGCAGCGCGTATCGTATCGAGACGAAAAAGTCTAGAGCTTGTAGGCAACGTAGCGTTTGTTTTATTTGTACGTACGTAGTACTTAGGAGTAGGTGCGCTGAAAGAATGTGTGCGCGACAAGCTTTAGGTGGCGAAATCTGCCCGTGTGATTGATTACGCGGATCGAAGCCAGCCGGTGTGCGGATCTTTCAATGTTTCCAGGTTACAGACACCTTAGATTATCAGGATGAGAAACTCGACGAAGAATCCATCTTGTCGTGAGTTCGATGGTTGCCATTTGTGTGTCTAAGTGAATCATTCCCGAGAAACGATCACATATTCAGGAAGAAATTGTTTCAGCAAATATTTTCTGATTGTGTACCGATGCATGCACACACCCGGAGCATTGTGCTCTGTTTTTATTATTGTTATTATTATATTTGAAACGAACAATAGCACATATATACGTATACCGAGTAAATGAAAAAGCACGAGTAAAGAATACGATATCGTGACCCGATGTGACCGCGAAGAACTGTAAACAACGGCTTAACAATGGCGGTAGCACATTTGTCGCCACGAGAAGAAAAAGGCGAAATAATACCCTAGCGCGTCTGCTTGCACACAACAATACATTACACCAACTGCGGCTGCTCTTCGTCTTTCTATTTGTTTTTATTTCAAATAAAAGGTGTATGTATACGTACCTATACGTATATGCATATGTATGCGGACACAAACCATATGTGAATTAAATTGTAAATTGTAAATGTCGTGGCCTAATTTGAGTTTCTCGAAAATCTATTGAGTTTAGTAGGACATTTGACAGAGCTGACCATCCATCACCGTGCAATTTTTTGTCGACTGACATTAATATCATTTTGGAGTATCGTGCTCATCGGTTAACGAACATGGAAACCAACAAATAAGCCGTGTACTTGTACGTACATAACAACAACAGCAGCAGTTGAGGCTAAACCACGGCTGATGGAAACATACACAAACACACACACACACACGTAGAGAGATCCAGCTAGCTACCATCCACCAGTGATGTGAGAACGTATAGTTTTGGCGCGGCGCCGAAACAAAAAGCATTGCTGCCGCTGCCGCCGTTCTTGTACACGTTACCGGAATGACACCAGGGAAATTAATTATTAAGTCATTTATATTCATTAATCTTTATAATTGCGCTGGTAATGAGTTAACGAGAACAGAGCAACGGAGACAAAGAGATGCTTGCCGCCTCCGCCCCTTGACTGAGACACCGGGACGGATGTTCGTCTGTTCTGACGCGACCATGTCGCCAATTAATTATCGGAAACGGAGGAACAATGCACGATGGGTAATGTACTTGGAAAAACACACTGCCACTTACACATGGATGATGGCACTACCACTATTTATTACTAATAATACTAATATATTAATGCAGGTGTATATGTACATACATTGAATACAATCATTGGTCATATATCTCAACAGCAAATACATATAGGTATGTTATTCGCGAATATTTTGTAGTGAGTGTAGTTGCGTTAGGTCACGTGGTAGCACCGTGCTGTGCATACATGAATTTAAATACTCTAGCAGTTTCATTCCTGAAATATAGCGGCCGGTCTGCAGACACATACATAACACATATGTATGTATGTATGTATGTACATACATACATATATCGTGCTCAGCCAGTTACATAGTTACATTTGATTTACGATAAATGAATTTCGTCCTGAAATGAATTATTAATTATTACTCACCAACAACAATCATGTCGCCATGCTGGGTGACCGTCTGGAAAGAAGGTGCTTCGCCAGACACTTCGCAACGGTATCGACCACTGCTCGATAGATTCACTGACGATAACACTACTTGACTTTCTGTTGAATTGTGCAGCTGTAACCAACAAAACCAATTCATATTTTATTAAATATTTAACATTTTATTTATAACTAATTAAAGCAGGCTACCGATTGTTTTTTGATCAAGCAGTGTTTTTATTTGATAAAAAGAAAGATAATCTTATGCAGTTGTAGTACATACACCGATGTTCATATATAAAGTCATTTCCAAGTAATTCTAGTACCTAAACGATGCAACCTTTTTCACATTTGGAACGTTTAGGTGCTTGTTCTAGGGTTTGACTATTTACCTGAACATGAATTAAAAGTGGATGGTAATTTAGTATAGGTTTATTTTCTCTATGATAGATGACTTATAGATGTATGATATGTCGATAAGTTTAGTATCGTTTATTCTGGTCGCGGATTTCGGCGCACAAATAGTATAATGATTTACAGCAGCGGCGGGCCGTGTACGATACTTCATGAATCGTCCAACAACAACAATAACAGGAACTCACACTGGCCGGAAGTGCGCGAGCAAAGAGATTGATTTCGGATTTGTATCGATGGTGTAATATCTCCTGTGAGGCAGATAAATCCGGCCGATGCCGGTGCCGGTGCCGTGCCGCGCCAATGCTAGTGCCAGTGGGATAGATAGAGCAGTAAAAGAAGAGGCTGCGCTGCGCCGCGCCGTGCACGTTGTTGGATTACAATAATTTAATATGTATTGGGAGAAGATGGTTCGAAGCACACATATATCACAGCAGTGCAGTGCATTTAGTCGCGCGATATTATTCAGCTTTTCAAATTTATGATGCAGGGGTTGTTTGAATTATACGGCTCATTTTAGATTCAAACTGTTCCCCGTGCACTGCTATTTTCTACCTTATCTCTAATGGACTCTAGATACTCAAAGATATCAGTTTGCATTTGAATCCATTAAGGTACGTTAATTTTAAATGAAGACATAACATTTAGTAGTGTGTGTGTGTGTGTGCGTTGAAGAGAATGAATACATATAAAAATGGTTGCTTTGGGGATTTGAATAGAATTTGTCGGTGTGTAGTGGAGGCGCGAGCGATGTCGATATCGTGTGGTTAGCAATTCGTGTCGACAATGTAAATTGTAGCGTTCCAATCCACTCAGTCATATCCAACAGGTTCAGTCGTCGTCGCCGTCGTCTCGTTCACGTGATAAGAAGTCGATATCCAATCTATTTTCAATTTCTGACGAGCATGATGGGGGTATCGGGCGTCTCTTGACGTTTCGCCTTTGCCACTAGTATAAGTAACAACGGCTTATCGCGCCGTGCCGCGCACCAATGGGATGTGTATATGCAACCAGAACGCTGCATCGTCATTGTTCCGCGATTGAACATGAGATTGTTTCAAACAGACGAGCGAACAATCACACAAACGACACCAGTCGATTGGTTTTGCTCAACTTTCGCAATGTGATGCTATGAAATATTTCATTATTTAACTCAGAGGAGCTTATTGATCCGCGACGCTCTGATGGGCCACTTTTTTACTCGCTGACAAATTGCGATGCATGCGACACGATGTGAACCATTTTTGAGGTTTCTGTTCACGTTCGTTCATCATCTGACCAAATCCTGGGCGGCCAGGGCCAGCGATATAAAAATGTCACGACGTGTCACTGGGAACAAAAAAATAAAAATAAAAAAAAAGTGATGCAGGAAAAAGCGAAGCCTCAAGGTCGGCCACTGAACAAGGGACATTGCTGACAATAACATTATGTATGTTTAGTAAGAAGATGTCTCCGGGGACACGGCCCGGATATAACGCGCACCAGTGCTCGACAAAATGTATATGTATGTACGTTCAACGTTCAAAATGACGCATCCACATCATCGATCGTTGATTACTGACTATAAATTGCAAAACATAAGTAACGAACATACCGATGTATAGTTTAGTAATAGTGAGAGACAGTTGCAAACAACAAAATCCGTTTCGCAAAGTTAGTTTCCTTTTGTTGTGAAATGTATGTAGTGAGTGACGACAAGCACTGATCGACAAGCGAACCCGTTCGTTGGTTGGCGTCTTCTTCGGCGAGTTTGATATTCACGAGGCATGCACGGACTACAATCACCGCGGTAACGTTGGTTGATGTCAACTTGTTCACAGAACCAGAAAATCAAAGCATCCACGAAAATAAAACTCACACACACACCCACACACGCACGTGCGACGTGTGTGTGTGCCTGAATATCGAACAAGGACAAGAATATAGGCGCTTCTTTCACCAACATGCTTCACAAAAATTGCGATTCATCTTAATTGGGTGCGACTTTGGCTGTGCACTCGACCATCCGCATATCGAGAGATGTTTATTTGATTGGGAAAAAGCAACGATGAGGATAAGAAAATAAAAAGAAAAATATATATATATATATATATATATAGATGTACGTGTTTTCCTGAATGTATGTACATAAATAAATAAAAGTGATAGTTAGAGATATACGTATATGTTATAAGACAAGTGAATGTCTTTAGAGGAGCTTTTCGGTTTTAAGTGAAGCCGTGTACCGTGGTCGCAATTTGAAATTACACAAGATTATTTTTAATGCTTGAAGAAATTTAGCTTCGCAGCATATCTCCTTGGAAACGGTCAAAAGGGGTTGTTTTATAGAACGGGTTAACCTGTGGCGCCATCGCCAAACTCTTTAAACGAAAACTTAATCCGTAACGAGAAAGTGCGCCAGACAGAGACTACACTATGCTGCCATGCTCTTCTTCTTTTTCGGTCTTCGTCTTCTTCTTCATCTTCTACTTCTCTCGTAATCATCTGCCGTTCTGTTTTCAATCACAATTTGCTCTATATAAAGGGTTGTTCCACAACGCTTTTCATTTATTTTTAGAGGAAATTTGGTTTTGGTTGAGTTTATAATTAAAGATATTTCGCTTACCTACACTGTAACCACATTTCAACTAGATCTCATCAGAACGAATCCGATTATTCTCCATCAAAAGAATTTTATTACTTTTACATTATACAATAGGTATACATATACTAAACAGATGAAATAATACATATGTATATGGTTGGTTGGCACAGCAAACTTATCATTTTAATAAAATGTTCATTTATCGTGAGGGAATCGGGAATCGGAAATTGTATGTATGCATTTTAAGGTCACCATATTCAGGATGGCTACAGTGGCGACGAGGCAAACGACTGCCGGAAATTGAAAACTGGCGCGTGTAACGAGCGAACGACTCTGAAGAAAATTCGTTACCGACAACCTGGAGACTTCCTGCACCTTCATGAATGCGAAGTGGTCGCTTTGACGCTGCGGACTCGAATCACTTTTGCTTTCAACACCTTTTACGCGATCCTTGACACATATGCATCCAGCATTCCAGCAAATACGCCTCTGTTATTTGATGAATATTTGTAAATACATATGTATATTACAAGAAGAACATGAATGGTAATAAGATTGTTTTATGCAAATGAGCGCCGCATGGCAAACGGCATCGCTGAAAAACTGTAGTGGTTGAGAGAAAAGAAGTGTTATACCTAACGGTCGGTAGGGTCGCAAATCTTTTAAATAGGCCCATCGTATCGCAAACGGGTCTGGCAGTGGCGGTTGCACTAGGGTTTTGTTAAACATTACGATAACATGACATCGTTATGAGAGAGTTACGGCTCTAATATCTTTAAGTTGTTGCCAGCGGCCTCTAGAGTTGTTGTTATATCAGTGTATGTGTGTGTGTGCGTGTGTGTGTTTATAACAAAACACAGAAGGGAGCCCAATTGATACTCGTTCCATTCTTCCCGGTTTAATGTTTGACATTAGCCTGGTGCGTTCTTGACATTAAGGCGAGATTATTTCGCGTACAGCTATTGTGTGAAGCGGGTTTGATAAATGTCATTAACCAAGTGTGTGGGTGTGTTGATTGGACACGATGGACAGCTGTGTTTTGTTCTATACTTTGATGTGTTTCTAGGGAAACGACACGTCTGCTTCTATATTATGAATGTGACCTAAGGGTGTAGAATTTCTACACTTGCCATATATATATACATGTATACATGTATAAAATAACGACATCATCTTGTATTGTTGACGTTAAAGTTTATCTGTGAAAATGAAGATGCGACACTTTTCAACCCGACGGCAATTGCTGTTTTCAACTACTTTTCATCACTCAACGCGACACCAGATTTTATATGAATATTCATATAGGTACTCAACACAATCTAGATTCATTTTTAACTATTACCACATATTGCTACCTTCTTCATACTCAGTATGAAGTATTAGGCCAGTAACATAATACTTACATCGACAGTGACTCCTGGAAGTGGAAAGACCTGGGTGTGTGGCTTATCTCTGGGTAGATATCGAAAGAATTCATTCCCATCCTTGTACCATTTGACCGAGTACAAAACGTCTCCATCTAGATTATAGTGGCACTCCAATCGAGCACTTTGATCTCGCACTGTGTGGTTCGGAATCCGTACCTCCACCAGCGTTAAACCATAAATATCTGAAACAGACAACAATCACCAATCAATTCTTAGATTCTCGGTACACTAAGCATCCTCATACACATACACACCAGAGCAACTCACTTACAACAAAAATAATAATACGAAGGAACGAAAACATCCAAGGCCCGTGGGGCAATTAAAGTTCAGACTTAATATCAACAGAGTCTTGTGCAATAACACGAGTATTGTTCCGAGTGTATAAGAGTGGCGCTGCTAGTCTTCCGGGGCCGAGATACTAATTCCACTATATAATTCAGCATGACATGCGAGGAGAGTTAGTTTTAAATGTGGTGTGTATATATATATATTAGTGTGAGTGTCAGCGTCATATTCTGCTTATTTCAGCCCTAGTAGTAGTAGTGGTAGTAGTAGTCGAGTTATGTGTGTGTGTGTGTTAATGCGAATGAAAGGCTCTCAGTATACAAACGCGTTGGCGTGTAATGTGTATTCCATTTTGTATAATGAGTTGGAGACGACTTTCCCATTTACGTTTGTTTCACTTGTTCAAACCGACAGAGTGCATATTATTCTGTTATATATGAATGCGCGTTAGTAGTTTAATTCATAATAAGGAATACTAGTCTAATTAAGCGATAATTACCATTTCTTCATTTATATCTAAACATTATTGAAGTAAAGTAACAAATTATTTACATGCCTGCCGACGATGGATTAAATATTTAATTGAACCATCCGTCGCAACAACAAGTCTATTATTGCCGAGAAGGTAACAATGTTATATAAATACCATATTGCAGACTCACTGATATCAGAAACACAATCTGGCCCAGTTAATGGAATTTTATTACGACCGGAACGGGGGTAAATTAAAACACCCATTTTAATTATTGGACGCGTGTAGCGTGCACGGGCTCGAATCAACCCTTGTTTTATTAGCGACCGCGTGGTTTTTTGTCATTACAAATGCGTATGCGCGAAAAAATAATTAACACTCGCGCATTTAAAACCATTTGAAATTGAATTAGAAACGATTTTTGTCGCTGCCCAAGTTCTCTGATCCAGCGAAGGTATGGAGAATTTGTAATATGCCCGAGTAAAGTGTCGTCAAATATTTAAATACGGTGCGCGGTCCTGTAAATAATTTCGAAATAGTTTAATAATGGATGCGGTCGGGCCACGGCCCATAGCTGCTAAATCATGCGATCCCTCTTTTGTTGTAAGTTTCGGGGTTGATTGTATTTCGTTCGCGCGTTACCAGAATGTTTGTTTGGGATCATACGTACATACATACATGAGGAGATGCTCCCTGCCACGTTCGAAACTTTTCCGTCGGTGCGGTGGTCCAATAGAAAAATTAATATGAGCCCCCGCGATTGCGTTTGTATTCAATTGATGAGGTTCCCAAAGTTTTGGGCCCGAAAAATCAATGCGTGTGATGCGTTGCAAAAAGTTTGCCACTATATCGCTAAATGGATTTCGAGTTTTTTGTTAGTATTTCGGTATTTTCGGCACAGAAACTAACACTCGGTTAACTAAATCTCGTTACTGTCAGTCAAGTGGGTGTCTAGCCCAGACGGACATGGATTGGCAGCAGCCGGAAAGATGGTCTGTTTTCCAATAATTCAATAGACAATAAGAGTTGTTTTTCGTCATGTATAGTAATACTCGTACCATGTTGCAACATGGTATTACACTCAGCGAGCCAGAGTGCTGTTGCTTTAAGCAAATGCAAGAAACGGGTGGCCGTTGAATCATTCATTCATTCATTCTTGATTCAAAGTTGCGCTAATATGGCAGAGACGGGGAAAAAAAAAAAACCCCCGGCGCAGAAACAGTGAATAATTTAAACTATATATGTGGTAACAGTTTGAATGAGGTGCACGTGTGTGTTCATAAAATTTTCACTGGTAACGCGAATAAATGTTCTATTTTGCCCCCGCGTCGAAACTTTTCGCCAAACTTGGAATAAATTTTAACGTTCTCTCTTCGTTCGCACGAATAAATCTTCCAAGGCTCTTAAATCCGTGAATATTATTGACTGCCTGCCACACACCGAGGGTCACACACACACACACAAACACGCACAACATTTGAATCAACTCACAAATACCCTTTTTTGCTACACATATATTGTCGATTTATCGCAAATGTTTTGTTTTTGGGAATAAATTTTATTGCCCTTTTCTATTTATACTAGAATTGAATAGGTACATACATACATACATCCACACATAATAATAGATAGATAGATAGATGGATATTGTTTCTTTGTATAAAGTGTGTTAGTTCTGGATGGTATTTAGTGCGGGACGAATGGTGTTTCCGTTGCAGACAGGAAGTGAGGTAGAGGCGTAACCGTTAGGTCGTATATCACGTGATCGGTCCGGGTGCGGTGGTGTTCGCTGTTCGCTGCAGGCGCGCATTCCGTTGTCTTTGCGGCGTTACGACGATCTGTTCCTTCGTCGTACTGTCAACCGTAGCTACGTCACACGCACACTACGCCCTCTCTTTAACAGGCACGAAAGCACACTAGTAGTATGCATTGTACTGTAAGAGCCATACACACACACACACACACATGCATCGTTTATCTTTAAAGAAACAATAGGAAAAAAAAGAACATACGGCGCTAAGGGTGAAGGAAGTGGGTTGTTGTTGTTGTTGCTGTTGTTGCCACCAGACACAAACACATAGTGTACCGGTTCAAAAGTAAAAAAATTAATTAAGGCATTTTCTTTGGCGTACAACTGGTATGTTCATTAAAAATTTCCCAGCTGCTGAACCTCCGTGTGAATATATTGGCAAATAAGTTTTTTCGTTGGGCTTTATAAAAATGTCCACTAGAAAAACGTGTTTTACCGCAAAACCTAGTGTGTTTTTAATGAGTGTTTCTGCACGAGTTCCTCGGGAGCTTCGGCAAAGCTTCATAGAATTATCTATCAATTTGAAATTAAAATTTTATTACAAAATGCACCGAAGCACCGTCGTCATGTTATAAGATGAATAATCGCTTTAATAAAATTGCGGCTGAAAGTAATAGTCTTTTTTATTACGCGCGCGCGGAAAGACGTCGCGGTTTCGGTCTTTCTATCAGATGCGAACCAACCAACCAACCAACCAACCGTATACGGTTCACCACAACTTTTTCTACTTTTTCCCCGAAACTTTTTACGTTTTCTGCTGTCTTTTGTTTGAATTCTTTAATAGATTCCTCGCGGAAAACAAACGAAAAGGAGCTATTCATTTGTTTAATCTGCCGTTTGAAGTTTGTCACAGCAGAAAGAATGTTCAAATCACTTTTTATTTCACCTCTCATACAACATTGTCTCTAACGAATCACTGTTGTTGTTGTTGTTGTACATGCATACATACATACATACATATATAGTTGCATTTTGTTTATTTTGTATCTAATAAGTTACAAACAAGTTCAAATAGAATTTTATTTATTTTAAAAGTGGTATTATTGCAACTGGCATCTTAGCTTTTACAAAACTATCGTGGCGTTACGTTACGCCAAACGAATGAAATTCAATAAGACATGTCGCCGAGTGGCCACTTTGTGGAATCACAAGTAATTTTGCTTATACTCTAGGATTTATTTCAATCAATGTCACACATACACATGCAATCTGTTAAAACACATTAACCTACCAGTACATGATGAAATTTGATTGTGTGACTGTTTGATATTTGTTTTCAGTCAGAGTTTGAAAAAGCTTTTTAAGAACTAAAGAAAAAAAATAAAACATTAATCAAATGTTGTCGTGAAGATAAAAAATGTATATCTTTTTATATGAAATTAATTCGATTTAGTAGTAGTAGTGGTAGTGAACCCTTTTTGATTTATTTGCTTTTGCAAAAGTAGATAAATGTTAGTAGTTGATCATTAAATTCTCATCGTTAAATCTGCCAATAGTCGATGGTACATTAATTGCGTTCGTATTTCTGTGATTGGCCCATCTAGAACGTTCTAGAAGAAGATTCGTTTTCCAGACTGCAATTTCTCCGCTCTCTTAGCCGTGCGTGTCCTTCAAGGACAACAACGACTGTACGTAATGGCCCCGTAGAGATCAATGCAAATCCTTAACGTTCACATCCGAAAATAAACATAAAAGAACACTCGTGCATAATAACACTGATTTGATTGCCTCATTTTTATACAAATTACAAGATTAACTACATATGTCTGCATGTATGTCTGCATGTATGTACATGTTTGAAAATATATACATAGGTATGTATATAGTACTGTGGTTGTTCTGCATCCTTCAAGTTTGCTAAGAAAACAAACTGGCGTTTCGTTGTGATTACGTAGTAAAACAATGAGAACCGTGAACGTGCGACGAATTTCACCGTTGCGTTGAAACAAAAGATTTACTCTGTGTTTTTGTTTCGTGTTTCTTTTGCCTCGTGTTTTGTTTCACGCTGGGGCCAAGAATCGAAGTGGGACACTTTGTAAACCAAACAACGAAAAGAGAGCATGTGTGGTCAAATCAAATCAAATCAAATCAAAACCGTGCAATGATTGATAATAACATTGAGTTAATGTCACTGACTGACTACTACTAACGTTACTTACGTACAACAAATTGAAAAGCCATTTGTAACAAGGCCGAAAACAAAATAAGATATGAAATAAGCATGCTAGATTACAGTGTACTCAACTGCTTAGGTAAAAGGATGGTGGCGTGATACAAATGAAGTGGCCCTGGCTTATAATACCGAGGAGTACGCGACAATTTGTCTCGGTTAGCGGTGCAGCCTTAATCGTTAAATGTATCCAATTACTTTCCTGGCGCAGTCCTGGATTAACCAGAACACTGTGTGGCTTCTAGAGTGAGTTATGAACTGTTTCGAAATAACCCTACCTACCACTAGCGCGTCCTACTATTTCTTTATACATTCATAAACTTTCATAATACGATATAATCAGTTGAATGTCTTTCACACACTTGAAATGGTTCATTCTCGAAAGAATTCTTCTTCTGGTGTTTGCGCGAGACTTTTTTTTTTTTT
The DNA here is from genome assembly GCA_944738965.1 of Nebria brevicollis. Lineage (NCBI taxonomy): Eukaryota > Metazoa > Arthropoda > Insecta > Coleoptera > Carabidae > Nebria > Nebria brevicollis. Next base: position 11,707,101 of record OX122904.1, read on the forward strand.
TTTTAATTAGAAAAACAAATATTTTCAGTGTTCCCATGATGAAAACTGCAGGAATATCTCGAGATTCGTTTGAATTCAGAGTGCGTGCCAAAGTTATATAAGAAAACATTAAGATATGCATCTTTTGCGAGGAACGTTTGACTTCCACCAGGGGTCAACATACAATGGGGGGGCCACGACGCGTGTCAACCTTAGGCGACCTGATTTTAATATGACGAATCGGGTTACCTACTCCTGCGAGTAGGCGTTGTGGGAAAAACCACCCCAAAATGTGTGATAAATTTTATTGTCAGCCTATTTGTCAATGATGGTCGTACATCACGATGCCCCTCTCCACCGCACCCCCAAAAACTCTCTCTGTGTATTCCAAACATCACGACATAAATCACAGCCGGAGCTGATCACTCTTCATACATGCGTTCGCATATTAATCACTTGTTTAAATGTGACGCGCAACTCGATGTCCATTTGAGGGCTGTGTGTCGGTCGGTCGTTCGCCGGCCATTTGATCATTTTGTTTGGCGCACGTACATACATATGCCAATTTGTAGCCGATATCACTGTTATTGTTGCCATTATTATTTTCACACAAAAAATAACGCGTGCTCGTGTTGGGAATCGTTTCAACAAGATATTTGTTTAGTTTTCTACTAGTCGAGACTATATCGTCGACGCGCGTGTGTGGCGTGTAATATTGAATATTTAACGTAGCAAAACCGACTAAGAATAATAGCCTGTCAATTTAACTGGTTGTTTATCGAATGTATAGTAGATTGATCGGTGGACAGAGACGCCCACAGCTCGTTTTAAAAATGCACACAGGTGTCTACGCCGACCGAACACCAATCCATCTTTATGACGTCCAAACTTATCGACCTTCCTGTGTGCTACGTACTTTATTTACTCTGCGAAACAATTTACACTATTTACACCAAATTTGTTTTCCTGTTGTTGTTGTTACTACTGCTGCTGCTGCACTTTCCACTAGTAACGACGACATTCGATTTGATTGGGTATACCTATAAATTGCAAAGGGGGCACACGTATAGGTTCATAAAAATTGTCGATGAGATAGGGAGGCATCGATTAAAATACAATCAAGCCGAATCCATAATTCCTCAAGTTTTTTGCCGTCCGATGTTCCCGCTGTCGAAGTTCTTCGGTAAACTGCAAAACACCTCCGCCGGATTTCATTCCAGTACATTTAGCCACCCGCCTCGAAATTCGCCCTCTTCCATCCCCGTCTCACTTCTCTTTGCCCCGCGACGTTATTCATTATACAAGTTCCGCATGCTGTATTTCGTCCATGTTGCGCAGCAGCCGGGGGCCGAAGAAGAAAAAATCGCAAACTTAAAGCGAATGAAGAAAAAAGTTAGCACGCGCGTCAGTTTCGCGAGGCATCAGCTGTCGCACCAAGAAAACAAGATGATGAAAAAATAGAAGTAATGTGCGGTATATTTGGTGTTAACAAGTTCCAAACTATGAACAACTTTCATTACTCTTGTAACCTGGGGAAGAAATTTTACGTCATCTACACACACACACACACATTCACACAAACAGATACATAAAACTGGTTTAGGCATTTTAAAATTTCATTGACGTAAATATTATAACCATATATGATGGAAATATGATATCGGATGGATATTTGCGTCCGTAGGTATTTTCGGTCTCATTTGCTGTTTTATTTACATATTATGTGAGCATAAATTTTTGTAATATTGCCGGACTATTACAACACTAATACGCTGCGAGCATTATTAAATACGTGTACACATGAGTGTTGTGTTTGTTAGGAAAATGTATGTTTTTCCAATAACGCATATATATACGTATGTTTACAGCTGCATATATAAAATTAAATGACGAACTGGAATGAAAAAAAAAAAAAAAAAACCATTCGAATGTATTATTTGATTGGTGGGGCAATACACACGACGTGCACACTCTGTGCGTGAGCTATGGAAATTGCTATATTTCCGGTTTCACACGATACACAGTGCGTCATTTCCGTCAGCGTATTTATTCACAATGAAATATCAAATTAATTGTTTTTAAATCCCCGGAATAAATGCGAATGAATCAGAAACTTGGTATTTGAGGAAAAAGAAGTTTCTTTTTATTTATTTTTTTTTGTATTTATTTGGGTTGTGTGCGTGTGTCAATAGATACGTATATGTAGGTACGTCGCAACAGCGAATGGAAGCAAAAAGAAAAATGGTCCATTTGAACTCATGGGACACGGTTTCAACATGGGCCACACATGAGTGAGATGGCCGACGTGGCAAATTGAACGTTATCCTAACAAGTCAGTCGCCTTCCGGTGAGTATGTCATTTGTCAAAACAGCGCCGGTCACCGGCCGTGACAAGAATACGAAACACTCTACGATATATATGTATACGAGAATAAATATCATACATATATTATATATATATATATGTGCGGCATACTACGATGTAGAGGTGCAAATAAAAAAATTTGCACATTTATTGAAAATCTAAGAAACGCGATAAGTTAATGAATGCGAAACATTTAATTACCGCGTGGTGATTTATGTGATGCAGGAAATAATTAACATTTGGGTCGGGGCACAAAAGTGACGAATCGTTGTTAATAGTAACAAAATTGCGCAACGAAAAGTAGAGCACACGTCACTGGCATCGAGATTTGTTTGTTACGAGATAGTAAGCGCGAAACAACTGTTTAAATATATACGTATGTATGTATGTAGGTACATTTGCTGGAAGGAATGTAACTGAAGACTGACAAGGTACTGCGTGCAGTGCAGTGCAGGGTTGGCACAAAAAGCAAAAATGGCCGTGTTTCGTTGTGCATTGTGAAATACATAGAAGAGTAACCGTTCCTGATGGCTGATAAAGCGCACTATGCTAGAAAAGACAGCTCTCGGTGTGATTGAGGATTGAAACTTGGGGATATTGTGGCCTCGTGTAGTGGTAGCTTAGTGATTTCCCAAGGCCCTGGTTCCCGACCATACAATCACTTTCATTAATCTTAGAAAGTGTGGGTGGGAAACAAAGTGAAGCGCCCGCTTGCAACGATGAGAGGTCCCAGTCAAATACGCGCACATGTGCCTCCACCCAAATTATACCATTCTTAAAAGAATTTACAGACACCTATAAATACCAACACAACCAATTCTTCATCAATTTAAATCACTACTTCTTTCTTATACGTTGTAATTATGAACAAATTCGATCTCGAAATTTCAACTGAAATAAATCTTTTAATCTTCCCTGAATCGAATCTGACTGTTTTATATTTAATATTCAATATATTTAGTGAAAAAATGTTTCAAAGGTTAGCGGAATATTATTAATTAGTAAAATTTAAAAAAAAACTGCAATTTAAAATGGGTCAACACACAACTACCCTACGTGCCTGAAGTAACAAATTTGTAATTAAATGTTTATAAATAATAAATTAGCATTATTTATATTTTATTAGAATTGGTTCATTTTTGGAACAATATGTATACATGTATAATTTTATAATAATAACTAATTATAAAATTACGGTCCAAATAGTTCGGAGAATTTTAATTACTGGTATATGTGGGTAAGATATACGGGTACTCATTAGTAAAAATGTTAAATTTTGTAGAATAAAATGAAAATTAAAATGAAAATTTCTCTTTTGGATTGTGGGGTCTGGTCGTGTTTTTCCGGGAATCATTCGATATTGCATCAGTTGTTGTATTTACGTCCGCGGTGATTAAATAAAGGGTGGTGTACACGATATTTAATTGGGGCGCAGCGAGCAACGAACCAGTGAGACGATTTTAATTAAGTTTACGATGTCGTTAGTTTTATGGTACAAGATGTTTCATTTTTTGAAATTGTACCAACTTTCAAATTAAAACGAACTTAAATCTTACAATATCAATTTGTTTTATACACATATGAAATAAGTTACTCTGTTGTGTGTGTGTCTGTGTGGGGAAAGTATATTATTCAAGTGTGCGACAAATAGTAATAATAATATGATGATGACACATGAGTCAGGCGCATTTTGATTTTACAGCTGCCACGTTATATGACATACGATTAAAACTTATTACGGGTAATAATAATTATATTACGGTCGCATTAGTCGCAGCAATAAAACGATATGGCAACATTGGATTGCGTCGCGACGCTTGTAAACTGCAGGCGACAGCACAAAACAAATGTGCAACCTAGTTCGAACAATTTGTTCTTTTTTGTTTGAGGACTAAAATAACAAAATATACAGTCGCATCAGCGTCGTCTTTAGTGGGACAATTAGGGCGGATACCCAACCCTATAATAGCGCACGTGGGGGGTGCGGTTGCAATTGTTTTTCCGACGGTGGCAGTCTTAATGTTTACGGTATTTGCCACTAACGGAACGAGCACAGAACAGCACAGCGGCATTCACAATAAAATGAACACCGACAGACAGACAGACAGACAAACAGATAAAAGAACTCTCTGTGTGTTATTGTTGGTGGGCGAGCTGACAAACAGATGATGACAGATAAAATTGAACGGTGCCTTGACAATGTTCCAATAACGAACATATATTTCTTTTCATCATTGCTTCTTTAGTATTATTGGCTCACGTTTTCTGTCTGTTTGTCTGTTGTTGCGGTATTAACACTTTGCAAACAGTGTCACTTTTTGATTTTTCTTCCTTTTATACAAAGTATTTTAATAAACGTCTATAAAAATCATTTTTCCCCCTCTAAATATACATACAAGACATATTACGTATGTGTATAGCTGCTATATAGGTATATGTAAGATGAGATATAGGACACGACGAGTAATTGTCCGTAATCCGCTTACGTAGTAATCCTTTAAGTCGCATATATATATATATATATAGATTATTTCCGCATACCTCTGGTCTGATGCATAAGTTGATTTCAATTTTCATCTTGTTTCACGGAGCCGGCTGTAGCTATCCGCGGAATAAAAGTTTGCGAACTTTAACACCGACGGACCGGGAATGAATTTCATAGTGGCTCTGCTACGTTGGGAATTTCATTTAACCAGAGCTCCTTGCTATTCAGGCGCGACGCGAATCATTGTAATGCTGAACGAACACCACTTCTTCTCGTGGGAAATGAACGAAAAGACTTGGCTATATTAGTAGGGCAGCCACACTGCTCACACACGCCTCGCCTCACGTTATCGGCAAAGATAATTATTTTCTAATATACCACATCGGCAAAAATTCTACGAATTACATCACAAGCGGCAACTGACACCTTCTTACGCGACAGACAAAAATAAAAATACCCAAGCGTCCCTAATTTTCCACTAATTACAGCGCAGTTAACTTATGGCTGATTACACCACGTCTTACTGGGAGCAGTAAAGAATTAAAAACATTCCACGGCTGGATTTCTTTATTCAAATGAGTGATTTCTTGCGAAATTAAAACCGAGCGCACTTGTTGAAGATGCTTTTGTTTCGCTGTTCCACTCCACATCAGATATAATAATAATAATAATAAGAGAAATGCGCGAGATTTGTTTTTAAAGTTGTTATTAATGTGCACAGTTACGAGAATTCTCCGCTGTCCAACAAAGGCTCGTCAATTAAAGCGTGCGACCAGAACGCTCATTGCTCTAAGTGTATAATGAGTGTGACGATCATAAAAAAGAAACGACCAGTCGCATTCTTGACCTGACCTTCAGCTGTCGGAGACAAATTGACCGACAGATGAATGCCGCGACCATCAAAAAAGAAACAACCGACCGTTGTCTGACGCACATAAAAACGAATTCATTCTTACACCTAGTGCGCGCGATTTTAATTCTTTATAGAAACAAGCGTTTATAGTGGACGATAAATCATGATAAAAAACAGCAAATAAAAGTAATAATAAGAATTGAAGTGGTTGTTGCCGTCCGTAGTTGAAGACGACGGCGATTAATAAAAGCAGAACTTTTCGACGGGGTACGTAGGTAGGTAGGTTTAACACACAACAGGCAAGTCAAGAGGAATTCAACTCAATAGCAATAGGTACCTGGTTAAACAACAGAACAGCGATGGCCGCGAATCGATATCGCCTAAATCTTGGAGCTTTGCATCAATTAATTGTAATTTTCAATGTAATGGTAATCCTCTATCGCCCGTACCGGTAATCGGATTAAATGCTACTTGGTACATATTGCAATTTTCAACAGTATCTTGAACAGTATTATTGCTTCTTTTCCATACCTACTACATATCTATATATATACAATATTTTTATGGCGCAATATCTATATGTTTTGCAAATGGTAAAGAATTAAGAAAAGCAAATTATCCGTTAATAATGAAGACAAATGGTTCATTAAAAAAAAAAAATAATAAAAAACCTCTAGGAATGCATTAAAATACTGGTGATCATTCCACGTATCGTTCGCTGCAAAACTCCAACGTCACTTGATGATTACGGATTAATTTTTGATGGGTCACGAGTCAGGGTAATGACGTCACGTTTAATGTCTTTAATTGCTAAAACGCGGCGTTACTGAAATATACTGACGATGCATAGCATAGTACTCTACGAAGTTGAAATAATTTCTTTTTCGAATGTAGATTGAATTGTTACGCGTCGTAACATATATGTATATATTATAATCTCGATGCCGCCAAAGGTGTGTATGTATGTATGTATGTATGTAATTTTCAGTGTGTTTCTTTGAGGTAGTGGCGTGTTTTCTACAATTAATTTGCTAAAAATTGTATATAAAATGACTACATAGAAACTGGCGCACCCTTTAGTATAGTGTAGTGGGGTTGATATAGAGACATTATAATAACGTCCCTTTGAATGCGTTTTAGCCACGAAAGCACGATAAATTACAGGCAATCACCGAATTGATGTATTATTGGCAGCATGCGATTCGAAATGGAGCCAAATGAAATATTTAATTTGCTCGTGTGTTAAAATTAGCATTAGGGAGCGAAAAGAAGTAGCAGTGGAATCGTTTCAAGTATGTTATGACCCATGGAAGAGGAACGTGAGAGTGGATCGGTTGTTTGTTTTTCCAGGCGGCTGGACGCTGGCCACACACGTACTTCGAAAACGTACGCAGTACGTTTGTGTGAATCGGAAATAATTTCAGGACTCTCTTCTGGCCTGTGATTGCGGTAAACACCGGACGAGCCATGGCTGCGTCAGTGTTTATTTCACCGGAATTCATCCTAAACACAAACTTGGTGGCGGCCGCGGCGACCGCTGCGTCTAGGCGGTTATTCCTCTTTCACGTCGAAGCCTACAATGTTTTCTCGATAAACAAAGCACACAAGCCGACACATTTAAACATTTATATCCATATGCATATGGGATTACTTTTAGCGTACATAAATAATCAACTAACACTATATGTATTGCTGTTTAAGTTTTCAAATAATAATAATAATAATAATAACCATCTTTAATGACGTTCATGTTAATGTCATGCTGATGATGAATAACTATTTCGTTCATTTGTTTGTATGATTATCACCATCAGTGTAGCTTTATTGTACATACATACATACATACATACATACAATACAAAAGCCTGTATTTATAAATAATTAAGCAGAAAATCAAATGTCCACTGATGTTAATCTCATAAAAGCTTTATTCATTCCCAGTCAATAATTGCGCTATACATTTAATAAATTACGATCGAAACGACTATTTAACCTATATTAATATACGCCAACGCAATAATGCTTAGAACAACCGCTTAAATATTTAGGGTAACAAATAGTAGCGCAAACAATTTTTACTTTTTTGAACAAAGTTATAAATGAAAAACATTTTAATGAAAATATATCATTTGACCTTTCCCAAATACTGTTTTGGATTGACGCTTGTCTGTTTCTCTCTTTCTACGTATAAGAAAGTTCAATACAAACCATTCTAAATGTTTTTAATATAATTATAAAATTATAATACATGTACATGGAGAGTGGGAGTATAAAATGATGCAAGTTACTAATTGTAAAATAATTAACGGCAAATAATTCAGTTTACAAAATAAATAAATAGAATTTGTGTAGGCGCGGCTATTAATTAAATATACAATAATACAATTGGTGATAGCTCCCGCTACTGCACTATAAATGTTATCTTTGAAGTATATTTCATTTTTTGTTTCCAAACGCGCGTTCTGATCGAATTTTATTGAACAAGTAAGTACTTGATGCATGTATGTACGTACAGGTACTTCAGCAACAGTTTGTTTTCTTTGGGATGGTCAAGAGACGGCAATACTGTTTTATGATGGCTGCCTCTAGAATGTTTTTGTTCATGAAATCATAATGACGCGACGAGACCACGGCGAGCTTCGAACATATGTATGTACATACATACGTACGTACTTGAGTGCTTTGTTAATGGATTCAAGCAAATATTTTATGAGCAATTATTCACTGTTTAATAACATACTTGTACCAAATTTATTTATTATTGTAATATCCCTAGTACGAGTAGTATTTTTGAGCTAAAAGTTTATTGACGTGTGTGTGTGTGTGTTTTGGTAAAAGAATAATCACTGTACAGCAGTGCGGTAGAAGCGAAATTAAATATTGTAATATATGCGCGTTGCGTTTCGCTAGCGCTCAAAATCAAGTTGCTCCTTATTGTCTTTGTGCTTTTACGTTCGGCGCAGTGATGGATGGCTCTGTACGATACGTACCATTTCTTTGTGGATTTTATGTTAATTACAAAACAATCGTATAGATAATATAGATAGAGTAGAATTTAATTAAAAATTACACACCATCAATTGTTTGAATCTACGATTTAATTTATGTGCGCGATGCGTGTGTGAATATACATATGGGAAGAACTGAGTGTGAATTTAATGTCAATCATGTTAATTCGATGGGAACCAACAAATGAATAGACTGACAGCTCATCCGATACATTTTATCGGACAGTTTATTATGAACTTAATACGATTACATATGCTAATGGACGCACTGATAATGCACCCCAGATTTAGTACTACATTAAAGTTTACCTTTGCTTAAACAATTCCATATACTAAATAATTTTTATTCGACAATAAATAAACTATAGATACTAAAATAGCAATATAGAGCACTTTATAATTTTTTTTTATTTGCGCTATATTTTGACAATTTTTTTCTAACAACCAGTAAAAGTTACGATTGGAAACTGTCGGCCGGTGACGTCAGCAGAGCGCGATTATCATGCAACCGCCGTTGGTGCCTACAATTCAATTGTTTCGCCCGGCAAAAAATGACAGAAAAAAAAACAAACAAACACAAAGCCACCTCTCGATCCGGTAGCGACATTATTTTGTTTTACGTAGTGTGTTTCCGCCATGGATATCCGCGATGTTTTCGCCCAACAATGGGCCGATCGTTTAAAAAACGAGGCCATATTTCATCCAATGCGCCGCGGCGATCACCAAACGACCGCCGTGCTTCTCCCATTTTTTTTTTTTACACAACCATAACATTTATTGGCAAAATTGAAACACATCTATTAGTTATGACCGCAAATATAAAACAATTATATCCATAGATGCTTTAAATGTATTCCCAAAGTGTGCTAACATATTTTAGCGCGTAATTATTTCCTTTATTTATTCCGCGAGATAATGATGTTTACGTGTGAGTTTTATAGTATTTATTCGGTTAGTAAGTACATAGGACGATAATGCAAAAGCAGTACTAACGTCGTATCGAAAGGACAGGTCATAAAGTTTCATTACTTCATCGGGGCGGTCGGTAAAAAAGCTCTCTATCTTCCGGAGAAGAGTGAAAGAAGAGCGTATTTTGCCACGTACAAATGATCAAACCATCCACATGGAGTAGTGTCGTTCGATCATCGACTTTTTCCGGTCATCCCCACACAAACCAAACACTTATTGGTGGAAGCGCAAAAGTGTTATAGAGTCTATAGAAATTTAGTTATGCATGGCGCTGTGTATATAGTGAAGTTTATTATGTGGATTTATCAAACAAAAAAAATAAATAAATTCTAATCAAAAAACAAGTGGATTTCATTTGAGTAAAGCGGGTGTATTTGAAGAGCGTATTGTTTATTTAAACTTTGTCGGGATTTTTTTTTTTTTTTTTTTATTATTATATTTGATATATGGCTGTGTTATGTGAGAGCGAAAGAAAATATTTGGACTGTAAAAATGTGGTGCTGTGTCGCGTTGTTATTCTTTTACTTTACGTTAAATTGATTTTCATTGTTCAATTTTGTTTTATGTTATCCGCAACAGCGGCGCTGCAGAAATAATAACAAATAAGAATGCTGCCCCGCTATATACCTATAGTGGGTTTTCGTACACAAAAAAATTATAAGTAGCTACGGTAAAATAAACAAGTCGCTGCCACAACAGAGTTGTCTTTGATTTTAACTGAAAATTATGATTGCAATTTTTTTTATATGGTAGGCTCTGACAGTGTTTGTCAATAGAAGCGTATTGTTGAAACAATTGAAGAGACAGTTATTTGATTACTGTCGTAAAAGGACGAAACACTTACTTCCTTCCTTCCTTCCTTTCTTCGTGCGACGATAACAATATTCATTATGAATTCAAAATTGGTAGCTACCCATGTCGTTACCGCAACATCGCGTATAAAAAGGTCGTTGAAGACTCCGTCGATCGTTTTTCCAATAACGATACTTGGAAAATTATAATTGAATTAAATTTTCTTACTAAGTATTTTCGAGTGGATAAAAAAAAAAAACGGAAAATGAAATTACGAAGAAATGTATAAACGACACAATTACTTTTAATATATATTTAACGATAATTGTCCGAATAATAACCGCTATTATTTCCGTGACTGATCGAATATATTAAATGATTTCAGTTAATTTCAATAATTCTAGCAGCTGCAGTCGATTTGAGTAACATTTTGCTTCATGTTGACGTTTAGCGATTTCCTCACGTCAGCGATATTAAAACGCATCGGGAATATTTTATAAGTCGCACCCTCGCCACCCTAAATCCCTAAAGGTGGCCGACAGAGAGAAAAAGCATTGATCTTTTCAAGTTTCCGATTGCTTGATAAATCTCAATAGAATGTATGACTGAAAACGGCAGAAGGTCACATTATATCATCATCACTGTTGTGGCGTTGCCATAGCGATAGGGCAGGGACGTCATAACAAGGAAATCTTACACGGAATATATATATATATATATATATATATATATATATATATATATATATATATATATATATATATATATATATAAATAAATGCGTGTGTGTGTGTGCGCTTGTCTGACTTTGGACCTTCCCTGTATCGAGTCTGACTAATTTTGGAATTACGTCTGTCTGTTTGGCTGTGTGAGTAAGAAAGGGAATGAGTGTGTGTGTGTGTGTGTGTGTGTGTATGCTCTACAGGCTAAACGTTTGAAGGTATAGTTATGAAACTTTAAACTTAAGATTTGTATATGTTTGGCTTGAAAATCTCCTACTTTGGAATATAATATTCAAACCGGAAATGAATGTTTATTCTAGCAATTTTTAAGATATTTATTTAGTGAAATAGGATATCAATGGTCAATATAAATATTATAAATTAGTAGAATAATAAAAATATGATATATTTTAAAAATAGTGTTTTCTTGAACTATTAAAAATGTGTATTTGAATATTTCTGTAATTTAAACAAAACACTTATACGAAAGTTTAGTGGGGATATTTTATGTTATAACTAAGTAATTTAAATGTGTTGGTATTGTTTATATAATGTATAAACCGTATGTGCGAATATATAGATGCATGGGTAAAATGTAGTTTTAATTTAAATGAAATTTCCCAGAGTGGGCGCAACGTTGACAAATAAAGATGTATAGTCAGGCCGAGTGCGCAATCAAGTTGACAGCATATCCGGCGTCACCTTGGGCGCACATGCATTACATATAGGTAAACCGATGGGCCCCTCGAGACTTGCATCACGTGGCAAATGTTTGCACATTTTGCCTAGCGTTCGAATAATTCTCATACAGGCTACCGTACGTACGTACATACATATAATATGCTTTGCGATACTAAACTCTAAAGTTAACCTAGCCAAGCCGGGACAACCTCTAATCAGCATTGTTAAGTGAATACACGGCGCAGAAACTTTGTCTTCTAATTATTAAACACGTGCGCGCTTATTACATCGCTCGGCACACCGTTTAAATGACCCTCCCCATAAATTCACCATAAACATATCGTTTATCACATTATGCATCTCATGCACTATTGATGATGCCAACTAAATCTGTTCAAGTAGTCAAAATAGAAAAAAAAAATCAAAAGAGAATATGAAATAATATAAAATATCGCTGTTTTAATAAAGAATAATGCTTTTAGGGTGGCTCAGGGTAGTGTGAAAGGTAAAGTAGTCACACACATACATTGAAATGTGAGTATGCGAATGTGTATAATCATTTTTCAAGCACATGAATAATGCATGTTGTCACATTTCGCCGTATTTCTTGTGTGCCTCTGGCTGTCTGATAGGTTAGGAAATGACGTTTCGGCTCTCGTGTCTGAATAAATAAACGTGTTAAAAATATGGCCAAAGACTGATGTAACTGTGCAGACTATTTGGCAAGCCGTTTCACTTGGTAAAAATGTAAATAGCAAATTTGCGCAAATGCCTATGTGTGGGGAATAAAGTCCTAAAAGTCAGTGAGTCGTATAACTCAAGTACCCTTTTATTAATATTAACTGTCAACATGTATAGTGCAACATATCCCTTAGGCGCGTCATAAAAAAGGGCCGTCATTAAAACAGCACATGTATTGTCGCTGCTGATTTTATATGACCCACAAATAATATGGTAATTCCTATTATATAAATATGATAAACAGCGCTCTTTAATAAAGCAACGCTACAGCGGTGATATTTAGCGTCAAGCGTCACAAGATTAACACATTGATTTTTTTTTGTTCTTCTACGTACATACATACATCCACTCGCTGCGTTGTTCGCTGTTCTTGTTCTCGGCGGCCATAAAGACTGTTACAGATGTAAAGTGTACGTTTTACAACAAAGACGTAAGAAGTGGAGGTTCTAGAGGGTCTATTACAGAGAACAAAGGTTCGCGGAGTAATTTCTATGCACCCCTGCAGGTTGCCATTAACCACGGCGGCCAATTTGTACGCACTGTGCTCGCAGCCAGCGACTCGACTGTACGCCATGCGTATACGAAAACACCGTGCATCAAATTGAAAAATTTACATAAAATACACGTGGCGCTCAGATATTTCGGTCGCACGACACGCACCAACAATTTTTCGAGTTAAATATCACGGTTTTCCAACACATCCTATCACAGCAAAGAATTATTATCGTATTTGGCATTTGTATTTAAAAAGTGTTTTTGTAAATAAGTGCTTGTACATACATACATATATGTATATGTATATGTTTAGGTACTAGTGGTGAATTTCGAACCGAATTTAATAACAATGGGACCACGAGTGAAATGTAGCTGGTCTGTGGCGGCGTAGTTATTAAGATCGGCCGATAAGTCGCGCTGACTTATCGGCCGATTTTGTTTGTTAATAACATATTTTGCGGGCAGTAAAACGTAACGAGCGGACGTTTTGTTTTCGTCTCCATGGCATGTTCAATGGCCGTTTGGAAGCACACAGCATCGCACGAAAACACAAACGACAATTTCCAAACTTTATCATGCGTGTAATCCGGGATTCGATCTAAAACGGTTATGAATATTGGCGAAAGATTATCGGCGATGCGACGGTGCGACAGGAAGGGGGTGGGAAGAGGGAGGAAGATGGCTTTTAAATTAGAAATTACGCTGTGACTTTTCTACCAAACCAAACAACGCATTTGATGACTAACCTTGCCCCACTTATATCTAGTAGTTTGTAGTACATATGTACATACAATTATTGTGAATTTGTTTCTTTAAATATATATATACTATATATATTTTTTGGAATAAAATTGCCGCGCCTAGGGACACATTCACGTTGGCGCTTTCCAACAAACATACAATATTAAAGTTTAATAATACGTTTTGAGACACGCCGCGGACCATAGCTCATATTGGGGTTGTTGTCGCACCGGGACACGACCGCGGAAGTGCGGAGGCACAATGAAGCAACCATAAGTGCGATCTGATACTCCCTGGCCGGTGCTTCATCACGTCAATTCCCCCGAGATACATACACCCCCCGCCCTTCCGTACTAAAGCCACTCATTCATAACATGTGCGCTCATTATACAATTCCAATTTACGGAAAATTTGTGCAACAATTTATTTACAAATCAAATCATTGTTCACTGATTTACACCTACACACACACACAAATGAATATAAATATATATATATATATATATATATATATATATATATATATATATATATAAAATGGGGTTTAATCGAGGTTGTTACTCCTTGGGTTAAAAAGTATAATGAAACGTCGCTGCTTTGTTGACATAAATTTTTGATATAACGTATGTTCTGGAGACAACGTTGAATTGTCTCATCAATTATTTAGCATTTTATAAACCACGGGAAAAAGTAATTTAACATCTAACAAGCAAAAATAATGAAGGTATATCTAGGGCGTCCCATTGCATTTATAGGTAATCTGGGAAGGTTTTATAATTAAAACGAACTAATTCGATATTCATGTTTGAAACCATATCTGCCGTACGTATAATACGTATTACATGAAATGTCATATACTCGTATGTATGTAGTATGTATGTACATACGTATGTACGGGTATAACAAGTAATGTTCCACTATTAATACTATAGAATTAAAGTGTTTTAAAATTCATATAATCTAGTGGGCGATTATTTTCTTTATCTACACCGCACCGTCATAAGTTGCAAATTGTAAGCGCAATCGAATAGCGATGATATATAATATATATATATATACGTATAGGAACTGCAACACGCTATACACCAATCAATCTAGGCGACTACTGAAACTAAAAGGCTCGCTGAAAGCGAGTCTGACAAATAAATGTTTGCAAAATAAACTAAATGAATGTGCTGGTGTCTATCAGCAGCAGCAGGCATTGCTTGGGGGTGGTGTATCTTATTGCATATATTGCTTTACCAGTCACGGAAATAGATCCCATGATGGCATCAATGCGTGTGTGTGTGTGTTGGTTTTATTACTGTCGATTGTGCTTTGTCGTCGATCGTGTTTTATCTGACAGGATGCGACAGCCAAAGGACGATGCCGTGTCACCGCAGGACAAAGATGGAGAGAAAGTGTAAATAAAACGGTGAACATGTATGTGTGTGTGTGTGTGTTTGATACACGAAGAAGACAGTGTATTGTGTTTTGTATGTGTGGGTGTTTGCGGTCGGGGATACAATAAATCACTGTATACGGAACAGAAAACGATTAATAAAACTGGGAAATCTGATGTCTGCCAAGAGAATTATTATCATCTGTTGATTGCTTTCATTTTGACTATACAATTATTACGAAAAATGAATACTTTTCTTTAGCACGATCCAATTCAATTTATAAATAGTACTATTGAAGTATTCTTCTTATATTAAAATAATAATTGGCCAGTGCATTAGAGAACGACGAAACAATAGTTTGAATGCGTTTAAAATAGCGCTGCAAATCCGTTTGAAAAGACATTTTTATATTTTAATACTTAAACGATTCGTAAAATGTATATTTCACAGACGAACGAATCGGCATCAGGCCTCATTGTCATGCGGCACACGTACACACTAATACATCCAACGCCAACGCGTTGCACAGACTAAAAATACAGGACGAACGAACGAACGAAAAGTAGGGATGAACTGCGTAACGAAGACAGACGAATACACATATATGTAGTAGGAAACAAACACACGGAAATATTATCGCCGTGGGGTCGCGAACAACCACAGGTTTTCCCATTTTTCCTTGTTTCCTGTCGCTGGCTAAAAGAATCCATTCAATCATGTCGTCGTCGTCGTGGCCCCCAAACTTGTGTCAATATTAGTCCAAGATATTGCCAGCGTCCTGAGTACACACTTCTAATTATTAATTTGATCGTCGTAGAATACCGAGATTACTTGATCGTCCGCCGATGCCCACGCAACCAATAGGGTTATTCAAACAATTTTTCAATTTATTTCAATCAACTATTGCTTATAGCTTATTCAAATATATACCTATATATATATATAGATATTCCGTAAATAATTCATTGCAATAACGTAACAAAAATGAAAAGTGGGTTTCTGCGTTTAGGTGCTAGGGTGTGACTATACATATATGAACAACAGTGTACCATTAAACGGCGAACCCCATTAGAAATATATGTAGTGGTTCAGCAATTAACTTTCATTTTGATCTGAACCCGAAAATATATACGTATATATGTTGTATAACACTATAAAGTCTCTTAAACAC
This sequence comes from Nebria brevicollis, assembly GCA_944738965.1. Lineage (NCBI taxonomy): Eukaryota > Metazoa > Arthropoda > Insecta > Coleoptera > Carabidae > Nebria > Nebria brevicollis. Next base: position 11,723,485 of record OX122904.1, read on the forward strand.
CCCTTTCCTACCCCATGGCCTGTACTGTAGTAGTATCCCACCCTAGGGGGAAATAAACAGGCTGCGTTGGCAAAACTGGTTGTCGAACCTAGTTTCGGTGCGGTGGTGTTTCGCGTCATTTAATTGCTTGTCTCGTGACATTAGACAATCGTGTTCGGCGCACAAGCGAATTTGCACATATTCCGATCGACATCCGAAAGAACGGGGGACGTGCTATTAAACAGCGATATCAAACTTTAATTGAACGCCATTCTAGGCAATTAATTTCGGTATTTTTAATATCTATTCCTATAATGGAACGGAATGTCGTATATGTGTTTCAAGCTGATTCTTAGACTTGTATAAATATTGAAAGCTTTTATTAGCTTAACGAAGGTAGGTACTCATTAAGGTATAAATGTATATACGTATGTATTACCCGTAGCAATAAATCTGTTCTGTCGAATTGTGAATTGAAATTAATACACAAAAGTTTTAATTGGCGTTTCGATATTGGCTCAATAATACAAACGTTTCGCGTGCTACAAAAGCCACACTAGCATGAAAGTTATTTGCATTAAATGCGATTCGATTCTGCATTTTACTTTACCAGCTAACTAATGTCCCTATTCCGGTCAATTGAACCATTTGATTATTTTCTTATACGAAATGTGTATGTGTGTGTGTGTGTGCTTCATTAAGCTCTACAGGCTTGAAAGTATAATTATGAAACTTTATAAGTCTGGCATGAAAATATTTTATTTTTGAAAATAATATGCAAACCGGACATGCATGGTTACTCTAGGCATTTTTTTGCGGATTCTGAAAATTAAAGATATTTTGTACAACTTTTCCTTGCGTTTTTTTTTAAGGTACTGATTACAAAAAAATGGTTTATGAAATTTGTTATTACGATAATTTATTTTTATATATATCGTATCAATTGTGCCTGCCAACTGTTTAACAGAACTCAAATAATTTGAAATTTAATATCTATTGTAAAAAATATATTTAACGAAAAAGTATTTGTAAAATTTTATAAATAAATGGTTAAATATTGTTGCAAAAGATTGAAATATGCTATAGATTTATATGAGAGTGAATATTTGACGGTGAAATTTGTAAAATAAAAAAAAACTCTAGATGTATGTATGTTTGTATGTATGTACGTACTAGATATAAAATGTAATAGTTGTTTTGAAACGATAAACGATCCGTTTTACAAAAAAAGCTGCCGGGGGATTAAATAAATAAAATCAGAGAGGACAATTTTAAACGGTCAATTCAATAGAATTTATAGGTTGACCAACGGAAAATATTTGCGATGAAATTACGAAAATTAAACTTTTACGACCGTATTGATGCCGTCGTTTATATTGTGTGGCCACCCCTATAATACCTACATACAAGCAAACTTGATTTATACGTATATGCTGCGAATGCAGCAACAATACAATTGGACCAACTTGGGGCTATTTCATTTAATCTAATTGGACATGTCACTTTTGTGTTCTCCTCTATCTAAAACATAGTTTAGTGTACGTACGAAGCGTCTTTGGTCAATTGTGTGAATTGAGGAGCAGCGAAGCAAAATGGACGGATTTCTGACTGTTAAGCAAAGGACTGGGTCCATTCGGCAGTTTACTAAATCCGATCACCACATCTGTGGAACGGTCGTACGAACCGCTTTCGGCGCCAGCTGAAGAAATATCCTTGTAAAATGTAAATACTTGAGAAAAATGCTTTTAACGGAGTGAATGCGCCTCGTCCTAGGCAGATGTTGCTACTTTTAAATCAGATTTACTCGCTAAATCGACGGATATCTTCAATACATCTATGTATGTACGTACATATGTTCCAGATACGATTAAGCAATATACAATAATATATATCGAAAATCATGACACACACAATGCGTACAAATGTCGTTTTATTTCATCCGGCTAACGTGTGTGTGTCGCAAATAACAACCAGAGTAATTTGGCGGGCGGAATGACCATATAACCTGTAGTGTAATCCAGGTGCATTCGGTCGTTAGCATTAACGGCGTGTTTGGTTTAATGTTCAAGGCAAAAGTGTTGCTACATATCAAGTTTTTAATTTGTTTCGAGAATTAAACCAAATGCGAGCTCGACATTTCCCAAGAGGACCGCTCACTATATGTATACTATATACATACACCTACGTAAACGTATACGTATATATATATATATAACTAACACACGAGACGGTCATCGAGCACAACGGCGCTATATTTTATCCGAATACAAATGACACCATAACTAAACCAAATCGCTGATATATACAAGAAAATGCTTAGCTTTTATTAGAGCAGTAATTTTTGCGGATTACAATCTATTTTGTTGTGAAACGAAGCAATAATGTTGTGAGCATGCAACGGAATTGCATGCAAAGAAATGCAATTTCGAAGCGCACCATGGCAGCTACCGCAAAATATCTCAATTTCAAAAATATACAAAGCTCGCTAAGGCTGACGCTGCACTTTATCAGGAAATTGCTTCGTCAGCAGTTTACGCGAATGATTCACACAAGTACAACACCCTAAAGATGCGTGCATGTACACTAATCCCAGATGTATGAATGTATGTTAACTGGCGACTAGTATCAAGGGGAGCTAAGAGCTAGGGGGATGACGCATACATACGTATATAAAGAGGGAGATACTTTTAAGATAATAGCAGAAATGCAAAAGAGATATTGAATAACAGATGAGAATATTTTGTTGTATGTAGTTGAATTTGTAGAGTGTTGATAAATGTGGCTATAGTAGTAGGAGCGCGTGTGCAATGATTAATAACTCTGGTTTACCAAAGCACCGGCCGTACCATCCATTGGGTCTGCTGCGGAAGGTAGATATAAACCTCCTGATAATTACGTAATGCTACCTAGCGCTAACGTCGTGCCGAATAATGAACAGGTGAATAAATTGGTGAAAGATATGTACGCGCTTTATTTACTTGTGCCAAAGTGATTGATGTATTCATTCTTCACACACACACACACACACATAACAAAAGCAACGAGCTATAGGTGTACTGTTATTCTATTCAATGTTTAAAATTCACTCAGTCAATGTATGTGTGTGTGTAATAACGTCTTATCTTATTATATCAGTTGATATTTACCTTTGTGTACCAACATACATGCGTCAGCCGTTGTTTATGCTGTGAAATTAGTTGAGAGGTCTTAATAGAAAAATATGTCTTAAAAGTTTTAATGTCTCTGCGCGGATAAAAGAAACTTATCAGAGCAGCATGCACTTTCAAGTGTAGCGCGCGGGTTATTAACTTGTTTCGCCTCCGTTTCCATAAAAAAAAAAAAGAAAAAAAAACCACATTTCCTGTTCTATACACCGAGAGAGGGATTCTTTTTATTTTTCGCAACATTATTCTCTTTCTAGGGTGCTTCTATATAAATAAATAAATAAATAAGAAAGTCAAAAGGCGAACGTGTACTACACACAGTTGTATCGTTGGCGTGTTTCCTCTCCCTAGCAACTGGTTTTTTATTTTCTTTTAATTTCAACTGTTGGATTGCACTTTTACGTATGTGTACTATCCTCCTAACATAAAACTACACCAAGTTTTATATATTTCATACACACACACACACACACACACACATCAATTTCAATGTTCAATGTACCAATCATCAGATAAAATATATCTCTTTATTTTTGCACGTTTGTTTATGATGGTTTCCATCCCCAACAAGTGCAGCAGTCGGTAATCTTTGTTTGGAATAGTTGCGAACGCAATACCGATTGAGCATAGTTGAAAGTTCAGGAGTAGTACTCAGCCGCCTTTTTGCGTTACGTCGTTGGAGGAAGTCAAATCGTATTTGAATTCGTGCCAGTAAGCGCATAACGAATACAACGCCGGAACTAGTGAACTGTTGGAGAGCATAGTTTCACTCTGAAGTTTGCTACTAACTTCACTACGACTCTTATATCTGTCTGCTTATACATACATATATCCCCTAGCCACTTGATTCTATGTTTATTGAAAACAAAGAAATGTAATACGGAAATGAATATATGTACATATGTACATATATGAATGAATAACGAGAATATTTATCTATGTTATATAAACAAAGTATATGCGCACCATCATTGTTATTGGCATTTTGGTCTAAAAAAAAGGCACATTTTGCTATGATCAATATAGAATACAAACGAAGCGGTGCCCTTCGGTGGTAACGTGTCTCATTTCTTTTATTTAGCATGACATGTGATCTATGTCTGTGTCAGTGTCCATTGCAAAAACTCTGTCATTTACCATGTGCTGTTCTATTGAATTATTGAGTAGTTCTTTAATTAAGCATTCTATTCAACGTAGCAGCGCCGAAATAGCGTAATTGAAAAAAAAAACGCATGCACAATGCAATTTGGTTTGACGGCCAGTAATTCTAGTTATTCCAATATGGCTGTATCATAAATTTTGTTGAACCGCACTATATAATTTCCATTTGCGTCCATACAAAATGTATATATCTGTTTGTGTACACGAGGAGGAGCTTTCGCGAAATATAAGTCTAATGAACACTTGTTACAATATGACTTAAGAATTGCAGATATGTGGCTGCGAAGTGATACGTAATTGGATGTTTTTATTGCAGAGAAAAGAGGCAGTATTAAAAACACGTTTGAAGCTTGCTGTTGTCTGCTGTCACCTTCATTGCAGATTCACTTTTGATGTTTTGACCTCGACGATGGCACGAAAAGCACATTTAGCCAAGCACTCAACAAACATTTCTTTAAGAGAACGTGTTCTTTGAAGAAGTGAAATTTGTTACCAGGCAAACCATAACAATCAAATACCGTTGCGAAAGTACTGTACACATTCCTCTGCGTTCTTTTATTTTTATTTTTTAATAATAAAGTTATGTTTTTTTTTGTTTTTTACGTATGTAACAGCGTTGTTGTTGCTATACACTTAAATAAATAAATTCAAGTAGCTAGAGAATGAATAAATGTTTCCGTGTTGTGTCCATTAAAAAAAATCTGAAATAAAAGGTATCATGTCTCCGGCTAGCCCTTTGGCCTGTATTCATGGAGGAACAAAGAGAACAATTATTCAGTGTTTTATTTGAGCGCGGACGCATTTCACAAACATCCCGTGACTTTGTTACAGGAACCTAGTGTGAAACAAGCCCCGTCATTATTAAAAACCAAGTGCTTAGAAAACGCACGCACAATAGAAATAATCATTTTTGTTTTTCACCCTAGATGGGTTTTCTTTCCGTTTATGTAGTCCACTAGGACACCTGAACCGACAACTCCTTTACGGTAGATCATTGATTTATAACGTAATTTGCCACCAAACCGGAAGTGAAATATAGTCAACACCAAGCGTCCCCTTGTTTGGTTAAACTAGCAAAATGTAATTATGATCAGCCCTGAATGTTGATCCAACGTTTTTAACCCTTTTTTTGTAATTTATTTTTTGCGTGTGTTTGGCCCCTATTGGGTCACTAGTACTTTTCATCCCCAACTCAATTCACCCCCCACCCTATCGCCCCCCGACCTGTCCAATCACCATTAATGACAGGGCGTCCTGCTGTTCGTATAAAAATGCAAATGACTCGACGATCGGTTCAGTTAATTTATTATTTTTTTTTTAGTGTAAAACTACGCGATCCATGAAATTCAGACGCACCAATGAATATCCAACGAATCAATGTTTTGTGCGGTGTCAATTATTCAATTTCTATAAATTGCACTGCATTTTCACAACTATCCTAATCTTTTAGTATTTTATTCAACTTTATTTCGTTTTATTATTCATTTTTCTTTCGTTGTAGCTGCTTTTCTTCAATGTCCGTCTTTTTTTTTTCACCATATTTTCTTTTGTCTCTCAGTGGTCGACCCGCAACGTTTTTTTTTTGTGCTTTCGCCTCTTAGACCCCCGCAGCTCCTGCTGCGATGCTTTGGTTAGTTTTTTCCCTGTGCGCTTCGAATCTCTGCACCGGTGCTTTTCATAGAATATTGATGGCACTTGGAAAACTTTAGGGTCTCGCGATTTGAATTCAATTCGCTGTTACTTATACATACATATATATATATATATACACACGAACACCGACACAATATATACTAGATACTTGTTTCATCATATACTGCTTGAATTGCCGGTAAACGTGGACCAATAAGACAGACACAATAAAATAATACTCGTTTAAATTTACTAATAAATCTCGGTGTGCCAGTGGTACTATTGATTTTTCGTTTACGTGAAACGGAACTTGCACAAAAAATCAGCAGCAAGAATAAGTGACACCGTCTGCGAAACTGGGTCGCAATTGTCGCGTATTTTCACGGCATTATTATGACGTCAACAACACTTGACATCCACTCCGTTTGTACGTATGTATTGTACATACATATGTCTACCTGATCTTATGACGTTGTCGCGTGTCACGCCCGGACTTTGCGCGGTTCATTGCGCTATCAAAACACAAGGGAAGAAGCGCGCGCGCGCGCTTCAATAAAAATAAATTGAAACTATACTAGCGTGTGTTATCATAAAGATCGTTTTAGATGTCATTACATGCACAAGTGGCGTATGAAATATTTAAATTGTCACTTAAAGTAAGTTGATTGCTTTATTTTATAAAAAGAGTGTGTATGAAATAATATTTTTTTAAGCATGGTCATATTTTGCTTGAGTTTGCAGGTTTAAATATTAATTATGCACTTTATATTAAGTATAATTGGTCTGGACGAATAATATATTTAATATAGTACACATAAATAATTTTACGAGTGAAACAATTTCTGTGTGTGTAATTAGATTTATTATTACGTATGCTAATGAAATTTTAATTATTAAACTAAAAAAGCAATAATAATAAATTTGTTGTGTGTCAGTTAATCAAACTCCATCAGAGAAAATTGTTATAATTCCGACAAAACATCGTATTTTAAGTAATTTATAGGTGACCCCATTTACTCTAGATCTTAATGATTAGTGTCGATGGAACATGTACATTAATTTCATTAAAAATAATAATAATTCATTAGTTATTATAGTGCTACATGTATAGGATAAGTGTGTTTACTGTAGTAATAAATGTGGCCACACGCGCGCACGAGCTTCCATAATTTCCATAGATAATAAATTTCAACTTTCAACTATCAATATTATGTGTAGTGTATTGATCAACCGCGTTGACATACAGCGTAACCAGTAACCGGACATCGGTAACCGCGTACGCTGGTCAAACGAGTGCTTTACACACTGCACAATAATTCAGTTGCATCCGGTCCGGTAATGCATCGAAAATTATGTGCATGGTCGTAATTTTGGGGGGAAAAAAATTGTAATATCCCCGCAGCATACATACTATATAAGTAGTCAACATCGAATATTATTCAAATAAGTGTGTGAAATATGATATGCGCTCTCGCATATGAAACACTGTCAGCCCAATATTTGAATGAAATATTTAAGTTGGGACTGTGTCTGTTGAAAAATGTTCGGATTATGTCAAGAGGGAGTTTATTGTAAAAAGAGGAATCGACATTTCTCTTTCTGCTATTGCGTGCTGATTTCGCGTGACAGAAATCTCTACTTGGAAATTTTTGCTCAATGCACATTTATTCTGAATACCACCAATGTTAATCGCGCACTAAAGTACATACATGATTAACGACACTGATCTTTTCTAATTAATACATCTCATATGAGCAACAATCTTTAAACTATACATTTACGTGCACCAAAACATACATATGTTATCCTCCTTTTGTTTATATTATTTTTACCAATTCACTTTCCAAGTTTATCAATTTACGTGAAGCACTGTAATGGAATAATGCTGGCGCCAACACACATGCTTGAAATTCATATTGATTGTGTAATTTATTATAAAAATTAAGATGCTATCAGCGTGTCATTACCTAATGACTTGAATCGATTGCCGCCACTGAACGTAAAACTTAAAATGCCGATAATAATCATCGTACTCAAATGGCTGTGCATCATAGCAATGAAACCACAGAAGCTTTCGTTCGTTCGTTGATTCATTCATTCATTCTTGGTCGGTAAGTTGTTCGTGGCTGAACAAAACACTATTGTCGTCGTAAGTTCTAACCGTTTTTCTGCGCAGGTGCGCTTGTTTTCGAATCTCCTTTGTTATTGCTCCGGTTTTTTGCATCTCTAATGTTGAAAAATGAGCACCAAAACCCCACTGCAATCATGCTGTCGTCTTCTTTGTCTTCATATCCTCTTACACATTAATTATACATTCCGACAAGCATCAGAGATGCCAATTACGAATATTGCAAACACTGTACACTAGAGTGGTAGTGGTATACACACCTACATATACGTAGATATCTCTAGCTTTGTAGTGATTTCGCAACATCTTGTAATTTTGTTAATGCACATACATACATATACCTGCTCAAAAAAAAAAAAAATCTTTTCCATTTATTTATTTGTGTAATTATAATAAAATGATGATGCTTTTTCAGGGGAATGGCTACGGAAAACGAATTGGAGCGTTTATAAAATTTATATAAAGTGGCCTACGTCCGGTCCAGTGTGTGAGTGCGTCTCTAGGGATGCTGGATCCTTCTCAAAAGGGAAGAGCTTTACGTGCAAAGTCCTTTGTGAACGAAAAAGTAATTGACCGAAATGCACCTGACCGTCCTGCAATCGTCTGATAAAAAATAAAACTTTTCCGAATGTCGAACAACATTCTTAACTAGTCCCAAATACCAATAACATTTCACATTTATGTATTTTTCAATTTAATACTTTAGAACACAATAATACTTCCTACCTCATACAAACATATATTAAATATAATTTTAATAAGAAAATACAAATGCGGGTAATACCAAAAATCCAGTTTAAAAAGGAAACAAATGAGCAGAGATAATGACGGTATAAACAGCGCTTAGACGACGTGGATCCGTATACCAATCCGCAGCCTTTGAAAGCAACGCAGACGCGAAAACAGGACAAGGAATCAACCAGTTTTACGATCAGGATAACAAAGCACTAAATGAGATCATTGTTCACGGCGCACAAGAGATGGCGTTGTTATCCAGGGGATATCTAATAGCGAACACTAATGCCGCACCGGATATGATTATATTATGACTGCAAATCTGCTTCGTTCCGGACGGAGCTAAGACATGACCATCAACCGCCTTATACATTTACGATATTCAGACAAATAATCAAACATCCTGTACTAATAATAATCATTACGATTCTAACTTTTAGTTTTAATCGTCGTCGTTCTTGTATAAAAACAAAAAACAGCTTGCGCTTATATAGTATATATTTTTTAATAAATGAAAATTGGAAAATCTTTTTTGCTAGTGTGTATGTGTGTAACGTCGTCTGCGAGAACGTATAATCCTTTCGCGCGCATATTAAAGTTAATATCGGACGGGCGCGCGCGCGACTCCCGCTCAAGTATTAGACGGCTACTGTTTTGCATATTTGCATTGTTGCCCACCAACACAACGGTAAAGAAGTAAGGAATAATTATATTTCACGTATAATATATTGCCTCTGCATGCAAAAAACTAGACGGTTGCGGTATGAAACTCTTTTTAATTTTAAAACGGCTAGCAACTTATTCATTCAGGCTTTTAGCACCTACGGACACTTTTAACAACTATATGTAACTAATGATTTGAAATTAAATTAAAAGCCATCATTTCTAAAAAATACTATGACCAATTCAAACTGACGACAATAACAAGCTTACCGCGGCGCTTTTTTGCAAAAACTAAATTCCCGCAAAGCGACTAGTGAAATAAATAAAAATACGTACAAATAAAACGGACAGTACACGAGGAAACTAGAAAATGTCATTAGACCAACGGATAATTCCATTTCTCTATTAGCTACACATTAGCTTCCTGTGTCCTTGCTAATCGGTAATTCCCGGTTCGTGGGCGAAAAACGAGCAACGATCCGGCGAAAAAAAAATAAAATAACGCTAAGCTAATTAAGGGGTCTGTAGTGAGTAGAATTATCAAAGTCCAACAAGTGGTTCATCTCCTTCCAAATGACGCACACAAAAAACAAAAGACTCTGCGCGATATTTTTATGATTCGAATAGCTTTAGTGATTGAAAACATCACGTAAACTGTGTGTATATCTTCAATACCTGTTGTCTGTACACGAAGCCACTCCCTAATTATCCGCGTCTAGTCGCCGAGGAATCGATATCTCTTCATTAAATTGCAATAAATCGTGTTTATCTAAATCCCTACTAAGCTCTGCAACGTAAATATATCCTTACAAGGCGTTGATTCCCAGCTTAACATTGACGTTTCATTTAACATTTAAAAATATGGTTTTGTTGTCTATGATTCCTCTCGCGTAGGTACATACTTTGGCCCCGTTCGAAGCTCGATTCTGGGACGAAAGCAATAATTATCTAATTACTTTGCAGAATCGTTTCAAGTTTCAAGAAACGACGACGACGACTACTACTAACTTTAATGATAACGATAATAAAAGTGCGCGCTTCGTATGAGCTTGAGACACAGGTAGAACGTAGCAGATTCCAGAAATTATGATTTGATTCAAGTCGAGAATCATTGGGCTCGGATTTTATGGTTCTGTTCCAACATACGTGTCGTCTAGTACTTAGTATGTAAATGGTGTTGCTATGCATATTAATACTAATTACAGCAGCTAAACATGCGTATGCACATAAAGTGCGTGCACCAGTAATAGTGTTGTAGATGACTTTCAACTGATGTTGTTGTAGTATCGAAGTGGAATCGGATTAAAATGTCTATGGAATTATTTGATGTACGTTGCCGCGAGTAATCATAGCAATTAGTGACGCTAGATTAAAATAATCTCGAGTATCCTGTCGTAGCCTTATTTACTTTGCTAAATAAACAAATATATTTGCTAGAAAGTGATGAAGTTTAATTTGAAATAATACGAAACGTCGTGTATTGGTTGATGGTGATGAAATTTGACAAGACATCGATTAAAAACGCTGTTGGAGAGCGAGACGAACGGATAAAATGTGCGATACGCTCTGGTATATGTATACAATTGATGGCGATGCATTGTCCAGTTTTTAATGGGACAGACGGCCGACATGGGGAGTAATCGTTGGGCCATCTGTCAGTGGGGCGGCGTGCGGGGGAGCAGGCGGCGAGTGGAAGAGCGAGACCGGGTACCTAATGCGCGCAATTAGAACAGTTAATGTCCCATAGACGGAGCCGTTCATCACCGGAAGAAAAGCACTTCACCGGGAAAAGAAACGCGCCCGATGTGGAGCCTCCAGCCGTTCGTTGTGATCAAATAAAACCCCAACTATCACATCACCAGCGAACCGATATTGATGTTTTCACTAACATGTTACTTAGAAAGAAAAAAAAAAACCAAATGTGCATACATACAAACAAACATTGCAGAACAATGTACGTACATATGCATGTACATACATGCAGAGGCTTCAATGAATAATTTGATGGACGGGTTAATATTGTTGTATACGACCATTGATGGACATATTCAGGTCGGTACTTTGATGCTATCACTATTAAATTAGTGCCATCTAGATCTGGTTAATAATGCAAGAGTTAATTAATATTCGTAGTGATATCGTGTGTTAATAAACATTCCATGGCAATTCAGAGCCAGTTATACACTAGGGGCTGTGCTACGATCACGAACAATAGCACCCACCAGGTACCTAATAAGGCGCCTCTAGGCACCTACACACATTAACATTGGTCAATGTGTTCATAAAATATATATTTATAATAGATACATCATTTGAATATGTTTCATATTACTCTGAAAATCAAACTTTCTCTACAAACATATTAAATTTTATTACATATTAAAACGCAAATATCCATTAGCGTGCTGTAAACATCATCTTGTTAATAATGGAAGCGTTATCAAAATGTCCTTGATTAGAATGGAAACGCAGCGTACCGTCTGCGAAAATCGGAACAACGCTTTCCGGTGCAGCCGCGTTATAATTAATTGTATTTTGAATATAGTCATATTACTGCAATCGTTTTGTGCATTTCAACAGGTATTCATATGTTGTACTAATTATTGTTAACATCTTAGCATGCTCTTCCTGACAAATTTTTACATGCGAGTGAATTGCAAACTCGCGTTATGCTTCAGCTGTTCCGTTACCAATCCGAGTACCAAGTGTGCGATTATCGAATATTCTCGGCTCTCTACGCGCTTTCCGACACATATAGCACTTACGTGTGTGTGTGAGAGAGTAGCAACAGAACAGCATAGATCAGCTGATCGATAATAATTAAAAGAATCATCTACTACCGTTTCATCAATGTATAAAACGATCATTTTATTTATATGTATCAAATTTATATAAAATTCAATCCGTAGGATGCCAATTTCCAGACGAATAAAAAATAAATTCCTTCGTTGTCTATATTTTACCAAATCGAATCTGTTATATTTACGCCACCGAAAATGTGTAACACTGATGTTTAGACATTTTAAATCGTGAGTGCCGCCACTCACCCTTAATTTTTCTATTATAAACACATGCTTTTATTGGCGCAGAAAAGGTATTTGTTGATTTATTTGATGAGGTGGTGTTTAAAACGCAGTAAATATCACCGCGGCTCGTTAGGCTTCGATCTGTCGCCGCCGCCGCCGATTCATGTCTGCGGGGAGTTGAGTGTGTCGCGGTAGTGCGTTTGTCGCGGTGCCGCCGCGCCACTGTTGCAGGTGAATCCCGTGGGTGTGCTTTACCAAGAATCCCGCTGAGCAGTTTACCAACCTCTTTGTCACTCTGCGGCTGCCGCGCCGATGGTGACGTGTACAGATGGTTCCGACGACAGTGGTGGACGCACGAGTTATTTCCATGGTTAATTAAAAAGGCGCCCTTCTTCCCTATGGCACACATGCCCCAGGCGAACGTCTGCACTTCCCAGGGCGGCTTTGTTCGTGGCCCGAATAGAATTCCTTGCGAAAAATAATCAACATTTCCACGCAGAGATATTAATCATGAAGCGGTTGAAGAATTATGATTTACCGGAAACCTTCATAGAAGAAGATTCGATTTGATTGTCAAGAGTTGATTAAGAAGGACTAGTAAATCAAATATGTATACCCAGTAGTAGACCTTCTCCGTGACAGCATAGTTGTCAGGAAATGTTTTGCGAAAGCTGTCGGTGAATTTATTTCAAGTAAATCGTCGGTGTAGTTTCCGTGTTCGGACACGTGTACCCGGTTGTACTTTAGTACCAGATAGTACCCGGGGAGGAAAAGAAAAAAATAACGAAACACTACCGTGATCGCGTGCCGAGGAGACATTAGACCGGGTCTCAGCTCAGACACAAGTCCGGGTCGCGCTGCAAGAATGGTGCGTGCCCATCTATACTTTAAATTCCTTTCACTGCTGGGTTGGGGTAAGCGCAAGCACCAGCGTTAGCGCGCGTGCGACTTGGATTAACATGTTATTAGGAATGAGGTAGCGCATTTTTGCCCCTCTACAAAATGGAGACTGCGCTTGCAATTTAATGCAGCCAGCACAGGCACATTTTTTCCGTTGTTGTGCAACGTGGCTGGCTAATGTGTTCTGGGATTATATAATGTAATTTTCATGTATGAAGTTCGTTGCAGCAGCAGCAGCAGCAGAGTGGTTTCGTTAGTGTGTGTTGGTCATGATTGCGCCTAACTAAATAGTATGTATGTATGTATAGATAAATGTATGTCCTCTGTCGTCGACACATGGGGATGAAATTGAAAAAAACAAGTTTTCCTTCAAACCAATAGCGTTTATATTAAATAACTTATTTGTTTGTCCAACGTCACTTTGACGACATATACTTCAATATGACACTTGCAGATAAATTGGAAATTTATTAAATTCCTAGCGTTATGTGCATTTTTTAACAAAAGCAAATTCAAACGAAAGCATATTCATCTAGACTGAAAAAATCCGTCTAGGAGGTATGTATATGTATAAATGCTGCTCCCTCCCTCTTTAGGAATGTTTTATTCCTCCAGGAATAATGTTCGCAGTTATTAACTGGTACGCACCGAGTTGCCCTCGGCTTTGGGGGTTCAGGTTTTATGACATGACACGCATTGACATATCCATCAAAAGAGGCAGCGGCAACTCGTGGCGGTGATGTAATAGTACTGCGTCTAGCAGGCCGCAACACTCGCCTGTCAACTTAATCCAGCAACGTTGTCATTATTCAATGCACCACCCTCTGTGCGTCGCCGTCGCCGGTGCCGTCGCTTCGGGCCGAAATCTAGTCGAGTCGACGTGTCTTTCATCATCGCATCTACACCCCTGTGTTATTATTGCACGCTTTTTTTCGTTGAGCAGAAAAAATATACACTTTTTGAAAAGAGACCACCATTCTATTCTGTGTTGAGAGATTTAGATTGTCAGACATATTTATGAGCGAGCGTACACACACACACACACACATTTAATGAGAGGGAAGTAATTTCATGAAAATATGACTCTCTCAAATTCCATGATGAGATGAAGAATGTACAAAATAACACAGCTATTGTGGATGATTGTCGTTGAACATTCTAAAATGTCAATAAGAAAACGGTCTCATTAAATATTAACGATGCAGAGCGGAAATAATAAAAATAGTCTCATGTACTATGGAATACGGTCATAAATACAATTCGCTCGACTTTTCTATTAAATTAAAAATGATTTCTGTTTTTATATCATATTATATTAGTAGCTCTAGCTGCAATGGTATAACTGGAGAAACAGCGGGTGTTTTGCTCCGAAATGATCAATATTATTGTAGGAAATAATTCGCCCGGTGCGGCGGGCATAGCGTAGAACGGCGCGGCGCGGCGGCGACCTAACCGACCGCCAGCAGTGGTTGGCGGTGCGGTGGAACTACGTAATATAGGTACACATATAACTAAAAATATACTTCCACGTCACAAATAATGGATGGCGAACGGTAGAGAATAAATGTGTTCACATTAATTTCGTTTTATTAACTCTGACAGATTATTCGCCTCGATTAAAAATAAAACAATGAAAAATGTTCGATGTCAACTATTTTTAGATGCATACACACGGCCTATTTTTCTTATCACGCGCTACAAAATATTTTATCGTAATAACTTTCGCATTCAGAGGAAACATCTCACATACTATCGTATGTGCACTTATTTATACAAATATCCGCAATAGCTCATACTGCACTATCTTATACGTATTTTGTTTAAATAAAAGGGATATTCATATACAAATTTATATTATTATTATTTATAATATTTTTTCATTAAATGTGTATATTACCAACCATAAATTATAAATATTAAATTCCAAATTATTTGAATCTATTTTGTTTTTCTGACAGGTGCAGATGATACGATTTATGTAAAAATAATTAAAACCCAATAGTCAATTTCATGACACTAACACCGTTTTTTAAAAAAAAATTCAAACAATAATTGTGTAAAATATTAATATTTTTCATTTTTATTGATACTATTTTGTTGTAACTGCTGCCATTTCAGTGATAATGCAGATATTGCAAAAAAAAAAACGACTGAAGTAAGCAAGCACTTCCGGTTTGAATTTATTTTTTAAAAATAGGACATTTTCTAGCCAAGCATATAGAAATCTTAAGTTTCAAGTTCCATAATTATACCTTCAACCGTTTAGGCTGTAGAGCAATTACACACACACACACAGTCACTCTTACATACACACACAGGCTTAAACAGCCAGATAAATGTCGTACCAAAAATAGATTCAGGGAAGGTCAAAAAGTATATTTAAAATCTTTAAAATGATTTTTTTTCCTGATTATAATACTTATTTATTACTTCGTATAAGAAAAAAAAATTCATATTAATTCTATAAAAAACATACTCAATAATAATACATTTGTGAACCGTCAATAGCAAACATATCTCAAATCTACCGAATACGATATATTGTTTATAAGAGATATGTCCAAAGCGACTGATAAATGATAAAAAGAACTAAACGAGAGAAAAGAAAAAAAAATAACGGAGGACGTCTGTCAGTATCATAAAAATATGTTTTGGATATTTGTGCGGGATATAAGCTGTAAACGTAAAAGGGCGGCCGAAAATGAAGCAAAGAGAAAGAATCCGAGAGCGTTCGCATTCCACGCAATCCAGTTGCGTTGTCAAGTGTATTATAGTACGATAGGTACTTAAATATCTCTCAGCCAGTGCTCGATTTTTTTTTCAATCAAGTGAAGCCGAGAAGGAGACACCCAATACTGTTGATATATTAGTTTCAGCTAGTGTATGAACTAATACAACTGGCTTTTGATGTACGATATAAGTGAGGAATGTGAACGAAATAAAACGTACGTACGTACGTACGTATAGTATATTGAAGAAATAAAGTTCAAAGGAGATATCAAACATTTATTTAGATCATCATAATACAAAGACGAGTTGTTTGGCTATAAAATGTTTTATCTATCTTTAAAAGTAAATATTGACATTTTGGTAAAGCGAATCAAATATTTATTGAAGCATTTTGTAATAACGGATTTGAAGTGCGCCGATGGATTTACTGTGTTTCGATTTAGTGATAGTTTTTTATTTAGTAGTACTACGTACATACTAGAATGCTGTAATAACACATAAAATAAAGTCCCCAGCCAATGGGCAATGCATGGGTCGAATGGTTGTGCCTCGTAAACTATATATGTATGTATATATATTGTAACGATGTAACGAGCGTGAAATATTAGGGAAATTTGTAATAATTGACACTCTCAACGATCTATTCGTAACTAAATGCTCCGCATTCACTGGGATTAATTTGCATGTTGAGCCCTTATTCCGGTCAGCTGTGTTTACGCGCTCATTATCGTGCAACGCTTTTGCTTCACGCAGAACCACGTCGGCGAACGTAATGAACGTGTATTATGATGGATGAACTTTGCTTTCTGTTTGTGTATGTATGCATGTGCAACATCACCCTCACTTCAACTCATAAAATATCCGCAATGGCTTGCACTGAACTTTCTTATACGCATTTTATTACACAAACGTTGCACGAAATACCTAATTTATATTCTAATTAATTTTACTATAAGTGCAATCATTTATGGAGTTAATGCAGAAATCGCTCAAGTATAAACATACACTTCCGGTTTGAATATGCTTTTCAAAAATACGAGATTTTCTTACCAAGTATACATATACAAATCTTACGTTTAAAGTTTCATAATTTTACCATCAATCATTTAGTACACACACTCTCTCTCTCGACCTTTTTCTCACTCTTTCTCCTTCATACACACACAGACGCACAAAGACTGTAGATTCAATTCAGGGAAGGTCAACGGTATATTTCTGTTAAAATTTGAAGGTCGAATAATTTATGATTAAATATAAAACTTATTTATTATATCGTATAAGAAAGTAAAAAGAGTACTATGATTATTATTATACATACCTATAGTACATATTTTATCCTATATTGCAAATTTTTTTTTAGCAAATCTAGAATGTGTTGTCATCTAGTTTATGAAAAACGTGTAAAATGTGGCTATCGAACGATCAAAGCGAACTTTGAATTAAGTAATTGAAATAGAACGGATACGGTATTTAATATTTATTCGCTGTCGATACGATTAACGCTAAATCTAGAGAGGCGAACTGTTATTATGAATTTTATGTCAAAGGCGACTCTTAAAGTAAATGAGTAATATTTATATTTATGATGGTCAGTGCAGAGACAAGTTGTGCAACAGCAGCAACACTTTCATTTACAAATTAACAAATGAGCAACCAAGTTGTATGATTGTTTATGTGTGTGCAGTACGAGAGCGTGTTGAATGAACGAATGAATGTCGCATTGTGTTTTGCTGGAAAAGCGTCCGAGTTTAAGTGGAAAAATACTGTGTGTGCGCGCGTGGATATTTCCACATTATCACGCTTAGCTTACAAGTCACACCACAGAAGTTCTACATGTGGTTACTAACATTAATCATTGTTAGATTCGTTTTACACTGATTACATTTTAAAAGAAACAAAACCTTACAATTACATACATACAAGCATAAATTGTTGCTTTCATGAAAACTCTTTTAAGAATCCATTATCAATTTCGTTCGTCCGTAATTCAGATTTGTAGAAAGCATTTCACTACCGCAGCGCAACGCGTACCCAACAAACACGAACCCTCTTACGTACACTCATCCGGTGCACGATTTCAACAGCTCTCTTCACCAAGTGACCAGAAAAAGAATGATTTAACATCACACAAGTGAGAACAATCATACCGCACGTTGTTTCTCTCATTATACGAGCGTGGGCGCAAAGCATCCGCAAAAAAAAAAAACTCTATAAAACTTCAAACAACAAAGGACAAACAGGAACTGGTGTTGGCGGCTGCCTCCAATCATCAACGTTTATCTGTATTTAATTAAATTTAAATTGTAAACGCACACATAGGTAGTACTCAACTATTTATATTGTTGGTTTGTTTGTTTTTTATTTTATTTTATTTTATTATTCCTCCAAGTAAATAAATTTGTCTGAAAGTTTTGAACGCACATCGAGTAACAACGACTGGCTAACTTTATCTAACATGGTTATCTTGTGTGTGTGTGTTTAGAACCGGGAAAGAAAACGTGTCTAGAAAAACAGCTGAGGATCTCTTCTCCTTTTGAACAACGATACTCTTAACAAGCTCCTTGCTGACACTTTAAGAATAATCCATTGTCGTGTTGTTGAAAGAAAAGACTGACGTGACACACAGAAGCGAGCAATTTTATTAGGTCGAGTTTCAAACTAGACTTATTGGCTTGAACCTTGCAATAAATACTAAACTTGTGCGAAGGATAAAAATGCAGCTTCTAATAATAAAATATTTCCTAATATTATTTTGTCACGATGTGTGTGTGTGTTTGTATGATCATAATATATTTCAAGTGATCCCAAGACGTTAAATAAATCATATACGGTTGTGTGTTGGTTTTTATAGGATTCTTACACGCCAAATGCATATTTGCCTGGTGCTCAAATGGGCTACCCCGTGGCGGCGCACACAACTAATGTCTATTTATTTTTAGCCATAACTGTACTCTACACACACACACACACACACACACACACATTAAAAATAATGCTATAAACGTATTTTTGTTGTTTAGATATTATTCATAGTTGAATATGTTCCATGTTGAGGATCAGCTGCTCTAATTTCCATAACTGTTTCACTTTGACAGAGAAATTTCAATGTTGTTTACCTAGGGGTGATTACGCGCCCTTTGGACATTCATTCCTGGAAGCTGGCTGCGCTCCAGGACATATTGGTTTCCAGTGATTGCAGTCGCGTCCATCTCAGTTGTACTCGTGTACACCGTGAACAAGTCGTCTCGTTCCATCTATATTGATATTTATTGTCGACGAGAGACCAGGTATATGTGTGTGTGTATGTGTGCGCACCCCCTTTAAATCGAATTGGAAATTGTAGTGTCTTGTAAATAGCGAATTGGTTTGTGTAGAAACCCATAAAGATCGCAAATAATATCCCGACCTCGACAACATGTGTTGTAATATAGGAGATTTAATTGGAAAAAAAGTAGTCGAGATAGAAATAATGTTCGTAGTTTTTCGACGGCAAATATGTTTGCATACACAAACATAATTTTAATATGTTACGATAAAACGTGGCCAGTTTAGACTGGTCCGTAATATGTTCACACCAACACCGTTATGAAATTTTCAGCGCCGGCAGATTCGCGTTCTTGGCGGCCGTAAACAAATTTTATCGGTGCACCCGGTGCACACACGGCGAACGCCACTGCATGGCCGCTCCAACGCCAGCTCCAGCTTCAGCTTCAGCTCAGAGGATAATGTAAATGAAGCAGTCCCCAAGGGAAAGGTCTCAACCGAAGCTGTAACTAACCTCGGCGAGCTTACGCCACGCTTGTTCACTCCACTTTCTATCTCACTCAATATGGCCGGATGATAAAGGACATAACTCTTTTTAGAGTAACAAAAATTATGTACTATATATTACACAGGAATTGCTCGTTTATTTCAACTAGTTTCTCGCGACACGATACTTACTCGTATGTTCTCAAAGTCACTCTAGTTCGATGCTTGATATTCAATTAATAATTGGTGTAGCAGTGTGGGTGATTGCATTATGGATGACGTGGGCGTGCGTGATTTAAACGAGGGCACTTGATGCGAAAACCAATTTTTGCCGCCGGCTAATCGAACAGTATTAATCTAGAGCGTCAGTCATCCACCGCAAAACAAACCAATTTCGTTATCGTTCTATAAGCAACGACGCGATTGGAACTATCTGCATACCACACCACCGTACAAAACAAAGCGAGCGAGACAGAGACAGAGAGACAGACGCAAGTCATGTTCAAATACTAGGATTGAAATGATACACCTGTCGGTGTCCTATTATTTACTCGATGTCAAGCAAAGCAAACGCAGAAGCAGAAGCAGAGGCAGGCCTATTCGTCTCTGCTAACTCAACGTGCCCTAAGCTAAATCGATAATGTCTGTTGACAATCGTAATGCTGACGATACCATTTCGGCTATCAAATATAACTGATAGTATCAGCGAAATGATGGATTAATACATTGTTTGATTTATATGATTTACTAGAACTGCCCAAAAGAAAATACTACTTTTATACAGGTCAATCCCGAAGCGAAATCATTTCATAATTTTACCAGTCACTTCTAGTTTTGCCTACTAAAGCACTACAAGTGACTACTTGTCTAGTTAAATATGAAATAAAAATTTACTACGCTCTGAAAGATGCTACTTGCTGTCGGAATGTCAAGCGAGCAAACATATATCGCATACGAATGCAAAATTCATGATGCCGACACTATTTTCGTTATGTGTATATAACATTTTTTCATTATTATATATTTCTGACAATAAATATCAAATTCTAAATTATTTGTGTCTATTTTATGCTTTTATTAAACAACTGACAGGTATTCTTGCTGTAAATGCAACCATTTTTGAGTTGTTGCAGAAACCACAGAAAATTACTAGAATAAAATAGGTTTTCTTGACAGGCATATACAAATCTAAAGTTTAAGATTTTATAATTTTACTTTG
Organism: Nebria brevicollis; assembly: GCA_944738965.1. Taxonomy (NCBI): domain Eukaryota; kingdom Metazoa; phylum Arthropoda; class Insecta; order Coleoptera; family Carabidae; genus Nebria; species Nebria brevicollis. The sequence continues at coordinate 11,744,572 of OX122904.1, forward strand.
AATCGTTTAAGTTGTAGAACACACACACACACACACACACACACATACATAGAGACGGATGTTATTCCATAAATAGTCAGACTCGAGAAAGAATTTTTTTATGATTATAATACTTACTTCTTATATCGTATAAGATGGTATTAAATAACTTTATTCATGTATCACGTGTAACTATTGGCAAAATATGGAATGTATAGGAAATAGGTATCACCAAAATTGGGTTGTAATAACAATATGCGCGTATGGGGTATCATTTAGTACGTACGAGTATGTATGTGTATAAACTGGGTTTGTAGTCAGATATCAAGAGATTCGATACGATATCCAATAAGGATTATAATATACAAACATCGCTGTCGTACGAGACTTCGTCCTAATGCAATAAGGATTATATATTCAAACGGATTCGCGTGCGACGGGACGTCCTTAAATTTAACTCATTGTGCGCTTATACGTTCGCACAAATACCCAATAACGTGCATAACGTGACGGCACGCCACGTCTTTTTAACGTACGTTACGTTACCTCGAACGTGTTCACCATCAATGCGCCAACGTTTACGTTGCACAAACTTTTCTATTTTACATCATATATGTTATGTAGTACGACACATATATACCTACATCGTATAGAAATTCATCATTCAATCATTTTAAATTATCTATGTAATAACTCTATTTCGGAGTTTGTTTTAAAATTGCTTGTAGTACTATATAGTCTCATTTTACTGTTATTGTTGGTAATCATGTTAAAAGCAATAATAGATTTCATTTGTTTCGCACTTTTGATTTTAAAACCGTGTATGTACTCGTATGTAGAGAGGCACACACACCCACACATATGTATACATATGTAGCGTTGTTAATAACTAATAGGTTTACGAATGATTTCACGCGGCGAATGCAAAACTCTCATATGTGTGTGTGTGTGTCTTGAAAATAAACGTAATCTGCCCCATGCTATTTGTGTTATTATCTCTATATAGTACCGCATTGGTATCAGCATAGGAACTTTGCACGTTAGTGTGTAACAAGCTGCAGTGTCGAACCCCGCCGCTCGACACTGGCGCTCGAATCGATATTTGCACCGACCGGAAATGGAACGAGGTGGATGTGGCAAGGAGTATCGCTGTGGCGAAGAGTGGAGGGGTTGACAGGACGCGGAAATGCTCACTGCATTTCCGCCAAACATAATCACCAAGATATCTCACGTCGTTTATGCTTATATTGCACTTCTTTACGCTCTTCGGCGTACGCTATCGAACTGTTAACCCTTCTCTCCCTCTCCCACTCCCTTAACGCTCGTTGTACTCGTCTTACATCCACCAATAACTATATCGGCATTACGATCAATTGCATTATCCATACCACATATGATATGTGGCGAGAAGACAATTTTAAAGAAGGCGACAAACTCAATTTGACAACTATATAAGGATCGAGGTCTCAACGCCCTCTCCCGTAAAGTTAATCCTTGCAAGAACTGACGTCGGGTGGATTTAATTTGTCCGCCTGTAACCGCCGTTCAATTAACAAGGACACGGAAGGAACGGAAGGACAAAGCGACAAACGGACTCGTACTCGAAGAAACAAAGCTATGTAGTATGTATGTATGTATGTATGTATGCATGAGGTCACGAAACTTGTAGCGTTTTAAGTTGATTATACATCTATTAAAATAATTACGGGCATTTCAACAAGTTGAAATTATGATTAAACAATCATTTTCTTCGAATGGTCTGTCTGAGCAATTGAATAAAATATACGAGACCAAATAAGTTTCGGTAGTGTAGTGGAAAATGAATGCCGACGAAAGTGACGCAATGCTGCCAGCCTGATGACATATTGGCGTAAGTTCGCTGTCCTCCGATGGCAGGAGTTCATTTGATCACTGGTCAGTTCGCACGAACCTCTTCTGAGCTGGAAACGACCAATATCTTCGGCATATCTGCGCTTGCCTCTCATTATATTCCAGGCACACGCCACCCATGAATCTAGCACCATATCGGCAGGAAGAATTTCATCTTATTTGGGCAAATCGTCAAATGGACCATTGCAAATCTGAAGGGCGTGACCTGTGACCAGAACGTGCGCTCGCACTTATATAGATAAACCGCGTTATTGTATTTTATTTAATTATTGCGCGCGAGCGATAGGCCTGTTGTAGTACGTACGTACTACATATAGCGTAGACTACGTGACTTTTGGTTGCTATTACCCGGCACTAGCTTGGGATGATTATCTGGTTAAGGGTTCACTTGCTCGGCGTTCTTTATTAAAACACGTTTTCTACTCGGTAGGAGAGGGTTGCTTTTTATGTTTGAAAGTCTTTTCAATTGCTTTGAATTAGCGGATAATCTAGCTTTGAGTTGAAATGTCTTTATTCGCGTACCTACTCGGAAAAGACAACGTAGTTGTAATCCATTTTATATAAGTACGTATCTATGTATGTATGTATGTACGTATATTAGAATAGCAAAAGCTATTACTATACATATATATATATATATATATATGTAGATAAATGTAAAGTTTGCTTGTTCACCTATTGTGAAGAAGCAAACTTTGTTCAACGTCTCATCAAGTTAAGTAAAGTTAAGTTAAGAAGAAGTAGGATGAAATAACAATAAGCATTGCACAACGTTGATGAAGCAACAAAAAGAAGGAAATATGATTCCCTTAGTGTCGACCTGAATCTGAATGGCTGCTAGCAAAGAACGTTCCACAGGCAATCCAATGTAATTGAGAAGCTAATGTAGTGGTACCCCATATAACGTCGCTCGCTTTTAAATTTCGCGAAGCGCACACTGGCGCATTACCTACAACACGATATCAAAGCAATAATTCACGGTAAATGTCGCAGAAACGTATAGTTTCGGATGAAACAGAACTGAGCGCAGCGAGAAGATCGACGTAATCAGAAGCAGAAGAACATTATATACAACATAGCATAGCATAGCATAGATAGGTAGGTAGTAACGTCATTATCATGAAAAGCTTATGGTTGATTTTTAGCGAGGATATTTGATTGCAAGTGCGAATCACGACGAGAGGCGCGTTTTGAATGAAATTAAAAATAGATGGATCATGTCGCGTTGGCATTTTCAATATCTTAAAACGTTTAATAAACCGGCTAGTTTATTAAAAGAGTCGCGCGAACGTTTCTCTTCGTATATGTATACAAAGTAGTCACTGTGCACCAGACATTATCCCGGCGAGCTAATACATTATCGATTATAGCCCTCGGCACTGGAGTTGCACGGGGTCGCGACGGGTTTCGATACTCCGGTTGCAATCACTACCGGATTCATCAACACTCGGCATAATCACTTTGCTGCAAATCAATCCAACCCACTTGGAAACAACTACCAATAACGAATCTATTTCAAAAGAATTCGATTCCAAATGGCAAACCAACCTAAACTTATATCTATCTGCATATACATACATACATACATACGAATACATTCATAGATTTATATACAACCAACACATTATTTAATCATACAAAATTACAACACATTACCGGTCAAATATTTAATACACACGTATTTCAGCGTGAATTACCATTATTTATTATAAAATATCTGTATTGTTTTACACTAAACTTTGTTATATGTATTTTGTTTAGATGAAAAAAATACATATTTTTATTATTTTACTAATTCACATCTTAAGTTTAAAGTTTCATCATTTTACCTTCCACCCTCTTTAGATAGTAGAGCGCTCATTCATAAACACATATACACTTAGGAAGACACTCACGCGCATACACACACAGCCAGACGTAATTCCTAAAAGAGTCCGACTTGATTCAGAGAAGGTCAAAATGTATATTGCAGTTAAAATCTCGAGATCGAATTTGTTCATGATTACAATACTTACATATTACTTTGTATAAGAAAATAATAAAACACATAAAAACAGCATTATTTCTATTGATTATAGATTATTCTACAAGTGTTTGTATAAGTGGCCAACTATAAATACGTACATACATACATACATATATGTATATGTAGGCTGGTGAGTAATTTTGTATATTAATAATATATTGATAAATTGCCAAAACAATATGTACAGTGGCAGTAGTAATACACGTGTAGTTACACGAAATGAAAACAAATTCATTAACATAATTATAAATGAATACGACATTCGCTCAGCGAACAATAAATTTAATTGTTCAAACGCATGCGATTCAATTTGCAGAAATTAGTGTTTGCGCGAGACCTCTCGCATATTATATATACGTATGTATGTCCTATCCACCAAGTTACGCGCCATCGGCAATTATTTCAACCAGGCGACAATTATTTTCAAATGTAATTACCTTCGACCCCTTCTCGCTGAAAAAAAAAAAACCACTCGCTACAGCGACACCAAAATAATAATAAAAAAAACCCCCCATACAGTGTTAAGTAATTGTATTTGCTAGTACAAAAGGGAAGATGTCCGTTCGCAAATGAGACACCGTTTAAAGAAATTCAATTTGCTTCGAGATAACTGTATTTTAAGCACAAATATCACAGTTTTTCTCCTTTACCATAAGCCGTGCCCTAGTTATTTTATTGATTGTATCAAATATCAAAAAAAAAAAAAAAAATTAAAATCAATGCTCTAGAAATGTGCTTTATTTTTGTGTAAAAACCGCACAAAAGACATACAGGTTTTATTTCTGGCGAGGAATCGTTTGATGCTTCATTCGCGAATGTGAAACACGGTTAGATACAAGTGCATTTTAGTTGTTGATTTTGTTGAGATTTCTCCGAAGTTTCCACTACTGCATTCAGTTCTTTGATGAAATTTGTTATATTTATTGGACTTCTTTTTGAAACTTGCATGATTAATTTCTGGAAATATACACACACACACACACACACATATTCATATGTTTATTCCTATAAAATGTAGTGGTAGAAAATCCTTTATATTTCACCATTCAAAGAAACTTCTTCATATTCCGGTGGCTCACGCTTAAAATAGTTTTCCTTGAATGTTTGTTGTTGTTGTTTTTGATCCATTTTGCACGGTAGTAGAGTTTTGTAGTAGATTTAGTCTGCAGAAAGTGTCACTTTATTAATAATCGTATGATGATCATAGTCACGAACGTATGGTAACCGCAGCACTGGAAAGCATGTATGTTAGTTTTAGTCCCGGCTACGATTATCTCGGTTATTACAGGACATTAATAAAATTACAGGTGGCTTAATAGAATTTAATGTTCTGTTCTTCCCTATGTGCATTTTCCTAATAGGTACTTCAAATTATCCACTTCTCAGATTAGACAATGCAAACTAAATGATTGCGAATCGTTAGTTTGTAACGTTTTTACCGACTGAATGGAATAATTTATTTAATACACCAGTACACTAAAGCTAATACATTTATTAATTTATATTAATACAGTAATACTTATTTAAAAACTAATCCATATTTATTTAAACACGAATATTTATTGCTACAGTTTTCTTTTACATAACACACTTTCTACTGATAACTCATAACGAACACTGATTTCTAACTGGAGGGTTCTAGAAATTAGAAGATACTGTGGAACTTTCTGGAATTTTTTTAATAATTTCTATAGACAACTGTATTTCTTTCCTGTATCTTGGTATATTCCGTAAGCTCGTTATAGTATTCAGGAATAGTTAGCAACTAATTTATCTAAAGACATTTTTAAGTCAACTGTTATAGCAACACATAACTGCATGTCTATACTCATTTAATAGAGTAACAAAGAACCTTTGAACGAATTAATTGCCATTTATGTTTGTTTAGTTCTTATTTACCCTGACATATGATACAAAAAAAAAAACGTCGTTCTTTACTGAAATAAATCATACTTCAGCTCACGTGTACTGTATACGTAAGGTTCAAATGACGATGATAACATTTACTTTGTCCCAGATAATTATAGTGGTTTTATTATGCGATGCTCCAATTCCTTTGTTACAAAAACACACACACACTTATATATATATTATTATATATATATATATACTTAATAGTGCAAGTGTTACATCATGTATTTTAATAAAGTCAATGCATATTAATACGTATGTAACACATATGAATATGTTTGAGTGCGTACTTGGATGACCGCATATATGTATGTATGTATGTATGTATGTGTGTATAAAGTCCTTCGTTGGTGTATAATTGTGGTTTGGTTCTGAGAGTGTGCTTTCAATTAAGCGTCCATTTGGCGTCCGGCGTTGTGTGACAGTATTATATCGTCGTACTATATACGAACGCACGTTAAAGGATAGAGTATATAGACAAAGCGATAGAAATCCGTTTTCGTTTCGTTTCGGGTTGTACGGTATACACGGCATAATAAATTACTTCTTCACTTGTTCATTATGCTTCGGCAGGCTGTGTTAAGCCGTCCAGCGGGCACCTTGTCGCTACCAATTACCGGTTTAATCAGTTGTCAAGGTGACAACGATAATCTCCTTGTATCAAACATTAGCTACGCGTTTCAGGTTTGGTTTTTCATCCATGCATAGAAAACATGTACGTATGTATGGATGTATGTATGTATGTAGAAGGAAATAATAATTGGAAACAGATATAATCTCTGTGAGCGAGATGTCGTAGACAGAATGGAAATCCATATCATATTCAGTTGACACCTCAAATACATATTGACAATTTCCGACTGAAAGTTCTTCCATATTTCCTGAATAAATTGAACACACACACACACACACATGCATGCACAGGATACAAGTTGAGAAACAGAAACGTCTAGCGAAACGGACGACAAAACTAAACACATTTCGATACACAGTTGGTATATTTTACCTGACGGCGGAACCAGGACCGAATCAGTAAAAAGAAGAAAAAACTTTTCAGAAATTATTAGCCGCAGGCATTCAAGTCGAACAATCTAAACCAGTAGGTATATCGAATACGAGATTACTTTTCAAATCAATGTGTTGTTAGGTAAAACATTTCGGTAGATTTCGTTTTAATTTTAGAAATAATTTGCACCCGTCAACGAGTTGCTACATAGTATTGTTTTCAAATAAGCAAATGTGAATTGTAATTTTTGGCACGCGATATGTCGTCGTCAGGTCGTATTGGGGGCGTAGGTGAGACCTTCTTATAGTGCACACACGCACACACGCACACACGCATACACGCATATATGTATATGTTTTATATATGCATAGCCTACGGTGCTGCCAAGCCTTGTTCTGGAAATTCGTGGCGTAGTCCTTGGGGAGGTCGCGTTTTCAAATTGAGCACATCAAAATTTCAAAACGACGAAACGCTTATATCATCCAACCGTTTTCATATGTGAAATTCGTTGCGTTAATACTCTTGCACAAGGAAATGTATTTTTATTCATGCTTTGACTATTGTATGAGATGTTTTATTTTCTATACGAGTACTTTTATTTTTGATATATGCACATATATCACAGCATCTTAATTATAAGTATAGCAAAGTTACTCGGTGCAGTTAGAATGTTGGATAGACGAAATTAACGACTTTTGAACTTGTCGCGACATTTTAAATTCGGTTGTACTGCATTGCTTTACTACGCTACGCTATGCCACGCCATGCCATGCCATGCCAAAGCTGGGTGCTTTGCAAAGTGATAGGCTACCATAAAAGTTTAAAACCGGTACAGTTTGCACGTTAACGTCAGCCGGTCGCCGTTTTTTGTCGGGGCCCATTTTTCTTCCGTGTTTCCATTTAAACCACTTTCCGTACGACGGTCATTCGGTCCATCGTGGCCTGTCCTCCTGCGCGCTAAAGTGCTATGCGGTTGGCCATACTGTTGTTCCTTTTATACCAACTATAACATTCACAACTACCAAGGGTCGCGTGAATACTCGTGACCTCGCGTTTACACTAATGAAAAGTACAACTTGACTTTATGTACATTTATGTGCTATGTGTGAATATGCTTGGTTCAGTTTATTAAACCATGTTGCATTCATGTTCTTCTTACGAAAACATCTGATTTTGAAAAGAAAACACACACACACACACACATATATTCATACATATACATACAAACACACACACACATACTGTGTGCACAAGGTTAATAATGATAGTCGTAAGTTCAATGAATATTAACGTTTCAATTAAGGTATTTGGTCGTCCGTGAAAAAAGTAAAGGGATTGACGAAAAAATCGTAGTTGAACCCAAGATGAATCTGCGAGAGAGAGAGAGAGAGTAGTATCATCATAGGATGTTTTGTAATTATGAACAGACAGTAGCTGGAGGTTGGTCGTTAGTGTGTGGTCCTGTAGTGCAAGGATAATTGCATCCCACAGGAGCTTGGCTACTACTGCAACATCCCACTAACGTACTTTGGCCAAGTTTTGTTGGACCTCATTGCTTGACCCCTGTTCTATTATTTAGCCGGTCTACCTTCTTCTCTAATGATTTATGCCCTTCAGGAATTAGAATTTCAGAAAATTGCATCGATTATCTAGATTTAAATATGAAATATAATATACACAACATTCCTTCGTTTTGCAAACAAGTTGGGTAATAATATGTAACAAGTGTATAAACAGGAAGTGATCAATTAACACAAGCAACACGAGCACCTCAGAGTGGTAGTGGCGAACTGATAACGTACACCTACCAACCAGCCAGTCAGCAATTCCGGTTCACGTATGTATAAACTATACGTATGTATGTATGTTAACAAATGAAACACGTTACAACGTTCGATTGTTGTGTAGAGTCGTTTGTCATTTGAGGTCATGCAAATATGAGCTCTTGGTATATAAGTGTATGTATAGTACGTATATCTTTCCTACACTTAAGCAATTCCATTTAAATATATAAACAACACACGCCATAATATCATTTTTCCATTGACCTACACACACACACACACACACACACTATCGCGATGTTAACGTTATAACAAGCGCATAAACCGTCTCGCATTTTCAGGGTCCATCTGATAACTATAATTACTGAAAAAGGAACAATCAATCCTGATAAAACCCTTATGCGAACAATACCAAATCATTCAGATCACATCACTAAAATCTCATTTAAATATCATTTTATTATTATGTTACAAATTTCCGCAATGAACTAACGTATTTTGTTTAGATATACAAATTGTTTTTTTTTTTTACTAATTTATAATCATTTTCTACTAAATACATTTCTTACAATAGATATTAAATATCAAATTCCAAATTGTTTTAGTATTTTGTTTCTCTCATTTATGAGTTATTGCCTAAACCGACAAAAATGACTAGAGTAAACATGCACTTCCGGTTTGAATAGAATTTTCAAAAATAAAACTTTTTCTTGGCATATGTATACATATACACAAATCTAGAGATCAATATTTTAATTTTTTGCACAGAGAGAGACAGACAGGCGTCATTCGAAAAATAGTCGGATTCGATTTAGAAAAGGTGAAAAGGTATATTCCAGTTAAAATCTTCAGATTTTTTAATTTCAATTACGTATTACTTCGTATAAGAAAGTACTAAACATGTAATCTAATTCCTTTGCGTAATAACAATTTAATTACATACAGTTTTAATCACAATATCTTTGTTAAAACTGAAACGTTTTTTGACAAGTTACAGATTGTGTTAGAATTATAAATTGCCATTACATGTAAAGCAATTCGCTTAGTACGAACAAACATTTCATCATTATTCAATATTATCAATTAGTCAATATTATCAAACAATTGTGTGCGTATGAGAGAGAAGGGCTCTGTGTGTGTGTGTGTGTGTGTGTATGAAGGCGTCCTTTATACAAATTAAAAATGATCTAAATTATTTTGTATTTGTGCTTGAAAAGAACGCTGCAAGTGACAAGTACGTTTTTAATTTATAATTATATTAAATCGAGTCCTCCATCTTCATTAGTACACAATTAAAATGAATGTAAATGCGTTGAGGCACGTTTTCAAATAAATGCTCATTACTCATATAAGGCAGTGGCGAGCATATGAGCAACATAAACGGGATCGCTCGTGTTATCGTATCGTAGCGCCTCTGGTGGCCCGTACCGCAATAACTTTACAGAAAATATGGTCTAGGTTCATCGTAAATAATGTACGTACGTATGTAGGTATGGAGCCCAAGACAGTGACTACTTCACATCTTTATATGCAATCAAAACGATTGCTCTTGCGCTTTTGCCATCGAACCAAGCAACTCCACCAAATTACATATTATTGCTTTTTTGGTGAGTGCCACCCTGCATCAAATCCATTAAATCCAAATAAAAAGATGAATTTTAATTAAAATATTACAAGTTGCTTTTATGGTGTATACCATGAAAAGATTTTTTTCTAAGAGTTACGCATTTTTTAAAGCCTTATACTTTAAGGTATTTCATTTCGCAAATTTAATCAATTTTGCTTAAATAAATAAACAAACCTGTGCTACAGAAAAATTGACTGGGCCTTTAGATTTGAAATTTTGTCAAAGGCAGAAAGCACATTTATATAAAAACTTGACTAGAGATTCATATAGGGCATAAACATTTTAAAATTAAAAATCAACTTTTATTATAAAATAACGCGTGTCCTGGCATCTTTAGCATGTGCTGTTACACATTTGTTTTGACAATAATAATGAAACATAACATGGATGCATGCCCTTGCTTATTCAGTTGTAATGCTGATGGGTGAGTGGTGCGTGGGAGGCCGTCTGTACCATCTGTTTCACCACCTGGTGTTCCTGGGTTTGAGCCCGGCACGTGGTACAATGGCACGCACAGCTTGACGCCCTTACAGTCACACCTGGGACCTACATACTTACCAGTTGTTGAATTCGCACAATTCACAAATACAACTTGTACATTTCAAATCAAATCTAATTTCCGCATTGACTTGCACTGAACATTCTTATACATATTAGAAATTATGCACATTTATTTTTCACTAAATAAATTTTTCTTACAATATCAAATATCAAAATTATTTGAGTCTTTTTTATTTCACAAAAACATAGACAAGTAGACTGACGTCATTTCAAAAATAGTCAGGGAAGGTCAAAAGGTACATTTCGAGATTGATTTTTTTGACGATTAGAATACTTACTTATTCTATTGTATAAGAAAGCAATATATAATAAATATTCCTGTAAAAAGGGTCGAAATCGTTTTTTGTATTTGTACAAATGTAAATTGCTCTAATATCGTTTGTTGGTGGTGTCAATATGTATTTATGAATCTGTTGACCAAGTATAGTATCATTATTAATGCACAATATTTGATCAGTGCAAATGACAGTTAGAGTTTGCTGGCATTTCTGAAATGAACAAACAAGCAAACAAATGAACGAACGAACGAACGAACCTCTTTTTGTTAGTGTTTAAGGGGCGATTTACTTCATTACCAGGGCCGTAACGACGCTGGAAACAGCCATGAAATACGGCCGTTAAAATTGTAACCGGGTTGAATTATTTACGAATTCGCTGGCGGATTTTAATCTTAACTGCTCGTTAAAATCAGTTACGATCTTTCGCGCACCACTCAGATGTTGTAAAATGTGTGTTAATGCAACGAGGATTTTGTGGGGCATTCGGATACAATGTAAATTCATATCGAAATTAACTGCACCGCTCATCCGTTCGGTGTTTTTTTTTTTTTATGCATTTAAACATGTTATTCGATATTCACTCAGCCGTGGGGTTGGTATAAAAAGAAATATTCTATATTGAATAACTTTTTTTCCATTTTCCAACAACAAAGAATTTTTAATATTGCATTATATAATTCTATTGTTTTATATTTTTATCTAAAATTACAAATTTTTTCTGTACGTCGTAACATTGTTTCGCAAAACAAGACGACAACGATTTTAAATTATAATAAATGAAGTTTATCTGCTCAAACCAAAAGAAACGCATTACAGATAACGAATGAATATTTATATACATATATATATAGACGAAATGACGTAAAATAATTAGCGCCCGCATTGTCTGTCAACGAAAAACAATAAACCAATCATTAATTAGCTGGTATCTGTGTTACAAATGAACTCAATTAAAACTGTTACCGTTTACAACCATTACTCGTCAATTAATAAATGCTCCAATTATATATGAGTCCAGTCATTCCACAATCAACCACATTACAATAATTGTACAATTGCATATATGTTGCACTATGAGTTTTTGTTTTTGTTCCAAAGTACGATTATTTTAATTTTTTTCGTGTGTTTTATTGAAGCAAAAACCTCCTCCAGGAAAGCAATCTTCCCGGCGTCCCCGATAATGTTTGTAGAGTGTTTGAGACACTATTATATATGACAAAGTGTGCAAAAATCGTTCGTTCACTACTTTTTTCGCCACCCTTGCAAATCCCCATGCCGCGCTTCTGTGTCTGTGTGTGTGTGTGTGTAACACATATCTCTCGTCGTCAACCTTTGCCTGCCAGCCAGCCAGCCACCCACCCCGGCCACAGCATCCGATGATGGCATCACCGTCGATCTATCATCGGCGTATCTCGCATCCAAGTTCATTTCCTGTAGCATCTATCAAAACCCGACCATCAACGCGAACACGGACACACCATCATGTCACACGACAGAATCTGCCCCATATATTAATATATATATTTAGGTGTACATACACCATGCCGGTACAGTAAGCCGCAAAGGCTGATGGTTTTACGAGCTGCTTGGGTGAAAAACAAAACGCACTTGAGATTTTAACAGTGAATGGTTCAATTCAAAGACACACTTGAATAATAATAAAAAAAATAAAAAGAAAAAAAATAATGAAAGTTCCTTTTGTGTAAATGTCGGTTATATTCCAATTTTCATTCCAAGATTAATTAATAATTGAATTTCGCGCAACTGGGTATACACCGTTCGTCGTTCATTGCCATTTATTGTGTTTTTGTTCGGCTCATTTTCGCCCATTCTTGTCGAAATAATTATAACTAATTGTTCTTAAATATTTTATATTTCAATTGAGTTACTTGAGACATTTGCGATTGTTTGTTCAACTAATCCAGTTTTGAGAAATGGCGTTCTTCTTTTGTGTTGTGTAGTACAAAGTTATTTTTCATCGGTATTCTTATAGGAATGTTCGAGCAGCGAAACTGATATCGGCTTCTTAGTTTTTATCGCAAATTATTATACATGGCTAATTGAGGAGCGGAAAATTAGGACGTCGTGCTCGCCTTGGGGATTTTTATAGAAAGTAATCGTTGATTGATAGTATGTCACGCGACTGTCACGCCTTAACAAGCCCTTTTCTTTTTTCCTTGAAATTGATTTTTCACGCTCTGCGTAGGTAGGTAGGTATATGTGCAAATGAGTAGCGCAATTGAAAATGAATATTTTAACTCATCGCATAATAATTCCGCGAATAATTGCTACTTTAAAATCAGTGAATTATTATTTTTTCTCCCCGAATGTTCATCTGATTTAAATAACTGTTTATTTTTACTTTTAATAAAAATTTTAATTTTTCTTACGAATATTCATTTTTTTTTTCTCTAAATTTGTTGGGAACGCCAATCATAATCTACCTCAATTTAAATGAATAAGAAATCTTAAAATGCATAACACGAATAAGAGTTGATAACAACTTTTTTTTTTTTTTCCTGTTTTTTTTATATATATATATACATAAATAAGTTTTGTTAGAATATTTGACTTGGATATATAATCTTATACGAATGATAATGTGATTTTACTTTTGCCATAGAAATATTCCGTCGAAACGGTGGGAGTTTGAGAAGACGAAGCCTCAAACATCAAAGACCGTATGTTTATTACATTTTTTTGCTCGTGTTCTTTGGGAAAAAAAGTGCAAAAAAATTTTATTAAAAATTAATACCAAACAAAACAGGCGTATTTTCTTTAAAACATACGCAATGACGAACCGTAAGAAAAGACGGGGACACATTACGTTTGAGGGAAGCCGAATAAAGCTTTTACGTTGACGAGACATGAATAGGAAATGCGAAAGGTCACTACGAAAGGGAAATACAAGAGGAATTCATTCGCAATCACAATTCACGATGGAATTGACCTCTTTTGTGTGTACTACTAAAATATCTAATAACCTCGGCTACTTTTCTTTCGCACTCCAACATAGATACCTACTTTATATCCATTCCAGATTTCAACTAGTAGATGTTCCAATTGTTCTTTTTGCGTGTGGTATAATTGTATGCCTAACGGTATAATAGTGTTATCAGCGTGACGTATCATAGTTTATGGGTGTGCAAATACGTCCAGGTTTTAGTAGAACTGAATCGCGGGATTCGTGTCCGCGACGCGTCGTTTTCCGTGCTTTAAACCGTTTCCCGACCAACATAATAACCAAATGGCACGAAGTGCGATACGTCCATCATTCTGGCCAGTGCAGCATCAAGCCGAGTACGTGGTGTGTGTCTGTGCGTGTGTCTGTCTGTCCCCAACGCTTAGTTCATTCGAACGGAGAAATGTGTGCTTTGGAATAATTGGGTGATTTGAAGATGTCGATTTTTCAACAGAAATATCCCATCATCGTTTTTTATCGTTGAATGTTCGATGCACTAAGGTCTTCTAGAGTCATTGCACGCGGCAATTACCCCGGCTAATTGTAATTTATCGAGCGAAATAAGACCTAAATTTCGGGGGTGGCTGCAGCCGCCACATCTAAATACGTAATCTTGACAAATGGCATCGTTATAATGAAAAACGAAAAGGCGAACTCGGCGGACGCGAGCCCGCGCATACCATCATTCCTTACAGTCCCTCCTGCATTCATTTCAACTAGACGATACGTTACTATCGAATCAAATCCAAGAAGAATTCAATATTGTTGCACATGTCGTATCCGTGAATGAGAGCTCAATTAAAATATATATATATATATACATATATGTATGTGGTATTAAGTTTAATCGGTTGTGCATGTATAGAATTTATCCCAAAGGCGTCCTGTCTGTCTGTCTGTCTGTGTGGATCTCTCTGGCGCACTAGTTCGCCCAGGAAGCAAACATATTTCATCATACGTACGACGCTTTGATATCAGTCTATTTCACTTCATCCGTCCCGTCACTGGATCGCATCCTTGTTGCACATGTGTTTATATACGCCCGTTGTAAATACCTGGCAAATATTGAGACGCGGCGGCACGGCGTTTTCATGTTGCCGCGGAAAATTAGATTTCAGTTTATTTCGTTTGGTGACACTCGATTTAACACCGATTTTTAGACGGCGAATCTTAAATAAACAGATATCTGGATAAATATTTATGTTTCCTTATACCGTGAGGCGAACGAATCTGCCGTAATCGGAGACGGATTTTTCTTTAAAAAACACAAAATATCAATTCGCTATTTATCTGTAATAATAAATGAGCCTCGCTCTCGACAATATTATTGAGCGCTTTTTATTTAATAAATCTCGACGGGAAATGACGATTTAGTTAAACATGGTTGTAGATATATTTAATTTTCCAATAAAATATGATAAATTGTTGTAATATATGTCGAGCTGCGCGAATAATAATAATGCGGTGCAGTGGAGAATCTAAAAGTGCGCCAGCGACCGAGATTGTGTGCTGGCCCGTTATCGATGGTAACAGACGCGATGCGACGCCATGCGATGCGACGGTATGTCTATTCGACGCCTGAGCCCGACCACAGGGCATTCCATGCTTAACATCGCCGGACAAACATTCTCCACTAACCATTTGATTGCAGTTAATTGAATTGTTGAGTATTTTGATGCATCACTATCGCTGTGTGCATAAATAAATCATATTGCTCACATCAAGCCGCAAATTATAGTTTATGGAAACATTCGTTGGTAAAATATTCGATAGTGACTTCATGGAAATTAATTAATTATAATAGGGTAGAGCGAGATACAAAAATAGAATGAAATTCAATTAGCGTTATTAACAAAAATCAGTGTTTGTCTGTCTGCGAGTGTCTGCATATAAATTCTATGTAGTTTGATGTTGTTTTAATCATTCATTTTCGCATGTTCGCATCGTCTGTGTTTCATTTAAATAATACATTGCGAGTTAGTGGAGCGATAAAAAACAAAGATAAAAATGAAGTTATTTAAATTTCATATGAAAAGTAAATAATGTTAGTTAATGGCGCAGTTATCTGAACGTACAAATCTTTCTTTTAATTACGAAATTTTACCCTTACAATTATATACAATACTATTATAGTATAAGGCACTACTCAAAAGAAATGACATGTTATTTTAGCCACGACTGCTGATTTTATCTACTTTGTTCGAAATAATTTCTATTTTATTGATTGATTCTGTTATAATAGAATTTATTTAATAACCAAAATACGCAACTAGATTAAGATTGCGTTTCTTTTTAATACAAAAAATAATTATTTAATAATCAGAAAAGCAAATTAGTCTTATTTTGGAATGTTCTATATTTAAATAAATATATTTTGTTCCGTAGAGTAGGTTGATCGAACCAACAGTTGTTGCTTACTGGTAGGTATTATATGAAGACCTTTCAACATAAAATAATATTATTATTAGATTTTATATCAAAAATATGTAAATTTATATATCTACGAAATTCGGCGATGTTGTTGTTCCAGGCCGTGTTTTCGGCGAAAATGGCTAGACATATTAAAATAGAGTAATAATAAAATAATATATATACATGAAAACCAATATTGAACTCGTAGTACACAAAAAGGACATATACTTAAATATTAAATATATAAGTCATCTTTCTTATTACGAATTTTGTTTAGATTAGAAAGATATTTAAATTCAAATTTTCACACACACAATGACGTCATTCCAAAAATGATCAGAATCAGGTTAACAGATATATTTCCGTTAAAAATTACGATATTTATTGATTGCTTTGTATAAGAAAGTAAAAATAAATTTAGTAATATTTTTGAAAAATTATTTCGTCTTTATGTGTTTGAAAGCTTATTTCGTAGTTAGTACTGTAATATTTCAATTTTTATAATTAGATTTTGTTGTGCCAAGAATTTTAAGTGAATAAAAGTAAAATTGAATTTATTTTGAAATCTTTTCAGCGAGGGTGATTTAGTCGTTAGTATGTATGTGTGTGTGTGTATGCAGCGTGTTTGTGGGATGGTGGAAATCGGAGTTATTTCACGGTATAATAGAGGAGTAAATTATTGACATTTGTAAATGACTTGAACTTTGTAATGTATTACAAATTACTAAACATGTCTGAATATTTGATTAGTACATAATACTATTGGTTATTAATTGACGTAAATAAAGAATATAAATGATTTAAAGCTTGCATTGCACGTTTATTGTTGAATATATCAACAACAATGAAAATATAATATTGCGCAAACTATTTAACTGTCGGATAACTTTATTTGCACAGCAAAATTCTGTTTGCCTATTTTAATATGCAGTAAATACGTATACACATGCAGAGTTTCTGTTAAAAATGTACGTTTTCAGCTAGGATAGTAATTTATATTTATGATGTATGCTGCAAAAACGCACTGCGAGACGCGATGTGTATTTTCGTTGTTACATTCACCCCCATGAATACACACTATATATTTTTATTATATAGTCTAGAATTTTTTATTTTTATTCTTTTTTTTTTATTTTTATTTTGCTGATATGAATAATACTGTTGTGGATGATGTGACTTTATATTTATATTTAAAAGGGGGTAATTATGGTCAAACATTTCGACAGATGTTAGTGTATGACTAAGCATTTGAAAAAGCATATGTTTCCAATTTTATAATTTAAGCTTTCTATAAATTGTCCTATACTTCAATGGAGGGGGGCAAAATGATATTAGGATTCTGAAATAATAATTCCTAGGATGGCGTGAGACATCTGCTAAAAGCTTGAAAGATTGTCATAAATATATATATATATCTATATATATGAAGGCGTGTTTTATTGAATAATAACAGTGGTAGTAAAACAGTGGCAAGCGTAGAGAATTGGTCGGATTACAAGGCGACATAAATTACGCTCTATTAATCGGATTATGGGATTTAACAGTATTGTACAGTTTCAACTGTGACGTGGTACACCTTGTTCGCACAGTTTCCTCAAGAGAGACAGCGCCATGGATAGCAGGATGCATAAATTGATTATCAAAATATGCGTTTAGAATGTGATGCTAATGGAACGCGTAAACAACAATATCTATGTAATGATTTGAAATTTAAACGCAATGTGAGAGCGGCGGCCGTATAATATTTCTATCATGCGGTCCTGTGCCTTAGAGAGCGCCTGATGGGCTGTTTTGTTATTTCATTACGGCCACCACAAAGGACGACTCGGTTACAAAAGGATAGCGCTGTTTTTGATTGCGTCTTTATATCCGTGTGTGTGTGTGTGTGTGTGTGCGGTTTTAGGATACATTTGGTGCAAAATAAGAAAATAATACATAAGTTCATGAAATATATGACGATATTTTCATTAAACATAAAGTGAATTGCTCCGTCTATAACTCCGTGTAACTTTTATATGATTAAGTAAAACTTGAACCTCCCTTCGCCGCCTCCCATGCAATAAATCGTTAATAAAGTTGTACGAGAGGTCTATTATTATTATTGCCTTGGTGCATGTACGTTTCAAGAAATACAGGAAAGAATGTTCGCATTCCATTCGTCTGCTGAAACTTTGACTTGATAAAATATTTCCGATGCTATCAAAAGGCAATAATCGATCGGCGTTGGAATGCGCGGGCGGCAATGAGCGATTATACCCTTTCGCGAAATGCACCGAAAATAATACCAATCTAAGCGAAACATAATTGGCACAGACGGTAATTAAAAAAGTTGACGCACAGATTCAATTATTAGTCTTTGACCTGAGAAAATTGCGATTACGAATTATACGAATACCTGAAGGGGAATTTATTATGATTCATTCAACAATTATTCCGAATTACCCTACATACAATTTAATTAAATACAACAGACACAAAAAGAACCAGAAAACGAATAAAAATTAAAAAGTGAGCAACACGAGTACGGGTGCGTGGCACACGCTAGCCCTCGGGGACACCAGGTGGTAATGGCGTTGACCGCACGAGTCCGCGTCACCTGCCGGGGGAAGTGACCCCGGCACCGGTGGCCGATCGGGCCTCGGCCGGTGTTCAAGCGCGTGCGAAATTAAAACAACCACACGGATGTTGGTTTATTATTTAAGAGCTAATGCTCGCACACAACCCCACCGCCTGCAGGGGCTGCAGGAAAAAAAATTCAAGCTGCAATTGGCACCAGGTGCTATAACACAATCCTGCAACAATATTATAATTCACTATAGTGCTATCAGGTTGCGTAATACTCAATGCAATTGTAAGTTTTCCGTATAATTTATTGTCGCTGGTTTAAATAAAAAATAAAAACACACAAGTGTAATATATCGCGGCACCTTGCTCACATGAAATTAATTCAAATTGTTTAACTTTTGATGGGATGCGAGAGCAACACCGCACTCTTACTATACAAAACTTTGAACAGAAATGAAATTTATTATCGTTGCGCGTCGTGGGTGGCGTCGCAGCGCATCGCAACGAAGAAGTGCCTTTTTCAATAATAAAACCAGCTTAGTAATGAGTTAAGCAATTAATTTTTCTGCACGTTGTAAGCGATCGCATAAACGGCATTTTATTGTTTGGATATGGCGACGAAGCAAGACTTTATCTCGTATAAGGGTCTGGCGCTATAAACATTTCATTAATTTTATATGTTGTTTGGCTGGAATCCGCACTATCTGTTTGCCCCCGCTTTTAACGAGCCCTCCCTGTTTACAGCGAATTTATGAAATATCTTTTAATTTCCACACAAAAGTATCCATAACTACATATATGTATGTACATACCTATATAGTTCATATAAGTAGTGTGATTGAAATTAAATTAGAAACACACGCGCGTGTTTTGTTGGCGAAAATAATAGGATCATTTATAAAAGTCTAAAAAAATCATTATAATGTCAAGGGGATTCCCCTAATATTGTGTGCCGTGGTAAATTCGCTGGATTACTCCGGTGCGCGCGCGCCCTTATGTATTAGTTAAATCTGTTTTTCTTTTTATTACTTTGTTAGGGAAGTATATTTAATTTTTTATTGCGCCTGTCACGAGAAATTGATTTCAAGCCTCAAACAAGGCACAACACAGAATTATTATTAATTTGGTTTGTTTGATCCCGGTATCCATGGTTCCCTACGTTGTGTGTGTGTTATATATTTGTTTTCTTTTACGAAGTATTGTAATCAAGAAGAAATTTGATATCGAGAGTTAATCAAAAACAAATTTAATCTCGAGATCTTAACGGAAATTAGAGATATTTGATGTGAAAGTGTTCGAAAGGTTTATAAAATTTTATAAATTAGTTAATTTTAAAAATTATATTTTCTTAAAAAATTCAACATTTGTATTTGTGTCGTATTTAAATAAAAGCCATTGCGGATATATTTGATATGATTCCAAGTACGTGTGCACAATGCAGTGACGCGTTTTGGTTAGGTGAAGTGATGTCGAATGAAGTACTCATAACGTCCGGCGCTGGCGTAGAGGCCATCATCAAGTGTGAAAGGGCCGCTACTCTGGCGAAGCGAGACTTCGGACAAGAGATGATCGAGTCACGAGCTAATCGACCGTGTAACTACTAACGACTGCCCTTACAACTATAACGACTGCGGAACTCACTTAGATCGACTCCCTACCAATGAAAATGTTGTGCCTAGGTGCCTTATTTATCGGAAAATATTATTAAATCAACTCGAAAAGAGATTCAGAATTCCTGCTGGGCAGCCGAGTTAACTTGCTACATTTAATTAACTACAATACGTATATGTATGTAGGTATATGTAACAACTAATTTTGAGCTGTGAAGCGTTAAGTGTAAGTCTACGTTTATGACTCTACACATGCTAATGGTTGCCTGTGGCCTATTTACTAACGCTGACCCTACTAGTAAATTTTCATGACTACATTAGCTGGAAATTCAAACAACTACAATTTTATTATAAACTTAACACAATTTCCTGTGTAATAACATGCTTCGATGAAACTATGTATGTATGTATGTATGTATGTATGTATATCAGCTCCACAAATTGCACCTTTTATTGCTCGTATATATTGACTAAAAACACCAAAATAGTCCCAGCGGTTTTCTAGCTGCAATCCTGCTAGTCTTCTTTTTCACGCTGGTGACGCTGGCTGTATGCTTGCTCAGCTTTATAATGTATGATTATATGTCACGTATATGTACGTATACCATATCCTGCAGGTAGCGGCAGTGTGTTTGATTCTAAAAATAGTGGCATCCATCCACACATGCATGCATGCATGCAACCCCGCGGGAACGTTGCCTTTGTTGTTTACTGTTTGTGTATGTATGTGCAAAGGTATTTTTCTGTTTTGTTGTAAGAGATGCTGGATATTAGAAGCAAGCGTTCCACAAACAATAACTAGACAGCCGATGTCATGCTGGAGCAAAATATCTACCTATATAGGTATTTCTATTAACTTGAATATACGTATACACAAGTACTTATATATTTTTCAAGAAATGCATATTTATTGAACTTCCAGTATATATATGTTATAAGCTCTTATAGCTTGATATATATATATTTTAGTTCGATATTCGTTGGGTTAGTATACGTTTAATAATCTAGTAAGTTTGACCTGCAGGTCAAGCTAATACGACCTTGGCAGGTCAACACGCGTGCTGCCCGCGGCATCGCACACCCAATGAAGATTTGGGAGGTGCAATTTTAGCCGGTGGTACTTAACAACAAGTGATCTCTCTTCCTGGGGAGGTTAAAGCACCTTGCTTGCTTCCAGCGGAGCGCGGTGATTGTGTGCACCAGGACCGGATTCTCGTGTGAGAAAACAACGCAAATTTATGGAACCATTAAATTTCATCATCACAATAAAACAACATTTGAACATAAACGCTGCATAATTAATCAACCAACTGATTTCACGTCAACACACGCACCAACATAAACGCTTCAATAATTACTTTCTACTAAAAAAATAATCAAACAAGAAACACAATCAGCTCATTATGAATTAATGGTCAAAAAATAAATAACAATGTAGATTGTAGGAAAAAAATAGCAAAATAGACCAATTTAGGAAGTAGTACGGTACTGTACGACAGAGTAGGGATATAGAGAGTGGTAGATGTCGAAGTGGCCAACAAGAGCAGATGCCACTTCCGCCCAGGCGATCAACTCCTCTCCATTCCCTCCTTGCCGGCACGTGACTTGAAAATCATCTCTTGTAATCTGGAATATTGGTTCTGCTGCTTTGAACACCAACATACCAAACTTAACCAGACACACACACACGCACACACATTCCCTGAACAAATACACACTATAGGGTTATCAGGAGAGCACACACACACGCACGTTAAAAAAAGAATATAAGCCCTGCAGCGAAATCAAGTAAACGGTAGGAGCTAATCCAGATAAAGACGTTAGCAGACTGTCACCGTAACAGGAAATAACTGCAAAAGAAATTACCACCGCTACTACACACATGAAAAGAGTGAAGAAACTCTCACGTTCTAAAAGAGTTGCAGATAAAAATTGAAATTCATGGCAAGACTAACTCTCGATTAGAACTTGTGGATTTGCATAAAACAGTGTAAAATAATTTAAATAAAAAAATAAAAATGTACTCTGAAGAACTGTGGTCGAGGCGGAGAGATAAAAATAAAAAAAATAAAACAGGAAAAATGATATATGCTGTTTGATAAAACGCGATGGGACACTTGTGTGTATGTCGTAATTTATAAAACATATCACGACGCTGTCAAGGTGAGATTTCAGTCAATTTCTATTGCACTTGTGTGTGTGTGTGTGTGTGTGTATGAAAGCGGTATGAATATATATAGAGAGAGAGTGAGAGAGAGAGAGGTGTCTGTGTGATGTGTTGGACGTACATACATACATACATACATACATACGAGCAAAGCCTTCATCACCGTATAATATCCCATTACAAAGGAATAATCGTTGCTGCTCTGGTACAAGCCCTTTGGCACAAACGGCCTCGCGAACTTATTTCCTATCCAGAACTTTTCTAACGTCAATTTCTCTTTTATCTACGAACAGCGCGCTCAATTTACACTTTTATATACAGCAGCAGCAGCAGCACCAATGGTTATCTGCAGCACTGTGAATACGAACGTCAAACGCACGCGAAACGGTTCACTTTTTTGTAGTACCTACTACAAAAAGACACAATTTCGTTTTATCTATTACACGTCTTCGAATTCACATTTTGGCCCTTTTCAAATCTGTTGCTGAACGTTGATTATTCAAACAATTAATACAACGAACGAACGAACGAACGAAACATAGCAATGTCGGCCGGCGGTTTTACGCCGGGGTGCGCGCATATCTCCAGTGGAAATTAAATTAAAAACAGAGAATAATTTGTATTAAAATATCCCGGTTCCGCATGCGACAGTTGTCGTGGTATATGCGAATGGCGAAGAAGTACACATACAAGGTAGCACTAGCAAGCAGCAGCAGCAGCAGCAGACGGTGAGCGTTCGCCCAGATGGTGTTGTAATAAGGGGAATTCAGTGTACATACATACATACATACACTGTAACCAGGGGTTGAATCGACAAAACCCAGACACCAAGATATCGCCACACTCTGCCACACGCACAACATATTGCTGCTATGTACTAAATTTACACTTGACTAAACCGAATTAAAATAAATAAATAACTATCTTGTCCTGACGTTATATTTACATACGAAAACATCTTTATTACTTTCTTATACGAAGTAATAAGTAAATAATGTACAAAATCAATCTCGAGATAAGCTTTTATTATAATCTTTTCGAAATGTTATTGCAACCATATAATTAATTGTAAGATTATAAACGAAAAGCGATTTGCTGCGTAAATAAAGGCAATGAAAATGATATAAATTCATGTATTTCATGTGAAAAAGTCAATAATTCTTGTATGGTAAATAATAAATTCGGTTGTTTTCGGAAATAGCTTTCGTGGTCCTAAGTGAAATTCGCTGGCGTTTTCGATCTACGTGCGTTTTGCGCCATATCTTCTCTTGTTGAATAATGAATGCCTTATTTACATGCATTCATAACTTCAGTGTCCCCTTGCCGCCTCGCGCATCCCCTTAAAACAGTTCGTCGTTTCGCCGGTTCAACTGTATTTATGCCTCTTCATAAATAACCAAGTACTTTAATATTGGAACATTTCTTGACATCACCAAACGGCTTTCGGGACCAGTCCGCACAATTTGATTTACACTGGGTACACAGATTCCATCGTATCTCTAAGCGCATCGTCTGTCCCGTATCTGGTGCCTTTCATTTCAACTGTTTGATATTAAAATCGAAAGTCTTCCAAGCTGACTACATTTGCATAGAAAAATACACAAAAAACGACAATTATTATTTAAGAAAAATGGCGCACATCCAATGCCTCTCTCTCTCTCTCTGTGTAAACTAGATATCCTTGCCTCTATTGTTATACTACATATACCTAATATAGAAGCCGTTGTATATGACGTCAGAGCTTTTAGTATTTTTCCACGATGATTTTAAGGTCGAGTGTTTCTTTTGTGTCCTCTCCAATGATCTCAGAGGTTGCTACAGCACTTTTGTTGGACGACCGCTATTTTGTTTGATTCGCTTATTAAGTTACTCAGCGCGTCCAATTAGTGGAAGCCTTGTGGTATATATGTAGTACGTACATACGTACCTACGTGTGTTGGAACACAAGAGGTTTTGTATTTCATGAAGCACATATGTGTGTGTGTGTGTAAACACCTACTACATACAGACATTGCTGTCTGTTTCAAGTGGGCCTTGCAATTTATATTGTATAAGCTGTTCCCTTCTAATTTGTACTCCTAGCTATAATTACAAGTGTCGTTTTAGCGCTAGGGTGTTTTTTCTTCGTCTTTTTCTTAGAATGCAATACTTATAGTCCAACAATTACGCGTGTATATCTAATTATGGTGTTTGTAATACATGATTATAAAAATCATGTTTAAGTGCAGAATTTGTAGTTTTTAATGGTCGCTTGTTAAAATATTTCGCGTCAATTAATTCCATCAGAGTGCGCGGTTAAATCAATAATACGTGCCGCGATTTATTTTTAGTGTTTCTATTTGTTTTTTTTTTTTACATGTTAATTAATATTTTAATGCTCACTGGAACGTTTAAGGGTGAATAAAAAATGCATTTATAAATCAATATCGCTATACATGGCGAACGTGTTTCTATGTTAAACTGGCTTCGGAGCTTTGTGTATCGCCGCGGTATATCACTATTAAATATTGAGTCATAGGAAATCGGAAAATGATGAAAGCTTCCATTAATTTTTCGCTAAAAGTGCTAAAATTAATAGTAAATGTATACGCGCATAGCGGATGGCTTTGCAATAAAAGGTTGATGATAATGCGAGTTGCTTGAGGAACAATAACAACGTTAACGCAACAGGATATTGATAATTGTGGGATCGTGCACTGTGTCCCAGTTGGTTATGTAACTACATTACTGTCATTACAGTTACATGAGACCTAATCATCATTAACGCTAACATGGAGCGATTTGACCATGTACAATTAGAAATATGGTTTTAAAATCGCATACATCATTCCAATCAGTACACATTAACAGGAAAGTGTAATTTCCTATGTTTTACCCAAAATGCTATAGCTTAGTATAAAGTAAAGCAGTTTAATAAGAACTTATAATTGAATTAGTCGTAAACAAAATAAGTGAAAAAGTTTAAAATAAAATTTTTTTTATACCGAAAGAGATCAAGAAAAAAAATCGCTTTTGAGATTTTAACAGAATTATACTTTTTGATTCTCTCTAAAACGATGTCCATGTGTGTGTGTGTGTTTAAACATAAGATTTGTATATGCTTGGCAAGGAATTATTATTAATAATTATTTTGGAAAATAATATTCAAATCAGAATGTTTTGCGGTGTCTACAAACTCAAAAGCAATAGCATTTACAGAAAACACAGTATGAATAAAAATTAGAGATATTAATAATTCAAACAATTTTATTTAAATTTTTTATTCAATAAGTGTATTGGTAACAATCGATATTGAAAATGTGTATTGAATATCCTTCTTATTTACACAAAATGCGTATAAGAAGTTATGTTTCGATTTTCATCTGCGTATGAGAAAGCCATAGCGGGTATTTTCTAATTATAGTTGATTTTGTGAACTATAAGTAGTAGTAAACAAATGTTCATCTAGTACATATATATGGTTGTAACGTGAGATGCTGGTCCAAGATGCTGGTGCGGTAACAACAACGGCAGCTGAAGCACTAGGTCCCCGGGGCTCGTAACATCGTCGATAACTTAATACCCATTAGCCTAGCAAACGCGGAATTCTCGTCACTTGACGATCAAAGTGAACAGTTTGTACACACATTGTCACCCACTCTAGCTGTGTATCAGTGTGTGTTGAGGAGGTAAACACGTTGTTGTTATATAGGTATTATAATATATAAAGTAGCATAGTATAGCTAATACATGTAGACATTATGTGCACTCAATGCTTCCATGTTGTACGAGTATTGTCATGAATCATTGTTTTGCTAAACAATGTGCGCTGTCTTTATTTATATAAAACAAAAACTATTCTATCTAAAAAATAGATAGAATATTTTTATTTTTAACAGAAAATAAAAAAAAATGTGTATGATAGAAACTAAGAAAAGAATTGATGAGCTTTGTCTGATATTACAATATTTCGTAAAGGTGTTGTAGGTAAAATAAAAATACTGGTATAAATCATAGCGTTTTTAGATTTGCAACAGTTTTTCTCAGCAATTTCTTTCTGGCATGGCGATCAATGATAGTGTAAAAGATATTCGAAAGGGCAAATGGGCCGTGGTTAGTTTCGTTCGCGAGTGTCGTTGGCACGTTATGCAAAGAGGAAGAAGACATAACCGATATGTTTTCTCCTGCTTGGTTACGCGGCGGGAGCAGAAGCTGCTGCTACTGATGGTCTTCTGCCGCCGCCACCGCCGCTGCCGCTACTGCTGCTGCTGTTGCGGTGGCTGAGGGTGGTTGCTAGGCGGGCACGCCGTTGCGCTCTACTTGATTGAAACATGTGTCAAACGACGAACGTGACTCGACATAAACATGGGATCAAATGCGCGCGGGCCCGCAGATCAAACATAACCGATGGGGAAGGAAGGGATCGCGCGTCGCGTCGAGTCGCGCCGCACCACGCCAGGCAAAACCCGATAAAAATGTTGCACTTGCGAAACGTGCCGTTTACCAGCCACAACGATTACTCACTCTGCCCAACTTTCGTTTACTAATTTTACACGCCACATTACTTGCTCCTAATACGCGTTCAACGCATTCTTAGAATCTGCATTCGCTGCTCTTGAATGAACACTATACGAACATTATTTACAATGTTTTTCATCCTATATATATATATGTACATACATACATACATATATACTCGTTCTTTGCATGGAAAAGTACTTAAAATGGGAGATTGTGCCATAGAGAACAAATTCTTCGCCTTTACAGCTCTCGTACACAATAGCCTACCTCGAGTTGACCATAAGTAGACAGCTTTTAAACGTTGAAATCAAGCGCAGGCACTATCGCCAGCTTCTCGAATGAAACGCAGAGGAATTTTAGGCGAAGAAAACAACAACAAAGAACTTCGCATTCGTACTTTGACCAAATAAGCGCCAAGTTAAAAACACAGGCAAAAACTACAATGACATTACTATCGTGCCGGACTTGAATGAGGAAAAAAGGCATAATTTAATAACGCATAATTCGATTTATACATTTTGCTGGTGATGGCTTTAGTGAGAAGTGGGGAAGTGTACAATTTGAATTCATTAACCATATTGTAAAATTGTCACTGGCGAAATAGTAAGCAAGTGGAAGTTTAACGATAAAACCATTCCTGCGGCAGTTCGGGTAAACGCTGCCTGCCATCCTATGAACGTGCGCAAAACAAAAATCACACAAACAAGAGAAAGAAGACAGCGGTGCTGCTGTGGTAAGGTGAGAAGAGGATAGTGACTAAGGCTGTGATTGCATCATCTTGTTGGCGCGGTTAAACGCGGGACAGGTAACGATGTTCAAGTGTATAACAACCGGTGCACGGCAAAGCATGGTAAGGCACGGCACGGCGCGGCGCGGCGCGTGGTCCCACCGCAGCTTGGCTTTTATTAAACTATAAACAAGTGTTTAAAACTTATTACTAAACCATTGTTATTTGGCTATTTCGTACATTTCAACTAACCCACACATAATAGTAGTTTACTATTTTATGGATTATTATAGGTACAAAGTTACTGACTTTAAATAAATATCAACCACCCACACATATATACATACACACACACAAATATACAGAGACACACACAAACAAATAAACACACAAACACAGAGACACACGCACACACTCACTTCCTGGATATATAGATATATAGAACAATAACGAATTAAAATAAACAAAAAAGGCTTGTTGATTTTAATAAAAATTATTAATTGAATCAATAACAAAAGAAAAGACCAAAATTAAAATACAAAATAATTGTAATACTATATAGGCATTACAAAGCACAAAACCTAAAGTGCCAATCTAGCATTATCGAATATTGAACAATTATTTCAATTCAGTATTTTATTAATGGTCCACAAATTAACTTAAATTATGAGCGAATTTTTTATTAACATTAAAATACAATTTATTCAATAAAAATGTCTGTAGAATTTCCTACGCATGTAACAACAGTCCCAATATAGCTTTAGCATTTTTGCATTTGCTTTTATATGGACAGACAACGCAGCACTTTTGAATTACGTGAACCCGCACCAATCTGTATCACTAAATATTGTGGCTGTCACAACGCGGAACATAGGACAATCTGGCAATCGCTGAAAATTTCGATTATCCGCTTGTTTTTAGTTGAATACTGGTTCGATGTTAGATTGTTCGCGATTGTCATTTGTTGGAACAAACACGCACACTCACACACACTGATATATAATATTTGCTAACAGATATGCTGGTACCTATCATCAAACATTTTGTTTGTATTTCTTTGATTTTCGGCAAATAGACCGAAAGTTTGGATAACTCATCCGGAAAATGTATCAATGTGCAATTACTGCGCATTAGTTTGTACAAATAAATAAAGGATATTGTACACCTATTATAATTTAATTTCAAAATACATTTAACTTTCTTTGAGTTGAATTATATAATAAATCTAGTGATCTGATAAAATACTTGACCACGCCACAATGTGGGGTATGATACTCGTACCTTTTATATTCCGCAATGTCAGAGGGAATTCAAAGCATAAAGGGGAAACGTAGTAGTTGTTATCCGATGGACACTATTTGAAAAGATCTCCACTTGAGTCTCTTCAGCTCATACAAAACGAAGCCTGGAATTTTGTGGACGAGCATTCCAAACTTGATATGTATGTAGGTATGTATGTATGTATGTATGTATATACATCGTGCATCCGATGGAAAATTATAATCATTTTCACATTCATAATTCAGTACGAACTGTCTGGTAATAACACAATATTTATTTGAGAAATTACCTGAATTAATAGGACGACATTCGTCACCAATATCGATCGCAGCTTGTAACGTATGTACATACCTAGAACAGAAAATAGACATTTAGTTCATCAATCGGGAGGTAAGCAGCGCGTCCATCATCAGCGGTGCCAGTTCTCACGAGCATGTGAGGGGATGCATAAATATGTCTAATACCACTAAGTGCTCCAACAACGATAATTGATATCCATTTACCAACGTGGCAAATCTTTACACACTTGACAAACATACTACAATCAGTACAAATTACAATTGCCGCAATGGCTTGCGATGAACTTTCTTAGACGTATTTTGTATAAATAACTTAAGAGAGAAATTTAAATACATTATCAATTTTATTACTCATAATTTACACTATTTATGTAAAAATCATTAAAATAAACACAAATTTCGATAATCATTTTCTTGTAACCGGTATCATTTTTGGAAAAAAACAAAAGTCGTACAAAAACTAATATCTCTAATTTTTACTTTCTTATACGCAGTATAAGTAAGTATTGTAATCATGAAAAATTTCGAACTCGAGATTTTAACGGAAATATACGTTTTTACATTCCCTGAGTCGATTCCGACTATTTTTGGAATGACGTCCGTCTGTGTATGTGTGTGTGTGTGTCTGTGTGTGTGTGTGTGTGTGTGTGTGTGTGTATGTTCTCTACAGCCTAAACGGTTGAAGCTAAAATTATGAAATCTTAAACTTAAGATTTGCATATACCTGGGGTGTGCACCTCCTATTTTTGAAAAAAATATTCAAAGCGGAAGTGCCTGTTTACTCTAGTAATTTTTTGCAGTTCCTGCAATTACTCAAAACTGGTTACAGTTACAGAAAAATGTTATGAACAAAAATTAAAGGTATTTATATTTAGCACAACTTTTGTTCAAATTTTATTTCCAAAAAGTGTACTGTTTTCAAAATAAATTTCTGCCTATTATGTATATTTTTACATAAATCGTATCATCAGCGCCTGTCAATTGTTTAACAAAATAGCCTTTCATAATTTGTAGTTTGACATTTAATATTTATTCAAAAACATATATTTAATGTAAAAGCAATCTAAAGGTTAGAACAAATATTATGAATTAGATAAATAATGAAACTACGATATGGTTTAACCCAAATGCGTATAAGAAAGTTCGGTGCATGACACTGCAGATGTCTATTTTTCCTGTAAATGCATTTTTGCGTTACTTGCACTTCCGGTTTGAATATTATTTGTAAAAATCTTAAGTGTAAGGTTTCATCATTTTGCCTTCCACCGTTTAGGCAGTAGAGCACTTACACACACACAGATGTATTTTCAAAAATAATTAGAATCGATTCAGGGAAGGTCAAAATATAAATTTCCGTAAAAATTTTGAGCACGAATTTGTAGATGATTACAATACTTACTTATAACTTCGTATAAGAAAGTAATAAGGTCAATTTAGGTCAATCATCATACAAATTGCACCAAGCTATTTAATTATTAAAACGTTATAAATTTCCCTAAGCGTATATATGCACTATATTCGTTAAAATATAAGCATTCTTTATTCCCAGTTGTAATTCGTGGCGACGTAGCAAAAAACGCCGCTAAAAAGTTCAGCGGCAAAAGTTTTGCTAGTCGAGCGTAGGTGTATATATACGCGAGTGTAGTTTCCCAGGTAAATGATGACCAAGTTTTCTAGTTAAAAACTTGTCGGTAAATACACTGGCTTGTTACAGATAATAAAAGTGATTCTATATTATTATTTGATATACCTTTGATTCCACCAACCGAGCGTCGTTGGACAGTTAAAGTTTTAACGCGATTGGTCGTGTTCATCCGCGTGGAAATTCGAATTTCACTTAAGCTTCTTAATTACAAACACTTCTCTCATTTCAATTTATTATATATACATATACCTACTTTCTCTAACTAATTATTAATGTGAATTTGTTCCCCAACAACATTCAAAACGAGTCATTTTAATAATATTTTCCTCCTGAAATCTTTTTTGTTACGAGTCCATCCATCACTGACAGATTGCTACTTCCGGCGTGGGAAATTATAAACGAATATCCGGTTTAGTATTAGTGTTTCGAAACATTATTATAAGTTTATAGGCGATCGCAATTAGTGTCTATTCATACAAGTGACGTAAATAAAACAGTCCACTGTATTCAAATAGCCATGTGTTTTATTTAATTACTACGAAACGATTGATTTAATGTTTTACTTAAATTCAAGAATTTAAATATTTATATATACGTCTCGATAGGGTATACATAATTAATTGAAAGAAACGGATTTGTTTAAGCTATATGTTGATTGAGTGGTCCGTAATTTAAAAGAAATAATGACTAATAAATGTTTATTGATTGCGTTTTATTTAACTGTTATAAAATCGGTTTTCCATCTCATGATAGATCGCCGCCCATATATTTTTATGTTTAAATAATATATTGCGTATGTATTGGAACTGGAACAGTAGTGATGTCACTCGTTGCGGTATTTGTTTTTTGTAAGGTGTCATTATCCATGATTAATTTATAGCGTATCCCCATATGGAATCTTCATCATACACACACACACACACACAGAGTAATGCGCGTGCGCACATCATTGCGACAGCATATGACGTTATATGCCGCCAATAGCCATAAATATATACGTATGTGTTGTAAAAATAAAAAAAAAATGAACCGTTGCGTTGTTTCGAGCAGCGTTGGATAGCTGTTGAGCCGGTTATAATTCATTAGAACCTCTGATGTGATGTACGTGGTAATAAAACCTAAATTACCAGAGGGTCGGTGACGCAAAAATAATTTCCAGCGCGGATAGAGTAGCAAATGAACAACGAGGGAGCGAGAGGGTGGCTAAATAACAACACCCGAGCGCCCGAAATGTGTGCTTTCTGAGAAAAAATGGCGCACCAATTGTACAGTGAATAATTAAATTTATCTATGTGTGTGTGTGTGTGTGTGTATACATATCAGTTCCTCTGGTCTATTTTGATTGCAACAAAAGCGTTTGTGTCGCCATGCAATTACTCTCCGAACAATAACGCGGACGCGGCCAGTGACGTCAACGAGAAATGCACCAGCCGTGTTACACACATCACACAACTGTATATACTGGATAGGTATACACTTGACAACATTTCAATGGTCGCGGTGACAAACATACAGCCATTACTATTATAGAGGAAGTAACGAGAAATTCGGGTTGGCCGGCGTTTGTTGATTTACGTGGCCAGCACATTTTGCTTGAAAGTGCACTAAATGTGCCGTGCATCAAAGATATCCAAATTGTTCTTAATGTTGAGATCGTTACGGCGCAGCGCCACACACAACACACATTCATACATACATACATACATACAAAGATAGATAGATAGATAACAACGTTGTTTTATCGTCATCATGGTTGTTGGCGCGTCATTGTATATACTATATAGTATATACGATAACGAACGCTTGGGACAAATGCGCCCTGCACAAAAACTTGTAACTAAGGACGTGGTGTAAATTGTATGTCAACATATAACTCAAAATGTTTTTGTTTCGGAATGTCGAGTGGAATAAAAACATATATGCATGTGTGTGTGTATAAACAATTGGATTGTAATTATATTAATAATTACATAATAATAATAAAACGTTTTTACTTCCTTATACGAAGTACTAAGTGAATATTGTAATCATGAGATAATTAGATTTCGAGATTTTAATGGAAATATATATTTTGTCCTTCCCTGAATTGAGCCTGTATTTTGTGTGTGTATGTGTATAAGAAATATATTTAATGAAAAAGTGTTTCAAAAGTTGGTAAAATATAATAAATAAATATTTGAATAACAAAACAAAACATGTATGAGAAAGTTCAGTGCAAGCCATTGCGTATGTTTAGCTTTGGGATAAATTGAGTATGAATAATGTTTGTATGTATGTATGTATGTATGTATAGTTGATAATTGTCGAGAGTAAAACGTTATAGAATGTAATATTGAAGTAAATTTAGCTTCACACAGTTGTTCAGCGGCCGCAGAGGACTTCTATTTAATTAATATCCGGGTGCAGCATCAAATGACGTCTCTTGTGTATTTTATGACATCACACATCAGCTTTACCTGAGCTTAGAGTCGCTCAGCGCACATCTATATATTCATCTCCTCTTACAGTTTGTGTTCACTAATTATCCATTCACAGTTTGCCTTATTCACTAACCCCAACCTCGGCTCGGCTCGGCTCGGCTCAGCTCACCGTGGCTTGGTATAGCTGGCGAAACTTTTAACCTCTCGCATATTCATCGCGGTGACGAACTGTGCGACAACCCCGTACATACGTACGTACGTACGTTCGTTCGTTCGTACCAACTCCCTTGTCACTTGAATTAAATTTACAAATGTTATAACCAGATTTATTTACTTAGCGCAAAAGTTGCGTATTACGGCTGTCTGCTTTTGTGGCAACCACGTCTACGTTATATTACATATTGAACTAGAGGTTTACAGATTAAAACCCTGTTTAATTTAAGCCCCTGTGCTTACACAGTCAGAAACGTTGATCTCCTGAGAGACACACTACCGAAAAGGGTAGCAATCTAAATTTTTGTCGAAACGCGTATCAAAATTAATGTCGGTACAATAATTGTCTTGGTGTATTATTACTTATGGATACAATATAACAGGAAAATCGGGCGCTGCCTATTGTGTTGCGTCGAGGTTTAGAGTCCTCGCTCCCCCTTGGGAGAAACAGATACACCGCAATCTCTGTTTATTCCCAGTTCGTCACGCATGTCAATGCGGCCGCGGCGGTAACCGCGTATACCAATGACACGCTTGGTGTGCTCTGATTTCCGCACGGCAGGTAAACGACCGATGCGTTTGGGCTGATTGCGCGCGACACGGACCACCGCACCGCATCGTATCGCATCGTATCGCATCGCATCGCATCGTGCGACCGGTGCAATCGCGAAACACAAAAACCGTACATACATACATACATACATAGACTCGGATGCGATTTCTAATTCTAACAGCGCTTGAAATACTCATGTCACAGATTGTGCTATCACTTCAGAGGCGAACGCTGTCATGTTTAGTATCTTTTAACATGGTGCGCTATACCACATAAGTGTATATGACACTTAGGTAGGTATATTATGCGATAATAAAAATACAATTTTCTAAAATTAAAATTGCTTATTACATACACTCATGTTGTAGCATTGGCGATTAGTGAGACTTTGCTACACAGTTATGTGCAACTCACTAAATATTAAGTTGTCCTATTCATAACTATACTATTTTCGTGCCCAGTGTTCTTGTCACTTGGCCAACTGGCAGCTCATTCCTTCAAGAATCTTCAAACAGCATAGAAACACAACTATTTGTTTTTGAATAAACGATTTTATGTCTATTTATAAAATCGTCTCCATTCCACAAACGCGCGCTCATTGCATATTAAAACACTGTCGACGTTAAGTACTAATTCGCAATGAACTTAAAACCATGTAACAAACTGACTCATGTTTGTGATATTACAAAGAAAAAGATACGAGTGAGTGGCGGCACTCACGATTAAAGATGTATGTATACACATCAGTATGTATGTATCGATATATTTTACGATGAAAAAATTAGTGTGAACAAATAGTCTGGTGTCGTTCGGAAAGCTATTAAAACAAGTAAAAAACGACATTTAGAAACTCGGTCACCGAATCACCGTCACCGGCCATTGGCACCGCGACCAAACCGTATAATAACACAATCGCGTAACATAACTTTAACGCAATTTTACACCGAGCACAAAAGCAAAAACAACAACCAACTAATTTCGAAACGGGAAAGCGATAACACGAGTGTCACGGCGGTAAATAAAAATCGAAACAGACGATGATATACAATTAACAGCGACATGCCAAAGACAACTTCATCAGCGACACGCGGACACAAATGTCAAAACGATAAACCACTCAAGGCGCAGAAAGAAACAGATAGGGACACACCAGAAATGCGAGAAAACACCAGCAGAAGTGCCGAGTAAAAAGAACCGGCGAAAACAACGAAAGTCCGAGTGCGCTTAGGGGGTCTTTTTTTTTTCTTCTATGCAATAAAAAGGTCCACCGTAAATATACGCGTTGGACGTCCTTGAATCTATTCGAACTATTATCGCTCTAATGTGCGTGTGTGTGTGTGTGTGTGTGAATTTTTTGCGCCATGGATGCGTGGTTAACACTGTAGCTATTATGTAGGCGCGCACACACACACACGTTTAATAGCGGTAGCACGAAGAACTCGACTATATTGTGGAATTTGATGTGGTACATCAAAGCAACCTATGACCTAATTTTTAATACCGTAACCATGGAACGATAAAGACGCTTTTGATGCGCTTCTATGTATGTACTACCTTCGCATATCAGTATCATATAACATTTTTAAATGAATTATGTTTGTGCAATTTTTCACTTTAATTTATAAAAATAAAACTATTATACCTATATATGTACATGCATACGTATATTGTAAAACTGTTTAAAATAAATGTAAATATAATAAACGATATACTATATTGTATAGTGTTTTTGTAATAATGTTAATAATACTTTGCACACATGGATATACATAAAATAATGGAATTGCAGCATATAGGCGGTGGTGGTTTTGTTGTCTATGTGATATTCAGTTCAGTTCAGTTCATTTTAGATAGCTATCTCTGGTTTTGCGCGATCACATTGTGTTCCGGTCGCCAGTCAATTTTCCATTATTGAGATTACGCATATCACGATCGCTCACATTTAATTCCATTTAAATTGAATACCCACATTGAATGCATCATATGTATTGTGCAAGAAAGTACTACATATTATGTTAATGTTACGCTAATCAATGTGCAGGTGATATTTGGATTTAGATAAAAGTTTAAAATAGAACTCTTTAATAATGTTCTCTTGTATGTCAACAACATTCGGATGCTGCGCCGTTCGTGAGTTGACTCTGACTAACTTTACGATCGGATTAACAATCTCGAGTTTTAATTTAATCGCGCTCCCTGATTGTGCACGGGACAGGTCAACAGACTACGTGACTCCATGCCCTTTTAAGTCTTTGTTCCGGGCGCCTCGCTTGTCGCAACGCGCCCACGGACACTTTACGACCGACGTAGGTCACGTGGACAAAAAATGTGCTTCTTTCGCCACTAGATAAGATTGTTACAAACTTGGCCAACACAAACCTAGAAATTAATGTTACGCGTTCGTATGTAGGTAGTACATTTAGCGAACATAGACTAGTACTACATACATATGAAATATCAAATAATATTCTGAATGTAGTGGCGAATGTTAACAGCCCAAGGCTATTTCTAGAGCAATTGATTGGCTTTACTTGAACTAATATTGATTGTTGACAAATAATCAATATTGACGTGGTCATCTGATTCAACAAGCACCGCGCGCGGCGGCTATTTAAACTTGCAAAGAGAAGCGCAATCAGGAAGGACAAAGTCCTAGCGAGCATGGTAATGGTGACTGACCACATCAGTTTACACTGTACGCCAGTGGCGTCCGTCAATAAACGTAAATTGTCACAAATACAAATTTTTCTTCGTGTTTGTGAGCCATCAGCAGAGCTTCTCTGTGGCACTCTCGTGCTGTTTAATTAATAAATGGGCTTCCGAGTGACGTGGTAATTCTGCAGTGACAACATCACCGCCAGCCGCCCTTCCCTTTTTCACAACTATGACATTGTCACGGTAATATATTCACGGCTTTTAGCGTTACAAAGTTTTTGAGTTTACCGTCTTTACCTCGACTTGTATGTACCTACTGTCACAAGATGGTGTACATACATACATGTATGCTACTTTACCTTGTGACGTTGTCCGATTAGAACTAGAAAGACATCATCGTGTTTTATCTTCTATGTTCTTAATTAATGAAAATATCATATTTAAATTAAAATACAATTCGGTATTAATATATAATTACGAAACCAGCTCAAAATGACACCATTAGTTTTAATTTATAAAAGTTGTACTATTACGTATAATAATACTTTTCAATTCGCTTTGTAGATGTATTTACTAATGGCTTTTTTGTGTGCTTAAAAGCATACTTAGTAAAATTGTTTGTTTTTTTTGGGGTGTTAGCGGGTGGGGGGGGGGGGGGGAATTTTAAACTTGTATTATTTATTAAAAGATTGATAATAATTTATGATGATGGTTGGGGGATCGATAGGTGGTTCCGTGGCGCATTTTCAAATGCATGCGGACGGGCCCGGGAATTAATCCGTGCGGTTTGTCG
Organism: Nebria brevicollis; assembly: GCA_944738965.1. Classification (NCBI taxonomy): domain Eukaryota; kingdom Metazoa; phylum Arthropoda; class Insecta; order Coleoptera; family Carabidae; genus Nebria; species Nebria brevicollis. Next base: position 11,782,436 of record OX122904.1, read on the forward strand.
TTCATGAAATTCAGGTGAAACGTCTGAATAAGCCGATTTACGAATTCAAGATGACAGTTCCCGAACACGCCACTTCTCTCTCATCTATTTCGCCTTGTCGCACCAGATTTCCAAGTCGTCCTCCCAACGACCACACTTCATCCTTTCTTACTTTGGTACGTTGAGTGATGGTCCTCGCAAAACTAAGTGGAAATGAGAGAGAGATCGACTCGTCTCTGTCATCATTCTCTGCGCACACTTTGCACAAATATCATTCAAGTACATTTTTAATTTGTAAAGACACAGAGAAATGATTTTGAATCCGTACCGCACCGCATCGTTTCATTAAGATGCAACTTTAACGCGCTTTAATATTACGAAAGCAGCGTCGTTTCGTGCGTCGTATATGAATAAAATATAAATAAACGGATGCGTGCAACGTGTCCCTTGGCGATGATTCCACTTCTAGTGTAGTAGTAGTGTCAATGATTTTATCGTGTAGCGCCGTTTGTGACACTCCGGCGTTCCGGTCGCGGGCTCGGTTGGCCGAAGCATCTTCCGCATAACAATTGGCGTGCTATCAGTGCGCCATCATGAGAAACTGGCGCTGCACTCTCCGTCTGCGAGGGCAGCGAGCAATAAACCAGGGTGAATTATAAGTGCCATCGTGCGGCAGATTTGCTTTTTATGATTACCAGACGTGTTGGGAACTAAGATGCGACCAGCCGAACGAAGCATCATTGCTTACGTCGACCTGAATTATACGCATTGCGTCGACATCGACCTCAGCGAGAGATGCCTCATTGGGACTAGAGTTTCATCTCTGGCACGGATCGAACCCTGTCGATCTCTACAGCGTTTTATTATCATTTTGTGCTTAAGTATCATTCGCCAACATACAAAAACAATCGACCCAGCGTACTATATATAATTCACTCAATAGAATTATGTCGAACGTTAGATAGTTTTATTATAAATGTGTCGCGGTTAAATTTACTTTTATTACAAGGCATAACGTTCTATTATATTTACAACCCCTTCATATATACAGGTATATGATGATAAATACTAAATTTGACGCATATAAAGTAATTTTGCTTGTATAAAGAATAATTTGTATAGGGTGACATGGTTGATGTCTCCAATAACAACAAGGCAACGCTCAGGCGTATTATTTTCGTGCCGGTATAAAATAAAATTATGAATATAGCCACAACGTTGGTTCAGCATTATTTTATGTCAGTGTGTCCCCCAAGTTGACACATTTCATCCTGTCCGGAGCGCGCGAGTCCAGGACACCAGGTGCTTAAAAACTCCATTTTCATAATAACTCAAACATGAGCCCCCATACAGACTTAATTATATCTGAAATTATATTTGTATTTTCCGGCAACCATAAAATAATTCCGTTCGATATCATGTAAAACCCTATCACAATGGAGCATCCCCGAAGTCTGGTATATTTTTAGATTATTTACCCAAGAACCAATTCCGTGTGTTATTTCAACGACTTTCGTATAGGAAATCTTTTTACGCTTTTGCTCGACTGCGAAAAAAAAATCTTAGAAGCAGATTAACGAAACGGCACAGCACAGCAGCACGGCAACAACACGAGCGTGTTGTTAATCCCTATTAATTACATATAATTGTAATATTTATGACAACAATTGTTTCTATGGAGTATTAGTGACAGAAACACAATTAATCCGTATATAGCAGAAAGTGCAAGCGAAGCGGGCACAAGACAACAGGATGCTTCAAGTGTTAATGCTGAGCTATTATTAATGTAAAGAGGATTACGTATCCTTTGCCGGCGAAAGCACAAGATTGCAGCAGGAGGGAGGGTCGAGATGACAGGACACTAGCACAACAAGACAAAGAGAGTACACGATATTCATTTAGAAAAACCGCCCCAATTACGTGCATAATTTTAGAAAATTTCGATCGTTTTTAATACCAACAATCAGAATATTTATTCAAGCGTCGAGATATCAAAACCCTTTTTAAGCGCAGCCATAAAAACACATAACGTGTAACAGGCAAAGTACAAACGCCCATCGGGCCCTAAGTGAAAGGGTAAATAACCCTAGAAGACGAAGCATACTTACGGGAGCGCGGTATAATTTTGCGCAAAACATAAACAGCGTTGGTTAGCAACATCATACTCCGTTATGGCTTTTGTTCAGTGACTTTCTCTGCGCGTTTTCTACGAAAATGTCACTATGCCATGGTTCGTTAGTCGCACAGAATTGTCACGCAGGCGAACGACAGGAGATGAACAACAAAACATGATGGGAACCAGAATTGAAAAATGAAATTAAGAAGCACTAAATTACGTATAATAATTGTATTATGGTACCAACTACATGCACGTAAATAAATAATAAATGGAGCCATCGCGAAATGTTTCATTTAATTTTGATATTAAACACAATTACAAATTATGTTTTATATAAAATCTATTTTGCGCTTTAAATGGATTACACATTCATTGTTTAATAAATATTAATTATTTTTTACTATTTTGCAAGGTTTTGAAATGTAATCCTAGTTGCGAATGTTACATGTATATGTATATTTAATTCAAAAGTGTACTGGAATATGTATAATAGATGAAATAAATAATTACTACGCAGTAATTTTGAAATATATACAAAAATAATCGGGAACAATAATATTCGTAAAATTTCAACAAAATTTTAAATAAACAATTTAAATACCAAATTGCACTAAAATCAAAACATATTTTATATTCATTTTACATATATCATTTTCAGTAAAAAAAGAACTATTAAATTTATATATATATATATAAATTTTTATGAATAGTACTTTAGAGTGAAATAGTGACAAGTGTAATATTTTTTGCGAAAATAGAATGGCAATTTGAGATAAAAGTTAAACCACGAAATATTACATAAAATATTTGAAAACATCGATAGATAGGTAGTGAATGAAACAGTGCAGAAAAACGTGAATATTGTCGCGGTCGGTAAGCAAAAAACAGCGAATGCAATCAGACGTTAAGCGCGAAACAGTGGCCCGGTATATAAGCCCCAGGTACCCAGACAAACGGCATCATTCGGTGGTCTCTCAACAATCTGGGCAGTACCAACATGAAGACAACTATTCTGTTGGTAGGCCTGTGTCTGGCAGTCACCTACTGCAGCGGCAGGTACGTCATAATATATATAAATTGTATCAAATAAACATTTATTGAATAATAATTAATTTGCAGACATGTCAGCGATGAAGATGAAAGCCACGATCTTGTAGCAGCTGCGAGTCACAAATCGCACCATTCCGAAGAAGGCGGCGGTCATTCGCACCATGGCGATCATCATGCCAGCCATGGCGATAAAGGGGACAAAGGGTACAGCTCCAAGCATCATCACGATAAAGGAGAACATGGTGAGTGAAATAGAGAAAGAAATAATGTAGAATGAAACTGATGTTGTTGTTGTTGTTGTAGGAAAACACGGTAGCGAACACCATGCCGGCCACTACAGTGACCACGGCGGCCACAAGAAGAAACACCACGACGAAGGAGGCCATTTCGGTGAACATCACTCCTCCGGCAAGGGCCACAAAGCCGGGAAGCACGGCGAGAAAAAGGGCCACAAAAAGGGTCAAAAGACAACTGGCTACCATCACAAGTCGCACAAAGACGACTACCACAAGGAACATAAATTCTACGATGACTACCACAAGGGAGGACACCACAGCAAGCACGGAGACTTCCATGGACACCACGGCAAGAAGCACGGCGGTCACAAGAAGGGCGGCAGTCACAAGAGCGGCTACCATGACGATCACCACGGCAAGAAGGGACACCACGACAAGGGACACTACGAAGACGATCACAAGGGGCACAAGGGCCATTCTGGACACGAGTCACACCATGCCCACCATGATGACTACGGAAAGAAAGGAGGACATTCCGGCGGAAAGGAATATGGATTCAGCAGCGGCGGAAAGCACTAACAACGCCATCCCCTTAAATTTTATTATTACTAATTGTTTTGTTGAAATTACTACTACTATTATGTTGATTATTTTGTTAATGTTGAATTTAGAATCTGAGAAATAAAACTTGATATATAAAAAAATAAACACATTTTATTATTTTCATAAATAATTAAATTAATTGAATTATATTCAATATCTATTTATTTAAATATAAACTACAATTTTCGATCAAAAATTAATTCCAAAACAACAAATTTAAAATTCGTTTAATTCAATTCGTGCAGTACCTACATTATTATTATTGTTTACCATTGGGATATCAAAAACGAAAAATTTCAATATGTTATCCCTCACGCAATCACACCCCCGCCCCCTGCCCTGCTCACCCTCGGCTGCTCCCCAATTTCCAATTCAATAATAATTAATGTAATAATAGGCTGCGGAAAATAAACGCCTGTCGAATTAGTCATATTAAATATTTTCCACCATTGTTTAATTATGTCGTTTTGTTTAATAAACAGATTGAATTTGCGGATCACTACACCATTATTATAAATGTTTTTTATCTGTTGATTTTACGATTTATAGATGGCAGATGTAATAAAATATCTGACCAAACGCACGCGTGCCTCTCTTTTGTATGTGTGTGTGTGTGTTTATGACATTATCGCATTTATTCATATTTCTGAATATTTTTATTTTTTTTGAAACGACACCAGCTGTAATATTACTCTATAGAGCCCCCGCGTGATACGTGATCCTGTAAGCGTGACGAGCGTGAATATATAACATTAACTCAGTGCCGTATACAATTTTTTTTGCAACCAACACATATTGTGCATTAAAAATCAATTTCAAAATCTAATTCCATATTAATATTACAATATAAGCCACACATTACTATAATAAAATGGACTATAACAAAAAAATAATAAAAATGTTCTAAACAAATTTAAGGGTGGATCGTTCTCCGCCTGGTGGTAATTCTTTGGTGGCGAGCGAATAACCGGGATTTGATGCAGAGACCATCATTCGCTCGCGTTACTGTTTTTTATGGTTTCAAATTGCAAATACGGGTTCGGGACAAACATGAAAATATGTATGTATAAAAGTTCATACGTACATACATACATACATATATGGAGGAACCATGAAACACCATGTGCTCTAAAAATGGTCACGGCATAATATTGTTTTCTATATTATTACATATTGCATATGTATAGTTACGCTTTTCTATATTGTAATGTATGTATGTATTTCTTGGAATTTTATTTCGTAAAATGTAAAAATTTTTCAATCGATTCTAATTTTCTCGTATAAATATTTAAATAATTTAAGCACACACACACACACACACACACACACACATATATATATATATATATATATATATATATATATATATATATATATATATATATATATATATATATATATACTGATTCAGCTATGGTAATCGATAGATTATATAAACATATACCATACTTGTGCAAAATTAATGTGTCTATAGTACAGAAGATATGTATTTATGTATGTATGTGCGATTTATGTGTATTAGAAGAGAAGAAAATAGATTTAATATATCGTGAGGCACGCGCCGACTGTTTAGTTTGAGGTATAACGTAAAAGACAGCCAGACATATATGTAGTTGAACATCTGACATCAGATATAATTAATATTGTCAATATTTTATGGTGAGACAGGCCCGTATTACCCTGAATTAAACTTAATCAAAACTTCCAACTTAAAGGCGCCTATCAATCATTCCATTACGATCAATACACACACACACACACAAACACACATACACACATATGCACACAAAGGTGTTTTGAACACGAAATATCCGTAAATTACACACATGAACACACGCACACACCAGCAAGACACTCATAAATATGGCACAAACTGGTGGAGGTACCAATATATTATAGTAAACGAATTCATGGATAGCAGGACGCACGCTGTCTTAGTAATTCGTAAGCGTTAATGTTGCCAGTTCGTTATAAGTAGTTTAGGAAAAGTTACAGCTACAGTGCGGATGAATAGGAGTGGTAGAAAAATAAAATAGGTTGATGGGAAGAAGAAACAAAAATGTTGGTAGTCGCGACACAAATAAAAGTTGGCAGCGACGAGTTGACTATATAATTGAAATAAGATTAAAAAGAATCAGTCAGAGACCTGTGTGCATATATCAAAAGGACGAGGAGAAAAGTTGCGATAACTTTGAGAGAAGCTACTAAAATAATTATGAAAGAGAACAGCGTTTAAAAGTTTTGCAGCCGTCTGCAGGAGAAACCGGAAACTGATGAGTGGTTTTTGTACTATGCTTCTTCCTCATCTAAGAATGGTAGAATAATGCTCATAGGATACTCACACACACACATATAGAAATTTATACAAATAATGACTAATGAAAAACTAACAAAGTTCTTTTATAGTGCCACCGTGGCTGACCATAAAACGGCAAAAACTTATTGTAAAACTTTCAAACTTCTTAGCAAATATCACATTTCTAACACAACACTGGTTTATCATCGCCTGGACGAGACTTTTTAATCCGAATAAAGTTAAACGGTTCATTCATGGTGCTTTCATGTTTTACTCAACGCGAAACACCAGGCGTTCAAACACATTTTATTCGTTGCACTTTTTATAATCCACCCTCAAACTTGCGTCGTTTCAAACTACTAAAAAATAACGCAAATAAATTGGTACCTTCTACTTCAGATTTTAATTCAAACAAATTACAACATTTATTTCAATCTACAAATGTATCAACTCTTTATTAACCACTGTTCATAAATGCACGCATAGATAAAAAATAGATCGTTTTTTATTTTTTGCTAAATCATACACACACACCCTCTCTCTCTCTCTCTCTCACACAAACACATACATGTATGTTGTAGGATTAGTCAGAAATGAATAATAAATATATACTATATGTTTTAAATAAGCATATGTTTATAATACGTTCGTTATATGTAAATAATGTATAGATGAAATTCTAAAGTTGGTAACGAAAATGTGTAAAACGGATAAAGGGTATATTTAGTTGTTTTCCGGTCGTATAGAATGTTTTATAGGGGTTGGGGTTAATTAAACCATCACGAATCCTAAATTTGAATGAATGCGACGCGCTGAACTCGGACGCCACATCACTGGGTGACCACGACAATAGCCTAATGGAGAACGTAGCGTAGGTGGTTAGGTTAGGAGTGGGAGGAGAGGGGGTTGGGTGGAGTAGGAACGGACGTCGTCTGTTATTGAAACTATTACACTAAACCAACTTACTTTATAATTGTTCGACACATAACTTGCTTTTATGAAAATTACTGACTTTATACACCAATGACTTTTGAAGAATAAACAATTTGTGTCCATTATTTATTATTAATTTCTATTAAAGAAATCCTCTTAGTTTTTATTACTTTCTTATACGCAGTATAAGTAAGTATTCTAATCATAAAAAATTTCGCTCTCGAGATTTTAACGGAAATATACGTTTTGACCTTCTCTGAATCGATTCCGACTATTTTTGGAATGACGTCCGTCTGTGTGTGTGTGTGTGTATCTGTGTGTGTGTGTGTATGTTCTCTACAGCCTAAACGGTTTAAGCTAAAATTATGAAACTTTAAACTTAAGATTTGCATATGCCAGGAGTGTGCACCTTCTATTTTTAAAAAAAATATTCACACCAGAAGTGCCAGTTTACTCTAGTCATTTTTGGCAGTTTCTGCAATTACTCAAAAATGGTTACAGTTACAGAAAAATTGTATGAACAAAAATTAAAGGTATTTATATTTAGCACAACTTTTGTTCGAATTTTTTTTCCAAAAAGGGTACTGGTTTCAAAATAAATTTCTGCTTATTATATATATTTTTAAATAAATCGTATCATCTGCGCCTGTCAATTGTTTAACAAAATAGACTTAAATAATTTGATGTTTGACATTTAATATTTATTCAAAGAAATATATTTAGTGTAAAAGCAATCTAAAGGTTAGAACAAATATTATAAATTAGATAAATAATGAAACTACGAAGTGATTTAACCCATATGCGTATAAGAAAGTTCGGTGCATGACACTGCAGATGTTTTATATGAATATTTAAATTCGGAAAGACAAGCATACTTTAATTTTCTCAACGATTTTACACAAATAATAAAATGAAATATCTGTAATGTTGTTTAAATAGAAAAAGAACCAAAATACAAAATTTGTAATATCCTTGGAAATATACAAATTATTCATTAGTTTATATTATAATTTATTATGGGCGGTCGATTTTTAGTATTCAAAAGAACTTGAAACCAAACAAAATGTTTATCTATAATATTTTACTGACCTTCGAAATGCTTTTTCATTAAATATATTTGTAATAATAGAAATAAAATATCAATTTATTTGCATATATTTTATTTTCCTGTCATACCATTGTCAAACACAATGAGGAACTTCATTAACAATTTTCTTATAGCTGGAACAATTTCTGCAAAAACATTTTAAACAAAAGTTACTTTAAATATTAATATTTTTCATTTACATTATTATTATTTTTACTATAAGTGCAACCGTTTCAGAGATATTGCAAAAACCGTTTAAAATAACTAGAGTAAACAAGCACTTGCGGATTGAATTCTTATATATTTTATATTATATACAAATCTCTCTCTCAAACTCACTTTCGCATACGTACTCGAGTATTCCATTAAAACTTCGGGATCGAATTTATTCATGATTACAATACTTACTTATGAGAAAGTAAATATTCCATTAACCTTGAAATAATATATGTACGTGAAAGAGATGTATGTATATGATTATATATTAACGATATAATTTCGAACATATTATAACTTTTGGTTATACATAGGTAATATGAATCAACTCGGAGTGTAATGAAAATCAATTTAGTCGAGTCGCTTTTAACACCGCCTGACCACCAAAGAGGACATTCAGCCACTTTACAGTGTTGGATATGATTAACTAAAGGTGTATATGTACGTATATATATCTGGATTAGATCAATTTCGTGCTGGTATCCCGTTTCTGAACTATTACAAACTTTACTCAATTGTGCAACCGATATTATAAGCAAAGTTACTTATACATACATACATACGATATGTATGTATGTTTAAACGAAACTATGATGCTGCCTGAACTATCGTATTGGAATACATATTCGATAATCTTTTGTTGGTGTACCTGTGTTTGTTTTCGATATGGTATGAAAACATTTACGCGGCTCGTATTAAATTATATAATGTGAAGAAAATTTTCATTAATTCTCCAAAGTGCAGAGTTCGTCTATAAAAGTTTGAAACAATGCAACAAGACGACGCGATGGTGGCGACGCGGTGCGGCGCGATGCGGCAACAACGTTCGCCATAGTTTTAGCAAATCTTTTGCTATTGTTCGGAAATACACGTCAAGACTTATACTGCGTTCTAAGGTGTTGCGGTGTGGGAACTCAATTTTCCCTTAAACTAAGAATAGATTTTAATGTGGAATCCTGATTGGATTTTTGTCGTCGTCGTTGTCGTCGTCGTGCCGTGCCATTGAATTAAGCTTGCGCACAACTTTAAATTCATTTAAGTTTTCCTAGGAGGTAATCCGGCCACTGCTTAGCATTTTAATTGGAACACAATCAAATGACTCACAAGTGTTATCAACTACAGCTCACTGCATCACCCCCCCCCCCCCCCCGAAAACTACGCGCACGCAACTCGATTAAAACGATTTCCCAATAAATGTTTACCAAAATGACCAACAACGTTTGATATATTTTACATCAAGCTCCAAAACATTCAAATAAACATCGAATCAACTCATGTAAACACAATAAATGTTACGCAGACGAAAAATACTAAATCGAATATTCGAAAAGTTTTTTTTTTATTCTCCTATTGTGTAAATGTATTACTAGTTTCAAATAAACATTTAAATGGATGTTGCGCAAAGGACCACGGTTACAATATTCATTGTACAAATACTGAATTATTTTTTTCAAACAATACCCCAAATCTCTGAACATATCAAATCAAAACAATTCACCATATACTCACATGTATGTATGTGTGTGTGTGTGTGTATATATGATATCATATTGTTTTCAAACCATAACATCCAAAGTTGGTCGTAAATATTACTTTTGTAACATTAAGCACACTATAACGAAACTGGCTTCTAGTAACGTTACAAGAGTTGGGGATATTACTTGATTTCCTAGGGGAATTTCGATTCGTCACACAAAAATACATGACCTTGTTTTTGTTGGGTAATACATTAATCATCACTGATAATATATACTTTAAAATGCGTCTAGGCATTAGCTAAAAACTTATTAATTACTAAAGAAATTACTTTAGTTAATCAATTGACGTTGATGTAATGAAAACATATACAATTTTAATATTTCTATTAAACAGTATTAAAAAAAGATTTTCAGTGAAGGAATAAAAAAAAAAATTCGTTCGAGTATAATAACTCGGTAAATAATATTTATTCACGATGTAATTATAATAAAACATAAAATTAGAATATATTAATATTTTATGTTGAAGTCGTTTTAAAAGAAAAGTAGTTTTTCTTTCAATCTAAAATATTAAATAAGTGAAGTACATAATTGGCCCAAGTTCAAAATTGCAAATTTGTAGCCTTGGCTTCAAATCTAAAATAGATTTCAGAAAAAATGCAAGCATACACATAATAATAAATAATTCCTAAAACTAAATTTAATTAACTTAAAATAATAAATATTGCGCAACTAAATAAAATATAAATAAAGTAACCTTTTATAATAAGAAGTCCAACTAGAACAATCCTAAGCCAATCCATGGTTATCAGGTGTACACACACAAACAGTGCACTAAACAGCGTTTACTTTCATAAACCACTTCACAGACACAAATTCGTTCACTTGGCAACTGCACGGGTCATGCAGTGTCATGAAGCCTAGCAGTGAGCGAGTTAGCGGCTTTTCTTATGCGGAAAATACGCCGTGAAGTCGGTCGAATGTTGTGACATTTTCCCGGTGACGTAAATGACAGCGCACGACGCGTGTTCTAGTGACGTCACGCGTAGGTCTGCACTGCTGCCAACACAATATACTACTGAAAGCTTGCGCCCTGAACGGCGACGGCTCGGAGATCATCGGACGCCAGCTCGGGAGACACCGTCACCACTTTGCGCGGGAAAACGCGCATGTGCAGGTTAATTAATAGATTGACAAAGTGTTTAATTAGTGACATACTATATGAATGTTGGTTGCTTGTATGCGTCATCAAAATATGTTTTATTTTTGTTTCATTTTCATGCGAATTTATTATTCGTGGTCGTGTAGTTAACTATGATGGGTGATTTTGCTAAAAATAAAAAAAAATAGTATAGAACCATTTTGTACAATAGTTTTATTTTGTTTTTCGAAATATATTTGTTCAGCATAAGAACGAACAATAGCCGAATTTATCTAGAGCTGCATTACGCTCGAAAACGTTTTGTTGTCCAAATATCGACCGTCCAATAAAACATATTGTCCGTTATAAATAATATGGTCGTCATCAAACGGCCAGTAAACATTTTTATGGAGGTCGTTCGTCGCTTTTATATTATATGAATGATATATTTGATTTGCGTCGATGAAAAAGTGACAATAATATCCGGAAATAATTAAGCTATTGTTGCCCGTATCTCCGACGGACGCGCTATTTGTTCGATATAATATTTCTTTTTGTATGTGTGTGTGTGTGTGTGTGTGTATAAAATCGCCGATGTTGACTGCGCCTAGCGTCGAGTTGCGTTGCGTTGCGTGCAAGCGGATATAGAACGTGTATGCGTGTTGTGGCTGCCGCCCTCTCTTACCAAACCCATAGCTCGCTTTTTTTCCATGATTTTTTTAACAATTTATCATCGTAGTTGATAGTTACATACAATGAACAACAACAACGTTGTTGTTTGCCGGCGCTGCTATAAACTACCCATTTGTGAATGGAGCGCTCATAGCGCTCATAGAAATTATTGTTTGTCAATGATAAACTGTAGTCGAAATATTTACTACTTCCGAACGTTTCTCAAACTGAAATTTCCATGTTGGAAATTATCTTACACATATACATTTATGTGGTACATGTATGAATGAAATATCACACACACACACTGAGAGGGAGAATAAATGTTGATTGTTGTCAAAGGGTGTGTGTGTTTGTATGTGCGTGTGGTATAAGTCGGCGGCGTTGGCGATAAAAACGCGTAAAAGAAATCACTGTCCATCCAACACCGCAACGAAAGAAAAAGGGAGTAGGTACGTGGCGGTCGTATAGATATATTGCGCGGCGAGGAAAAAATATGTTGGAGGCCGACTGCGAAACTTTCCGTGCTTTCTTCATTCGAATGTGCGAGTGCGAGTGCTCGTTTCAGCACGCCTCATTTTCTCACAAACTTCGGGCCTGGATCGCTCTCTGCCGCGGCGTTTCCAACCCCAGGACCATTTGCACGCCCTAAACTGAAGCACCCACTGTGACTTACTTGACGTTGCATCTTCTTCACTGCTATGTCAAAATGTTTTCCTTACCTTACATTTCTATATATATCTTATAAAATTATTCGTATATTCCTACATTTTTACTGTCTTATACGTAGGTAATAAATAAATATTAGAAACATGAGAAAATTCAATGTCAATATTCTTACAGAAATATACCTTTTGACCTTCCCTGAATCGATTCTGAGTATTTTTGCAATTTTACCTTCAGCCTAATACACATAAACATACACACAAACATCGACAGACGTTTTTTTAAAAGTAGTCAGAATCAATTCAGGGAAGGTCAAAGGAAATATTTACATCTCATAAATATCTCGAAATCGAAATTGTTCTAAAATAAATGTTTTTAAAATCTCAGCGTGTATAACATTAATCACTATAGAAATATATGACAGAGTTATCGATAGATATTTGAAGAATTTAATAAATTAATAGATGGATATAAATATGTATGTATGTATATGTAGAGATTTTGTTAAGATAAAATGTATGTACATATGTACGTATTATACACCGTAGGTATAGTAGTATTTATACAAATGAAAGATATTTACGCTAGCGACCGGAATATGTTTGATCAATAAAAATGTTTTTCTATAAATACCAGGGATTGTTTGCGATGGTAAATAATTTAAGCGAGCGCTCGTCGCGCCTTGGTTGCTCTTGCAACTAACGCGTGCTGTTGTCAATCAGATATAAAGTGTGCG